>KE372957.1:107280-118837 GCA_000418225.1 Zizania latifolia | reverse complement strand
GAAGTGGTTTCATGAAACAATCGCAATGGGCGGAGACCAGCAATAGTGGCAGCATCAAACACGGCTCTGCGTTGAAGGTCGGTGAAGTATACTGGGATGCCTATGCAGCAGTCAACTACAACAGCATTGAGGTTGCTCTCTGCGATAGCCTTCAAATTTGAAAGCACCATGGCAAGGAGCTGTGTGGGGGTGAAGACACGCTCCTCGCCAAGGTAACGAGCATGCACAAGAGGGAACCCGTCAGGACCCTCTGAGACGCGGAATGGGAAGGCTGCCAGATCACTCTGGAGTTCAGGATCAGAGTACTTCCTCCCAATGAGCCGCTTGATCTGAGAGATTGAATTCTTCGGATTCATGGTGGAAGAAGCAGCGCCAGCCGTCCCGATGAACCGTTGCTTGTCGCCAAAGCAGACAATAGCAGGGGTCTCCCGCTTGGACTCGTCGTTGAGGACGACATCAATGCCACGCTGCCGTGCCACCGCAACGATGCAGCTCTCATTGCCGAGATCGAACCCTACAACACTCATCTTTCACCCACTATATCACTGTATATCCTTACTTAGAAGTTAGATCTCCTGCACGCGTTCGCAAAGACGATCAGTCAGGATCTGCAATTTAATCACAATGGATCAATACTTTAAGCACCAAACATGAACACTAGAATAACATAAATCTCGATCTGTAGACTTGAAGAACGCCCCGTGCCAGGGGCAGACCTAGCCTGTGAGGGGTACAGCTGAACCCCCCAAATTTTCCTTGGGACGAACTGCTAGCTATCGATACTAAGGTTAGGGCTAAGAGAAGGGGAACTGGGTAGCATGAGACAGAGGATTCCCGTACGATTTCTCACCGGCGACGATGGGGCGGAAGCAGCAGGACGCTCGCCGGATGGAGATCGGAGCTGCGCGGCGCAGGCGGCGGCGATGGAGATGGAAATGGAGGGCGAGAAGACGCGTGGTAGGCAAGAGCTGTAGACTAGGGACTTCTGGAGGAGTCGAGATTACGCTGGGCCGTCGCTCGGATGGGCTTTCTGTAGTTTCTCGTGTAAACGGCCTACTATCCGAAATATCCACTTTTAGTTTAAGTTTTTTTTTTAAAAAAAATGATCATTTAACGCTGTATAATAGACTACTATTTATCGCATAATTTACTAGCATCACTCAAATTTCATAAAAAATAATAATATTAATTTGTTATTCTTCTACCAAGCGGTGTGAAATTCTAAATTTATCTTCATTTTGTTCCTCTTTTTTCTTCTTAATTTGATCATCTTCTATAATAATTGTGACGGCTCTGACCATTATTTCTTGCACCTGATGAATCCTAGGAGCCAACTTGTGTACTTGAGATGTCTAGTTATTTATGGTAATATGTATTATGGCACTATTCAGCTTAGCTCTAACTATAGCAATTCATAGCTCTAAAATTTCTTAGAGTTAGAGCTGAGAATTTGATTGTCTAAGCAAATCATTTCGGCTGTCTACTAAATAAAGATATTTAGAATTGCACCACCAACTCCAAGTGTATTTTAGCTAAAAATTTATAAATCCAACTTGAAGGTGGAGTTGAAACCATACTAAATATAATCGTTTATGATTTTTTACACATGGTTTATCAATTAAGTAAACATCAAATACTATGTATATCTATAACACCAAATGCATAAATATTGTTTAACTATTATTTTCAAATATTAGAAGATATGTTTTTAATAAAAATGTTTTAAATATAATATATGTAGATATTATTCAATGTAATAAATAATCTTACAAATATCAAATTTGTGTAGAAAAATTGAAGATTGACATTTGTCATGATAAACTAAAAATATATAGTTTGAGTGACATTCTATAATACAAATGTATATATTTAATGTTGGATAGTTTAGAAAACTATTCCTAAGAGTTAAAGTAGTTATTTTCTACTTTATATGTCAAAATTAAGTAATTGTATACAAAAGCACATAAAAAATCATAAAATTTTTATATATGATATGAAGTGCAATAAATATATATGTCGCTATTGTGTGTATATATTTTAAAAATAATTTAGTAGAACTAGCTAAAAATATTAAAATAAATGATATTATTTTATAAAACAATTAACCATATTATTTTATAAATCAATTAGTCTGTTATAGTCCCGGTCGTAAATTCTTAGGTCCACCAGTAGTCCAATACCTTATACCTTATGTTCTAACAAATCAGACATGATGACCGCAAAAGTTCTAGTGATATACTCTAAGCACCATAAATCATGATCTAAGGGCTTATTTGTTATAACTCATACTCTGAGATTCATGCTGGATCTGGGATTTGTACAGTATAGTAATACAGTTTGAACTTGTATTTTTAGTCTAAAATAAAAACTAGATTACTAAACTAAATAACCTCAATCCATCTACGGTTCCAGATCCAGAATTTCTTGGAGCTAGGTTATATCAGCTCCAAAAAATTCTGGATCTGGAACTGTGCCAAATGAGACCTAAAAGGGGAGTCTTAATCCAGAACTCCACCGAAGGAAAACGAGCAACATCAATAGTACGTGTTTCAAGACCCAACAAAATTGCGAGCGAGAATAGTTTCAAGCTGAAACCAAAATCAAAACATACCGAACAAATCACCTAACCATATGCTCTGTGATCAGACCAACCACAAACTGATCTACATAGCAACGAAATCTGGGTATGAGAAGGGAGGTGCTATACCAATAAAGGGAGCTCTTGCCAATGAAAACTCTCGAATCTTCTAGAAAAACCTGCTGCCTTCCTCCCATATCGACTCATCCTCTCACCTCACGAAAGATGTGAGCATTCAGAGAAGATTGCCAATATTAGAGGGGGAGACAGGCAGTGTGGCTGGGTTGTGCTTAAATCTCTTCTGAAATCTTCTATTCCTCTCCTGGAACTCCAGGAGAGATCTTGGTCATCGGATTGGGTGATCTAGCGGTAGCGATCGGGTCTCCATGAGTGGCAGGAGGGGGTGGAGGTTCAAGAAGAGCTCTTTTTCTAATGCAAATTTCGATGCATTGTTTATGTATCAATCCTGACGCCACAGCGAAGCGCCATGGGACTTTGCAAACTTCTAGGATTTATGAGACTATGTCTATAATCCGATATTTAGAACCCACAATGGAAAATTTGAATATGGTCTGCTTTACTGATTATATTTTTGATGAAAATATTTTACCGTCATTATGGGAAGGAAATGCACCATTGGATAAAAATGTTGGAAAATTATTTGGTAGGCCAAAGGGATTGATGCGCATGACTCTCATATTAGTGAAGCAAATGGTAAGGTATAGAAAATAATCAATTTGTAGAAGTTAGCAAATGATTTACCCGATCATTTTTGTGATATAAAGAACATGACTAAGTTGCATGAATTTACACACAATGCACCAAAGAGGGTTAAAGCACCATAGGAAGGTCCACCCCATCTTGTCATAGGATCTCTAAAAATAATAAAAGAATAAGAATTCTAGCTCCTCACTCTACGAATAATCAGAGACATATGATTAAAACATGAGATAAGGACTTACCATAAGTAATCATGAAAATGTCTCAAAGAAGAAAGAAGTGGAGCAGTTGAGACCTAGTAATAGTATGGAACCTAAGGAAATATGCATAATGTATTTGAATATTGCCATGTTGGAAGAAACCAATGATAATGCACACACTAAAATTGATGCTAGTAAACTAAAGAACCTTACTCTCGAATTGGAAAATAGCAGAAAGCAAGATGATGAAACACCTAAATGTGCAACCCATAAAGAAATAGTAATAAACTATGTAAACTTAGGGGAATCGTACAATAGAGCAACTATAATTATTGATATATACTTCATAAACAAAATTATCACAATCATAGATCATAATCCCGAGCCCGTATCTCTCATTAAATGTACAAAATGATTTGATTAGGAAGACTAACAAAAGACAATAACATATGAACTGCTATCTTTGAACTAAAGAGAGGTTTTTGGATAGACCATGCCGCCGTGCCCGCCAGACCACATTATCGTGCTCGACGAACCATGTCGCATGCACGCATCCCCGCTGGACCATGTTGCCTGCCCTATCTCCATAAGACCGCGTCGCCTGCCCCCATCCTCGTTAGAGTGGTGGACCACGTAGTCTGCCTTGTCCTCGCCAGAGTGGTGTCATCGGCCGGATCTACCCACAGCCCCTCCGCCATCATCGGATATGATCCAAAGTTTGCTCGGGCACCACCGGTCAGATCTATCGTCGTAGCCTCTCCACCATCGCCAGTCGCCCCCAGCCATCCCTTGCTACTCGCTTGCCCCAAGCCGTCGGGTTTGTGAGGGTCCTGTCGGGTTTGCGAGGAGCCGATGGGTGCAGGTTCGGGTCGAGATTTTCACCCGCGGGGACAGGTTTGGGTCCAATATTGACCAACCTAAACCCGACTCAATCTATTGCCACCCCTACATATTTTTAGTATATATTGATTATCTAGTTTGTTCAATGGGTCAAGTCACCATCTATTACATATAATTTAAATAGATTTGTTTAATTAGATTAGCTACATTTTTTTAAAAAAAGATGCTTAATATTTTGAGGGACAAATACTCGGTAGAATATGTATGCTGCAATAATATGTAGCTCATATACCTTGAGGGTGGTTATCTCATCAACCCATTGATTAGAGGTAACCATATTTAAGTTTGGCACCAATCAAATAATTGTCACATATTTTTGTCAAACTTATGACATGAATCTAAATGATAGCCTTAATAAAATTATTATATTTTTGTCTATCAATCAAAAGCCCTATTCTAACATAAAGTTAGACATATCACAACATTAACATATACATATCCAGGTGTGGCAACTTAAGTCACCTATCCCAACAACGCCTAACCTTATCTAGTTTGTCCAATGCGTAAAGTCCTGATGAGACCGAGCATTAGCTAAAAACTGCTTTGCCAGAGTGTGATTTTTGGCACCCTAATGAAAAAAATTTCTACATAGGCCCTTCCCACATATTGGAAGGACAGGAAGAGCCCCTGCGCAAATTTTACCATGAGCGGCATAATGTCGCCTTAAAAACCACTCTCCTAGTTTTTTAAAAAAACTATAGGATGACGGTTTTAAAAAATGTTCTCAGGAGATTATTGGAAGCTGTTTTTAAAATTTTGAAAATAAAATATTATTTCAGTAAATTTTCAAAATAAATATAAAAATAAAAATTTCGTCAATATTTTACTAGTTTGGCTGTAAGCATTGATTTGTCAAACTTTTGGTGCAAAATTTCTGACATTTTTTCTTTTGGTGAAGAAGTTACAACTTACAAATGACAATGTGTGGCAAAAACTTGACTTATGGTATGACTTAAAAGTTTAATATCAAACCAAACACTGATGTTCGGGAGTCAAACTTGATCAACCAAATTGCAGCAAATTATGGCATGGACCAAACATGGCTTTTCTTCGTTTTCGAAAACGTGTAGATATTAAAGAACCAACTCCTTCCAGCCTCCCATCTGCTACTAATTAACTGACGTCTGAACATAACATTGTGAACAACACAAAGTGACTAATGTTCAGCAAGTCAGCAGCCGGCCGCTGCCATTAATCGCGCTCCTGTTCCCAGGTCGCCTCCATGAGCTGTGCTTCGTTGTGATCCTACAACGACATACCTCCTTGTCGGCTCGAGAGGATTCAGAACTTCAGATGCCATGGACTAAATGACGTCGAAGCTGGCAAATGATCGAGCTAAGCTGGCTAACCTCAACAATTGTTCAGATCAGAACTGTACCAAAGCAGCTCTTCCATTTAGCTTTCACTGTTTAGATTAGATTTGAAAGGTACTGAGCAAAGCAGAAGAACTGAAATGAAATTGACTGATGCCTAACTCGTTTTGTCAGTAAACTTCAGAAACTATGAGAGGAAAACGTTTGGAGAATAGTTTGAGTCCAGATATCGCATATGAGCATGTTAAAAATGAACAAAGCGCAGGAGAATGACAGAGTGTGGTTCAGTCCAGCTAGTCAAATAACATTCTTTTTTGTTCAGGAGAAGTGCTCATTGGTTCAACAAAAGGTCCTGACCTAATAAGAAGACTTACAATTAATCAAACCAGGTGGATAGGCAGCTGCCGAATGATCGCGAGTTAACGTGCAGAGACACCACTAGCTCACGAGTAAGCAAAGCCAGCAAGTTTAAGGCGTCCAAAGCAGCAGCAGAAGCAGATAATGATGATGATTCAGAGTTCAGTACTAGTACAGCTTTCTCACTTGATCATAAGCTGTGAGCACGTCCCACATCCTGTAGCAGCGCCGTCAGAAACGTTTCTTTAATGCAAGTTGCATCTCCTCGCTGGTTCTGACGACAGCTCGTCAAGGTTTAGCCACAAGCCAAGATTCTCACCTCCATTAATTAACTCAGTTGCATACATAACGATCGGATTAGAGGCTTTTGGAAAAGAATGCATATATTTTAGCCAGGATAGGCAGCATGGATGCCAGGGTGAAATCACAGTTATTTCAAGCCTAGGACTGAACTAGTGTAATTTGCTCAATTTTACTTTGATCCTCTCTTTTTTTTTCAAAATTTTCAATATAACTTGAGAGGCTCAGGGGTAGGGCTCAAGCCCAAGTTGTCCTGTTCTATCTCCGCCTTTGTATGGAAGTAGTTGTGTGTCACTAGTAGGCACAGAGGCTGTATTTTTCTATTATCTTTTAAAAAAGATCATTTGTTGGATGTATATTTTGCGGAGCCAGTGACGGAGATAGGCTTGAGGCAGTTGGGGCTTGAGCTCTAGGCCTACCTCTAAAACTCCATTAAAATTTTATCAAAATTCTATGCGATTTTTTGAAAAATTCAAAAACAGTTCGTTCAATCCTATGCGTTATCAATTGTTTGCTCCACCCCTGCCTGGTGCTGATCTTTTTTCTAATTTCACCAAATGCATACAGCTAGAGCTTCCTGATAAGAAACTGAAATATGCATGGTCTTTCAATCTGTCTTAGTACGTAGATGCCTAGATCAAGATAGAGCTGGTCGTTACGGTGCGCTAGCTAGCATTGCAAGTTGATGAAAAGAAAACTACATTACAAAAAAGAAGCACAAAGTTGGATGGATATAGACCGGGATCCAGACCAAGGGTATCATGGGTGGCGCCAAGCTGATGCAAGCAATCAACGTTCTTAAACATAATTAAGGTGGCCCCCATGTGATAGCCCTGCCTGACCAGTGACCACCCACTGAATTAATCAAGCACATCATCCTCAGAACTCAAACCAATGCCTCCCTAATGACACAGAGATGCACTGCATTCCCTGTTTATTTCTTTCTTTCTAACCACTGGTGCCACATGCACACCAGTCCACTGGCAGTACTGCCATGCATCATGGCAAGCTAATGTGACATGGTGCTTCACTTCAGCAGTTCAGCTTCCCAGCAAGTATGCTAGTCTTTTGTTTAGCTTCTAATAAAAGTGGTTATGACCATGCATCGTACATGTCATTTCAGTAATGGAGTAGTACTTGCCTACATGCAATTTGAACATAATCAAACGATTTTTTTATCATTTCCAGCATGGTTACACTTGTATACAAGGGCAGATCACTAAGCAGATTATATTGTTATTATCAATATTGAATTAGAGGGGTGCAAGCTAACAAAGAAGACATTATTGTCCTACGACAGCGATGTTTCTATACTAATCCGCCCCTGTTCATATACTGTAGGTGGACTGAAATTCGAACAATATTTCCACGGACTGAACAAGTATTGTGGTCATTTACCATTCGGATTCTAGAAGAGAATCATAGTACTGACACTTGGTGTCTCTGGCTAAACATCATACAGAAGAAAAACCTTCCCAGAACTCAAGAGCTCGAAGTATAGATACTGAGCAGTATTTATACCCTGAAACTGTTGTGAAACCGTAGAGAATTCAAGAGCAAACAGCCTAAATTACAGATTGAAATTATGGCATCCATTCATTCCATCCACCAGTACAAGAGCAAAAAGACCAAGAAATGATTGAAATTACATGAGATCCTAAGAGTTTCCAATAAAAGGAATGGCCATGCCCTTGGGGTTATCAGAGTTCAGGAAGCATCCTGGTGCCAATAATCTAAATTACTTTGAATTAAATATGGTGGAAAGCACTATTATTCCTTGTGCTCTTCTAACTAATAGTATTGGGTTCTTCAAATCCAACATATGTAACCAATTGCTGGTGTGAAGTTTGTGCTTGGTTTCATCATGCTTTCTTGGCTTTGGGCTTAGGTGCCGGTGGTGGGAACACGGCCCTGAAGACCCACGCAGCAAGAATAGCACCAACAAAAGGGCATATCCAGTAGACGTAGAATTGCTCCCACGTGTTGTGGCGATTGTTGACATATGCCCAGCCAAACGCCTGTACACAATTGTGGGTGACATTTAACCAAAATTAGTTACCAGAAAACAAGGAAATGTAGCCAAAAAGGACATAAGAGAGGGATACTTTTTGTTATTCAGAAGGAGCAGAACTTAACATCAGATCCTATTGGATCAACAGATCGAATATAGAACATGAATTCAAATTACAGTAATAGTTTGCAATGCATCCTCAACTCTGCTAAGATCTGGGAGGTGTACAAGGAATTTTCACTAAAGAAATACCTAAGTGAAGTGGACAGGAGTGGCCAAAAAAAATTGACTGGGTTACCTTCAACTTGCCCTAGCATCTCCAGGTAACAACCCGATGAATCTCTTGACCAGCCTGATCGATGCAGACATGCATGTCTCATGCTTATCAATCCTTCAAGTATATAACCTAGACACTATTTCTTCTCCATAGTTTTTCTCCATAAACAACAAGCTAGGCTTCTAAACAATGAGCTCACTGGTGAGAGAGTTTTATCCCTAATCTTATGTACCAATAACTCTTCGACTTCTGATGAACAGGTTAAAGGAGATATTTTTACCAATTAAGCTTTTGTCTACCATATCCATTGGTTCAATTCATTAAACTAGCAAGCTACCCTGGGTGATCATGAATTATTCTTAATTCCATGTTATTTTTGACAAACCAAAATCGGCAAACAGAACAGAAAAGAAAAGGAGCAATCTTACATTGGCAGGGTTCATGGAAGGTCCAGTGTAGGCGGCGCCAGAGAGCACGAGGCAGACAGTGGAGATGGAGAGCATCCCGGTCTTGATGATGGGGTTGCGGGGTCCCTTGACGATGATCCAGAGAACGGCCAAAGTGATGACGAAGGTGAGCACCAACTCGGCGATAGCGCCCGTGTGGAGATCCACCTTGAGCGAGGGGCCTCCAAGCATGTGCTTGTACTTCTCCGGCATGAGCTCCGAGATCGCGAGAGCTCCGCCCACCGCGCCGGCGGCCTGGCAAATCAATCCATACTTAGCATCAGATGAACAATTGAATGAAAAAAAAACAAGTGAAGAAACTATACGACCTGCGCCGGGAAGCGGAGGGCGACGGTGAAGAGGGAGGAGTCGCGGGAGCCGGTGAGGCCCGCGGCGTGGAAGGCGGCGACGGCGGTGGGGTTGAAACTGGCCCCGCCGAGCGCGTCGCAGAGGAGGTTGAAGGCGAAGAGGAGCACGGCGAGGAGGGAGATGGTGACGAGGAGCGCGTAGTGGATCCCCTCCTGCAGGCGGAGGTAGGACGTCACCGCCGCCGTGGAGGCCCCGAGCGTGGAGACGCACAGCACCCAGAGGAACGTCACCACGCCGTCCGCCACCGCCGCCCGCACTGCTGCTCCCATCGCCATCGCCGTCGCCGTCGCCGTCGCCGCTGTCTGCTCCCTTCGCCCTGCGCTACGCTATCCCGTGGGGAGTGGAACAGATTGGAAACGAGGTGCACGCGCTGCGCCCTTCTTCTAACAACCTACTCGCTTTCAGTTTTAAAAAATAAAAACAACCTTTCCCCTTATCAAAATTTCGTTGCCTCGAATGAGCCGGGGAGCCTAGGCTCGAACCGATCTCGAGCAAGTTCGGCTCGGTCGAGTGACAAACTAGTGCTTATCAAAATTTCCTTGGCTCAAGTGAGCCGGGAGCCTAGACTCGAGCCGATCTCGAGCAAGTCACAAACTACTCCTTGTGCTTATCAAAATTTCGTTGGCTCGAGTGAGACGGGAGCCTAGGCTCGAGCCGATCTCGAGCAAGTTCGGCTCGGTCGAGTCACAAACTACTCGGAGACGGGGAATAGATAAAATTTGAAGAAATCTCAAGAGCATTAAACTTATTCTTATGTAAATTTTACAAAATTTCTACGTTCTAAAAGAATCTCAACATTTAGAGTTTGGATGATATCATAATCGTATTACTGTTCGTAGAGACGGAGATAGGATAGAGCTTGAGTCCCACCCTTAATTGGATCTTAGAGAGACGGGCTGATTTCATTGTGTTAGGCTATATTATCTTGGTGAGATGTTATCTGAAAGTATATTACATTATCTTGGTGAGATATGGTATGAAAGTTTATCTGGAATTACACGGAAAATTGATCCTGTCGTTGCTATAGCTATTTGCAAAGTTCAATCTATAATAGACGTCCCAGATCAACTGCTAAAATAGTACAATACCAATGCGAACACTACAGGCCAACTAGTACGATATGAAAATCCTTCCATACAAAATTCGAGCATTGTTGATAAATGTAGCAGTACAACACGTCTTTACAGTATCAAAGAGAAACCTGATTCACAATAAAAAGATAACGTCGTAGTAACCACTCTGTTATATATTATAAATTATTTGGTTTTTTATAAGTCAAACTTTTTTAAATTTTACTAGTTTTATAAAAAAAATCAACAGTTACAACATCAAATTAGTTTTATTAAATTGATCATTAAATATATCTTAATATTTATTTGATATTATAGATGTTAACATATTTTTATTTAAACTTGATTAAAATCGAAGAAGTTTGACTAGAATAAATTAAACGACTTATAGTATAAAAGTGAGGTAGTAGACTATAAATATCATATGTGTATCGTTGCAATTGAGAGTGTTTGATTAAAATCCGAAGTTCAGATACATGATATTATGGCAAAGTGTAGCACGAGATTGATCGTATACCATGTGGGCTAAATCTGGAAATTTTTGGCTGAAAATTTTGTGTATAGCAGGGGTCGTATGGTATTGTGACCAGCGTTCACAATTTCGTTCGATTTTTGTTGTCCAAATTTTGGAGCTTGCTCAACTATCTCGATTTGTGTTGAATTTCAAACAAAATTAGAGAGACTTTTGTCCTACCACCGGGGGTTGAAAAAATACCCCCAAATGAAAAATGAAAAGAGAAACCCTGATTGTGGCTCCCTTCGCGGTCATTGACATCACCAAACATGACCTGAAATCCTCAATAGTTTGAATAGGTTTACTTGGGGGATGATGGTTTTGCTCAACAATTATCTAGCTCAACTCATGATTGACCCACTTGCAAAGAAACAAAAAACAAATACTCACTCTTGTCACAAATAATTGACGTTTTGACCAAAATCATATCAGACTTTTAAAACTTTGATAAAAAGCATAAAAATAGTATAAATAGATTTGTCTAAAAAATCCATTCACAATC
>KE372957.1:66400-90630 GCA_000418225.1 Zizania latifolia | reverse complement strand
CGATAACGGTCGCCCTCCTGGCTACGTTATCTCTATCCGATAGCGTCCAGCCCCTCGGCTACGTCACCCCTTCACCCCGCAACGGTTGACCTTTAAGCCACAAGAGCCCCCAGCCTGCCTCCAGGCCAAGCCCGGGGACTCCCCCAAGAAAAACACCGAAGCAAGAACCCCCGGGACTCCTTCCCGCGCTCGGGGACTAGGTCCCAGAGTACGCACCGGCTACGCCCGGGGACTCAGACCTAAAGGACTGACGTCCACAAACTCTCGAAAGGCCACAATTTAGACCCCGCGTCCAAATATCCTATTTGCATGCAGGCTCGGGGACTACACCTCACAGGTGCACCTGAGCGGCGCCCCTGAAGACTTCACGGCTTCAGCTCGTCATCACTTCCGTTCGACCCCGACAAGACGTCCGATCTACAGCAACGAAGAGCTCGGGGACTGTTGTGGGGGATATACCCCCCGGGTAGCCCACAGACCTCATTTCTGGTTATTGGGCCAGGCAGAAGGCCCATCGGGCCCGTCAGACCAACCCCGCCTGAGCCAGCCGAAAGCAGCATGGCGCATTAAATGCGACGCGATGGAAAGCGGTCGGAGGATCCAAGCGTGATAGGTGCACAGGACTGCCGGGCGGCATCAGACCGGGGGGCAGTTGGGGAGTAGGCAGCACGCTGCGTCCCATCGGGGCATGCTGCGTCCGATCAAGCCGTGCTACGTCCCGTCGGAGCGTGCTGTATGATAGGTTAGACCCGACGGGGGTATAAATAGCAAGGGGTCCCGAGCACGGGACCCCCACGACACGACGAAGAACACGACGTCTTCCACCACGCCACGACACAACACACAGACACAGAAGCAACAAGGGTTCTGGACGTTGAACCCATTACACTCTAGAGCCCTAGCTCTTGTAATCCCTTCATTGTAACTGTCTTCCCAACTAGTTAAACACCCCACCAAACTCACAGTGGACGTAGGCTTATTACCCTATCGGGGGGCCGAACCACTCTAAATCTTCTTGTCTCTTGGCTAGTCCTATTCTCACGGGCTCGGCAACCATCGAGGTCTTGAGTGCATCGCTTCCCTACAATATAAATCATCTCCACGGGCACCCCCCGAGAAGGGCTGCTCGACCACCCGTCGACAATAATTGCCTGACATATTTCGATATGTATCAAGTTCCTGAGAATTACAAGGTTTCGGCAGCATCGCTGAACATGATTAGTAAAGCTGCACACTGGTACAAGACATGGAAACAGGTTGTCGGGAGGCATACATGGCTTGATTTTAGTACTGCAGTGTTGACAGAATTTGAAGCTGATATACAACACATCAAGATAAATGAGATACTAAAATTGAGGCAAGTTGGTATGATGGATGAGTACAAAAGCCAATTTGATCTTCTGTTGTATCAAATTAGATTATATGATCCAACTGCTGTGGATGAATTATGGTTGGTTGGATAGTTTGTGTTAGGACTGAGGGATGACATACGGCTACATGTGCAATCACAAGTTCCCAAAACAATGAGACATGCTTATCACTTAGCATTGGCTAAAGAAGGCTTAACTGAGCTCACTAAGAACAAGAAGTGGGTGCCCAAGCTGGGAGCTATCGGCAAGATTGTAGATAAACCGAAAATGGGCTTAGGGGACATCTGGAAAGCACATAAACTCAAGGAATTCTGTCGAGCTAATGGTTTTTGTTTCAAGTGTGGGGAAAAGTACTCACCTACTCATCAGTGTAATATACCTCAAGCAGCACAGGCACATGCAACAGAAGTGATGGATACATCAGAAATTTTGTCAGACATGGTTATGGATATGGTTTCAGCGGGTATTTCATTGGAAGATGACAATGCTATATTTTTATCTGTGAATGCTTTAGCTGGCCTCCATGCATCTGGTACCATTCAGCTGCAAGTGTTAGTGAAGAATCAGCAATTGCTATTTTTAGTGGACTCTAGCAGTTCACACAGTTTTCTGAATGCTACTCTAATTGATCAGTTGCAATTACCTGTGGAGAGCATTGCTCCTTTATCAGTTAAAGTAGATAATGGCAACCTGATGTCCTGCACTCATTATGTCTCTCAGTTTGAGTGGTGGATACAGGGTAAGACCTTTTGTCATGATCTAAAAGTTTTGGCAATAGGAAGTTATGATGCTATCTTGGGTATGGATTGGCTGGAATCCAATAGCCCAATGGAATGTGACTAGGTGAATAAACGAGTTTCTTTCATGTTGAAAGGCCAACCTGTCACATTACAAGGATTGGTGCCACACTCAGGGTTAACAAAACCATTTTAGGACTGGATACCGCTCGGGCTCGAGATAGCAGTTACCGCGGTAACTGAATGGTTACCGAAAAAATTCAATCAAATTTTGTATTTCAAAATTTAAATTCAGATCAGTTTGTGAAACGGTTTCAAATTTAGTTACCGTGGTATACACTTCGGTTACCACGATAGACACTTTGGTTACTGCGGTACACACTCCGGTTACCGCTAGTTCGGTACTAGCTCGGTAACTGTGGTACCGCGCTCGGTTACCACGGTACTAGTCAGATAATTTTTTAGAGAAAAATAAAAATTGTAAAATCACAGAAAATTATTTTTTGAGATAAATAGGAAACTTACAATACCACAAATTTTATAAGTTTACAATAAAATACAAATTATAAAATAACATGGTTAATTGGCAATTCGAGTATTTCTAACTTATCATTATTGACTCCATTGGTTATAAAAAGTGATATATTCATCTGTAGACATTAGTTATAAGTCACATGAAGCAAGAATGTTTGATTTGTACTCATCAAGCATAATATTTTGTTTTATCAAACATATACCATTAATTCAAGGGTCATGCATTCAAAGAATTAAACAATAACGAGTGAAGAAGATTGAAAAATGAATTATTTTTGCATTTTGTATTTTTGTTCATCTTGCTCAGTTCATAACTTTGTGATAGTTCAATTTTTTAAAAAACTAAATTCACCATAAATTATATTAATTTACCTACTGTTTTTAGAATTTTTTCAAGTTTTTTCATTTTTTTTCTATTTCAAATAAAATCGGTCGGTACGTCGGTACCGACCGCGAGTGGTATGTCGGTTACCAAGCGGTAACCGTGGTTACCGAACGGTTTTGTTAACCCTAGCCACACCAAACTGAAGCAGTTCATCGGATTTCAGTCTAACAGTTACTTAAGTGCCATGACAGTAATGAAGTGTGGGCTGTTGCAGTGGTTCATAATGTGGAAGAGGTCTCACAGCAACTAGTGCCAGCTGAGGTACAACATGTGTTAGAGCAATTTCCTTATGTTTTTCAAGCATCCACCCAGCTGCCACCTCACAGGAGTTTTGATCATGCCATATCTCTCATACCCAATACTATACCAGTGAACACTAGACCCTGCCGTTACTCACCAGCACAGAAGGATGAAATTGAGCAATAAGTGACCGACATGTTGGCATCTGGTTTGGTGATACCAAGTTATAGTCCTTTTGGGTCTCCTATTTTGTTGGTTAAGAAAAGGATGGTTCATGGCGTTTTTGTAATGATTATCGCAAATTAAATTCGGTTATAGTTAAGAACAAGTTTCCCTTACCTGTGATCGATGAGCTACTGGATGAATTAGGAGGTTCACAGTACTTTTCCAAGCTAGACTTGAAAAGTGGATATCATCAAATACGGATAAGAGAAGAAGATGAGTCAAAAACAGCCTTCCGTACTCACCATGAGCATTTCCAATTTCGGGTGATGCCATGTGATCTCACAAACGCCCCAGCTACATTTCAATGTCTGATGAATGCTATTTTTGCAGTTCATATGCACAAGTTTGTCTTGGTGTTTATGGATGACATCTTGGTTTAGAGCCGCTCCTTGTCAGACCATGTACAACATCTCGCTCAAGTGCTGGCCATTTTATAGAAACACCAATTGTTTGCTAAACGGAGTAAATGCTCCTTTGGACTTCAGCGGTTGGAGTATCTCGGCCATATCATTTCAACTGCTGGAGTGGCGACTGACCCGGAGAAAACTCGTGTGATGAGAGATTGGCATGTGCCACAATCAGCAATTGTGCTGTGAGGTTTTTTGGGTTTAACTGGCTATTACCGTAAGTTGGTGCGCAACTATGGTATTATTACAAAACCTCTTACACTATTGCTGAAAAAGTCTAAAGGGTTTCAGTGGAATGAGCAGGCTCAAACTACGTTTGAACTTGTGAAAGTGGCTATGTGCAATACACCAGTGCTAGTTTTACCGATATTTGACAAGCCGTTTGCGTTAGAAACTGATGAGTGTGATATGGGAATTGGGGCTGTGTTAACCCAGTTGGGGCATCTAGTGGCTTTTTACAGTAAAGCTTTAGGCCTGAAGAATCAACAATTGTTGATTTATGAGGAGTTTTTAGCAATATTAATGGCTGTGGATAGATGACGTTCTTATCTCATCAGGGGACCATTCACTATATACACTGATCATAAGTCCTTGTGTCAGCTGGAAACTCAAGCTCTCACTTCAGAAATGCTGCGAAAAACAATGATAAAACTGATTGGACTTCAGTACAGGTTCTAGTACAAAAAGGGTGTGGAGAATTCAGCTGTTGATACCTTATCTAGAGTGGGTCATATGTTTCAACTTCAGGCTATTTTCAGTGTACAACCTCTATGGTTATAAGAAGTTCTTAATTCTTATGCCATCAATGTCATGGCTCAAGACTTACTGTGGGAGTTGGCTGTTGTCGGCAAAAATACACAAGGATATGAGTTAGTGGATTGACTTATACGCCATAATGGGAAAATCTGTATAGGAGCCAATTCCTCACTGCAAACTAAGTTGATTGCTGCCTTCCATTCATTAGCTGTAGGGGACATTTAGATATCTAGGCCACTTATCAACGGATTCATAAGTTGTTTACTTGGCTCGGATTGAAAGCTGCTATGCAGGATTATGTGAAGCAATGTGCTGTCTGTCAGCAATCCAAACATGAGAACTGTAGTAGCCTAGGTCTTTTACAGCCGTTATCAATTCCACGAGGATCGTGGCAGGAATTGTCAATGGACTTTGTGGAGGGTTTACCTGTCTCAGAAGGCTTCAATTGTATTCTTATCATGGTTGACCGTTTCTCTAAATTTGCACATTTTCTGCCTCTCAAGCACCCATTTACCGCCCCACAAATGGCTAAACTATTCTTGGACAGGATTGTTTCTCTGTATGGCTTTCCCAAGTCCATTATTTTAGACCGTGACAAGGTATTTACAAGCAGCTTCTAGAAATGTCTTTTTGACAAATTACAAGTTCCTTTGCACATGTCCACTGCATACCACCCCCAATCGGATGGGCAAATGGAGAGGGTAAACCAATGCTTGGAAATGTACTTACGATGTGCTACGGCTGTCACTCCAAAGCGTTAGGTTCAATGGTTGTCAATGGCTCAGTTTTGGTATAACACTAGTTTCCATACTGCATTACAGTGTACCCCGTATAAAGTGTTGTATGGATCAGACCCTAATTACTCCTTCTTGTCGGACTTGTCATCTTCGGGGGACACCATGGCTTCAGTTCCAGATGTGGCTCAACTGTTGAGCGACCGACAATTGTTTTCTGAGATGTTGCAGCAGCAGTTGGCATGAACTCAAGGTCGCATGAAGCAGCAAGATGACTTAAACAAATCGTTTCGTTTATTTCAAGTGGGGGAGTATGTGTACTTGAAACTTCAGCCATATGCTCAGTCTTCCGTGGCTAATTGCCCATATTCCAAATTATCCTTCAAATACTTTGGTCCATTTGAAATTCTGAACCGTGTCGGCACGGTGGCCTACAAGTTAAAGTTGCCAGCTGAGAGTCAAATTCATCCGGTCTTCCATGTTTCATAGCTCAAAAAAATTATTCCGAATCATTCTCCAGTGTTTACCAAGCTGCCATCTCCGGTTGAACTCGATGTTGAGGAACTTACTCCTACTGTGATTTTGGATCGTTGCCTGGTGAAGAAGGGTAATGCCACCCATGTATAGATTCTGGTGCAGTGGGGATCCCTGCCTTCGGAGTGTGCTACTTGGGAGGATTATTATGTTTTGCAGGCTTGTTTTCCTGCCGCACGCATCTGGGATGAAGACGTTACTTGAGAGGACAGCAATGTCACAGCTACGGTAGCTGCGACATCAAATGGCATCACCAGCGCTACGAGGACGGAGGCGACTGAAGGCGACTGACGATGGCGGGAAGTTTTGAATTGTGTAAATACGTTTTCTAAATGCGTTGGCGTAAAACTTGTTGGCGAGGTCGTGAGCTGGCATGGTGGTTGGGGTTGTTTTGTCGGACGTGCTCCAGCGAATTGGGCAGCAAGAAATCAATCTTAACAGAAATTTCCCCTTTCCGATGTCGTGTGCGTGTGGCGTTCCGATGATCGTTGTGTTGTTTTCTCTGGCGAACTCTCGTCGCCGGCGAACACATAACAAATTGGTATCAGAGCACGGTCACGGTTGGGTGATGCTTGCGAGAATTCCTTGATCGGTCGGTAAAATTTCCGTAGTGAGGTGGGGATCACTTCGGCTTGATCGACCATAAATCCTCTCGGGATTCGACTGATTCGGATAGCAGGCATCTCAATCTGGCGCGCTAGTCGCTGCAAGTGAGGCAAATTTTATCTGCTCTGGAAGAAATGGAAGAACGAGTACTAGAGGCGGTGACCGCTCTGACGGTGAAAGTGGATGCGATGTCTGGCCTGGTTGCAAAAGTGGAGGGAATTGACTTAATCGAGGAGAAACTGATGGTGGTAACCAACCAAGAAGCCAACAATGATTAGTTAGAAATGCTCGAATTATCAATTAACCATGTTGTTTTATAATTTGTATTTTGTTGTAAATATATAAAATTTATGGTATTGTAAGTTTACTATTTATCTCAAAAAATAATTTTCTACGATTTTACAATTTACAATTTTTTTGAAAAAATTGGTTGACCGGTACCGCGGTAACCGAGTCAGGTACTGTAGTTACTGAGCTGGTACCGAACCCACGGTAACCTAAGTGCATACCGTGTTAACTGAATTTGAAACCATTTCATGAACTGATTTGAATTCAAATTTTAAAATGCAAATTTTGATCGAATTTCTTCGGTATCTGTTCAGTTACTACGGTGACAGCTATCTCAAGCCCAAGCGATATCGGGTCTCAAAACGGTAGTGTGAACTCTGGGCTGGGATCCTGGGAATGGGATAATGATGATGATGCCCTGATATAATCGTACAAGCGGCCTCTAGCCTGATTAGCTTACTTCGATTATGATTGTTGCTGATAATCCGATTCTTTTGTCCCTTTGGACAACTTAATTTTCTAGAGATTATCATATAATCCTTTCTATTGGATCATCTAGTTATCTGTTGCTAGTTAGAGAATCTAAGGCGTTTAATAAATCTGATTATTAAGCTGATTTTCCTGTGTTAACATTAAAATAACTTGACAAATCTGATTAGCAAACTGATTTTTCTGTGTTAAATCTTTGATGTATTTTAGAAAGACGCTAGCTAGTTTATGTACACTTCTTTATTTAAAGTTCAAGTACATTAATTTAATGCTATGCACATTTTTTTCTATCTGGTACTTAATTCGTTTCTAATTTAATCATAAGCTAACATTAATCTATCCAAAGAGGGCCATAAGCCATGTATAATCTGTCGTAAGGAGGCTTAACACGCTGCGTTACTTTCATTTCCTCCTAACAAAATGGTGAGTCAGCCTAACCAGCAACTGCTGAATACCACAATCCCAACGATGGTTAACCACGAGCAAGGAAATAGCAGTGCAGCCGATGATTTCTGCACATCAATGTGCAGGTTCAGCCAGAAACTGAGAATTAGATACAACAGCAGAAAAAGGATACATCTGCTTCTCCGGTTACCATATGAAAGTGTCTGTAGTTACAGGCATACAAGTTACAACACAAGCAGTTCCATATGCTTGAACATCTCTAATGTGAGCGCATTAAAAAGTAAAAAAAAAAATCACATTATGGGGGCGAGCCCCATATGCTTGGGAACATCAGCTAATCAGTTTTGAATCACATCGTGAGGAACTGACCGGCGAAGTCACCATCCCTGAGCGAGAGGTTAAGCATCCTACTCGCTGGCCCTACAGCAATTGCCTGCAACGACGACAGTCAAGATAGGCCTCGTCAGCAAGGAAGAGGGCAGCCGAGTTCCTTCGCCGCCGTGCTGAGGAAGGCAAGCGTCAGCCCGGTTGCGCGGCGGCTGTGTGCTTCCCACTCTATGCATCTCTCCACATCGGCTTGCCAGTTGACGATGCTTGCTGCCAGGCATCGGTGGTAGGTTGGGCTGTGGATGCCATTCCGATGTTCTCCTTGAATGAGCTTGCTGGGATTTATTTGCCCGCAGTTCAAGATGTCACGAATTACGGACATGCTGAGTGCACGTACATGCGCGCTAGGATGAGAAAGGCAGCGGATGGTAGTAGACATACGGCACTGCATTGATATCAGATTCAATGAGCATGCTGGATGATGACTATGTTTTGCATGAATGAGAGTGAGATCAGAGAAGAGGGGCGTGCCTTCAGCAGATTAGAAAGGCCATCAGCAACTGCTACACCTGATTCTCCCCATTCGACAATGAGATGGACTGCTCTGGCGGTTACTTCCAAAAGCTGCTCATATTCGATCACAGGACGAATCAGTCAGCAAGTGACATGAACCATACAAAGTACTCCATCTTAGAATGTAATATGTTTTAGACTTAGGCACATGTATTAAGGAGATAAGTAAGAAAACCATACTATCCTCCTCGGATAAGTAAGTGTGGATCTAAGAGTTGTTGGGTGGAGTGATCAAGTCTAGAAGTAATATATATACTTTAGATGTAAAAGTTACCTTTTACAGGTAAAGGCTATATTAATTGGAATAAATTTTGAACTCTAAAACTTGTTAGTTTCTAAGATGGAGCGAGTCGAATGGATTTTTTGTCAATGGCATTGTATAGAGGAAAACCTTATGAACGAAGGAGATGTTACCTCTAATTGTGGCAAAGTACAAGCTTCACCGTCGACGAGCATTCCATCAGTTGCTCGAAGAAGAAGATCCGAAGCACTAGCAAGAATTACCAATACTTCTGGGCTATCATGGTTCCTCATAAGCTCGGCTATCAGCTTAACTATTCGCTGGTTGACTCTCCACATCTTCTGACCTTGCTCATCATCTCTAGCAATCCAGGGCTGCAAGTCCTTCTCGGCCTGTGAAAGATACAAGAGTCCAGAGAGAAGACTGAGGAAATGAGTACATCCATTTGAAACAAAGAAATAAAGAGAATAAAAGAAGCTACAGTATGGAACTTTTAAATATGACAAATGTGCAAATATAATAATATCTTTACCTGCAGTACAATAGCAGCTGAAGCCTTAGTCGGTGAGGCTGAAACAACATCGCAAAGCGCATCCACAACCTATACATAAAAAACAAAGCTTGTCATCTGTACATTCTATGATAATGCTGACAAGAAAGGGTAGTCTTCGTGGAATTAGTGTGCTATCATACATATAAGCAGGTGACCATACCTTTCTCCAACCTTGATGAGCTGATGTACTTTCTGCAGACATCTGCATTTCGGGAGATGCAATGAGCTTCGGCCAGAGCAATGAGACAACAGAGAAGCATAGTTCCTGCTTCTCCGACAGTACAGATCTTAGGAGAGTTTGAGAACCTCGGTAACCCCCATTTCGATCCATGGTAAGGAAGTTGGCCAAATCAGATGCTTCCACCTGTAAACTTGCAGTGACTTTCCCAGATGTACTTGCAACATCCCCATTTAGTAGAACATCTTCTCCACATTTCAAGGGTGGTCTTGCAAAACCATTCTTCCTATGTGAGCTTGAAGTATCCCTTTTTTCCAAGGCACCGCCATCTGATGAGCTGGTATTCTTTTCCTCAATGGGAGGGCCATCCTTTTTTACTGGTGTAAGGGTCAGGTGAGCTTCTAGGGGTTCAGCGTTGTTCACAATGGAGGTCACTGTTTTACCATGTAAGTCAATCAAATGGTACAGGGATGATGCCCTTGTAGAAATCTCGGCATGCCACTTGCATTTCTTCAGCGCAGACAGTGCATTTAAGCATGGCCTGGACCGACGAAATAACTCCGAAACATGAGCAGCAACCATAGCCGCCGCAACAATCTCATTTGAACTATAGCTCCATGAAGTACCAACAGATGATGGCTTCAAGGAGAACAGAGCTTCCAAGATGCCAAGTATTCTCCGAGTATGAAGAATCGCTGAGCTAACACTATTGTGTAGCTCGTTACTGATCCCATTAGCTTTTCCAGGTATGACTATCTTTATAGAGTCCTTTAAATTTGAATGTGTTCCACTCTTGGAAATAAAAGGGAATAGTTGAAGCTCACAAGACAAAGCACAAACAGCTGCTAGAACATACGAGTCAAATGTAGCAACTGGTCCTCGTTTCTTCTTACATCTGTTTCTTCCATTGGTTAAACTTGAGTCATTTGAGACCTCCTCAGAGGAATGGTTGTCACTACCAGTTGGTCTTTTACTACCCCCAGGCAAAGCTTGATGACTGACGCAAACAGTTAACACTACAAATAGCAATCTGGAGGCGAGGTCCATCGAGGCACAGGATTCAACAAAGAGTGAATGTATCATTGTTCGGAGTTCAGGAACAGCAAGATTCTTATATTGACTTCTTGGTTTCCTGGATTGTTCAGATGTTTCTGAAGGAAAAGTTCTGAGTATAGCTTCAACTGTCGCCACAAAAATTCTCATAAGACACGCTTCAGATGGACTCCCACGAGGTAGATACTCAAATACTTTCAACAGTGGAAAGTATAGGCTCCATGACAAAGTAGGTGGCTGAAGTGGAGCAGCTACAACAATTTCAGGCAAATCAACTGCTGATGAATTCAGAGGTAGCAAACCATAGGCAGCTTCCCAGATGGTACATATTCTCCACTCAACATCAGGACCGTGAGCACATAGCAAGGAGGCAATGCCTTGTGCGGTGGCATCAATAGTGGCTTCCGATGCAGGAACTTCCAGCTTTGTGTAGTTGAAGGAGCATGCATGAAAAATAAGTCACACAAAGAAAAGGCAGCAACAAGTCAACGTGAAGCTAAAGCATGTAGCATATATTATAAATGCATAATAAAATTTCAACTTTGGTAAGTATGAATATCAATGTTAACTAGTTGACGATAATCTTACAGCAGTTTTAATGCAATATCCTAGCAGTACAAACATAAATTCCAAAAGAACCGATTTAAACATACCATGTCATGGCAGTGACAAGCATACAAAAATTCCCCTTAAAAGTATATAAAAATGCAAAAACGATGCTTTTTCTATTAAAAAAAGAAAAATCTAGATATTTTCTCTATCTGTTGAAATATTATAGCTAAACTATTTAAGTCATGAGCATCAGAGCATGTAATTTGGCAGCTAACAATGCTCAACAATAATATTAATATGGAATCATGCATTTAGCTCAAGGTCAGTCTAGAAAGGTAGGCTTCAGAAAAGACTTCCCTAGACAATTTTTAGCACCTATGGTACCATCTCGTGCTATATTTAGCGAAAACTGATGGAAGGAAATTGCATCCATGAAATACAAAAGAGGTGGCAAGGTAGATGCAGAAAAACATTGCATACCTGCCTCTTGTATGATGATACATAGCCACCTAGTGGCTCATGATGCAGTTCAACTCCTTCGGCATGTCTCAGTGGAGGAAAAAGTAATGTTGGTTGGGAGAGTATACGGAAGAGTAAAGCAGCAGCCATATCAGCAGCAATACCAGCTCTCATTGACATTGCAGTTCCAATAGCACGAAGGAAATGAAGATGCATCCAATTCTTTGGAAGCTAAACATAATAGTAAAGCTATCAGTGCTATCACAATTAATAAAATATTCAAAACACATAGCATGCTGTTATGACAATCTTGTTTCATATACCATCTTGATTGACAACACTGAAACAACAGGCAGAGAGAAGCAGATCATACCCGCATGCCATAATCGTAATCTTCAGCTGCTCTAAGGAGTTCAACAAGCTGTACTGCTGCATCAAGTGCATCTGGGGCCCATGATGGTGGTGCTTCAAGAAGGCCAAAAAGTAACCTTTGCGTAGCACTTGGAGTAGCAATTGCATAGTATCTGACAGGAGAATAG
This sequence comes from Zizania latifolia, assembly GCA_000418225.1. Classification (NCBI taxonomy): domain Eukaryota; kingdom Viridiplantae; phylum Streptophyta; class Magnoliopsida; order Poales; family Poaceae; genus Zizania; species Zizania latifolia. The sequence goes on along the minus strand of KE372957.1, from coordinate 78,445 downwards.
CACGCTGATAATCATTTGGAAAGTACACACGGTATAACAATTGATAGGAGCATAGGAGCATACCTATGAAACAAGCGAGCATATGGTTCAAGAGGGGGGAGCCCGGCAACCAAATGTTCATCCAAGGGTGTTGTTGGTGGAGGTAACAAAAGTGCAGGAACAGCTGCAGCGGTCAAATTTGCTGTCTCATAACGAGCTACTTCCTCATCACAGACGCTTAATATAACTCCAGCTCCATTGGCAACAGCCCATCTGGGGGTGGATGGCATAAGTTGTGGGTGCTTCCCAGATCCTCGGCTGTAAGCTAAAAGACACAAACATGTGTTATTAAATTAACTCTGTTTATAATAAGCATTAACATCTGTTGTAAGAAAAAAATAGTGTCCCACACTCCCAATGAAGAAAACTTGCATGATATTTTGAGCCCAGAAAGCCCATACGTACTGTGTTTTAGGTTCTAACGAAACTGGATGTAGGTTTCAAAGTAATTACAGACATGTTACAAGCATGGTCACATGGCCTCTCAAAATAATAAAAAGACATGATTAATGTTACAGTAATTATGCAATTTCAAGATGGAAAATGTAATTGCTGATTTTACCAACCAGTTGTTGGGGGCTTCAATTCTCCACCAGCTGCATATTTTCCCATGACTCCACCACACCTGATACGTTTGAAAATAGAACACCAGGTAGTCAGCGTCTATTAGCAATAGAATTGTAGAAGAGTATTTATGCAAACTTTTCATCTTCAGCAGTAAACACATGTTCCAACAAGCTTGACAAGTGTACACAATGCATATAGTCCCATCAGCATACTGCATTACAATAAGTGCTTTCAACATTTTGTGTTTTTTCTTTGCCCTTTGCAGTGCCATACTTGCACTGGGAAAATCATGGAACATGCATGCAGTTTGGACGTATTATGAGTTCCTTCCCTTAGTACTGTGTTCTGCTCTTGTATTTATGTTCTTTTCCATTTTTCCTCATTCAACACAGTATCATCAAAAGACCAAGTTACATTTCTCAAGAAAACGAGGAGGATTTCAGATTTCAGTCAACAGAACAATCAGATGCTATTAGTTATTATTACTTACCATCTAAAATAATCACTTCTAATACCCAACGGTGCAGCTAGCAATATGTCTGTGATCCAATGAGATAATGGCCTCAATGGCTTCCGGTCAGGTTCATTTCTTGGAGAACCGTTAGCCTTTTTCTCTATAGACTCACATGATGTTGCCTGACCAGATGTGCTGCAGCATTCTGCTTCACTATGTTGATGTTCAACTTTGAAGATTGGCCTGTTGTAGTGAGTTAGGACTCTAAGAATTTCTCCACAAGCCAAGGCCCACTGCTCTGAGTACTCTTTCTGCCGTAAAAAGAAAATGCATTTTTATGAGCAATAGTACTTTGATCAGTTGTAAGCAGCACAAATGAAATAAAATTGAAATGCACATCAGTGGCAAATTTTGTCAACACAGATAAATGAACTAAAAAACAGAAGTAACAATGACACTAGTGGCCTCACCTCAGAAGTATGGCTAAATAAAGAGATGAAAGACCTAAACGGGGAGCCATTTCTATCATAAATCAGTGTCCCATCTATGATGCGTGACAGAATTGGATGTACAACTGCATGCCCATGCTCAGGATGATGAAGAACAAAAGTTGCTGGACAAGATAAGAAAAGTATGTCAAATTATTTCTTGAATTGCCTGTTGTGCAACATGTAAGCATGTAACTGCCACAAGGTCAAATTACCTAATACTTCATCTACCAGGCGTTTTTCTTTTGATGGATAGCAACTTTGAATAAGCTGCAAGCAGGCAAAAAAGGGGGCACAAAAGTTAACTCATTGCAGAAAGATCTTACCACAAATATACTAAATTATGCTTAAAATACAGTACCTGAGCTACATCTTCAGGGAATTGCTCACTGTCAGCTGTAAACTGACCAAAGTACTCAACATAGGCCAGAATTTGTGCCTTCAGACAGAAGTTGCGACCATCTCATTCAACATCAGGTATCTTAACGTATAGGACTCATAATAAAAACAAAGAGAAATAATATTACCTGTTTTTGTTGCACCTCCTGTGGTGGGGGCCAGAACAGTGATGAGAACTGGAGCCCATCAATCCACTTGTCATTTGAAGCTGACATGCTTGGTAGCTAAGAGCCTGCCCAACAAACTGAGAGAACTCTCAAAGAGAAGGAAAGAAACTACAGAAACTGCTTCATTTAGCAATCAGAGCACCTGTAATCAACACAACGTTGAAGTCGCCAGTCAGTTCATCCATTTATGCCACAAAAGTCCAACTCTTCTTATAAGCTACTTGCCTTGGGATCAAAAAACTTCCAGCAAGAAAGTTCTACGAGTATTATCTACTTCATTCAATCAACCCCCATAATGGGGGTCTCACAACATGACCAAGAATCATATCAATCAATACCAACCATATGTGCTTTAGAATAACTGCACTGTAAAATATCGCACAAAGAAACCAAAAAAGAAAGGATCACATATCATTTTAATTAATGTCGAGAAGAAATACTACAGAAACTAGCAGATAAAAGGAGAAGAGGAAATGGAACAAAATTGCATACTCTTTAAAACACACTGGTTTTTATTATCAATGTACAGATAAAAGCATGATCGAAAGAAAAAAAATCTAGGAAAAGGTGGAAGTGTTCTCATTTGATAACTATCGAAATGCAGGGAACATCTCATAAACCACTCTGTAAGGTAAAGATTAACACAGCCTATAGACATATAGGATCCTGCATGAATAACGTGCAAGGGATCCGAATGTGCAATGGTTTCGGTTGTCATTCTGACTGTCCTCAATTCAAGCTCACTCCAACAGAAATTATTTTAATACAGTACATTCGACGGACAACACTATAGTCTAAATGACCAGATAAGGGAAGAAGGAAATAGCATGTAACAATTATGGAGCAGCTTCTGTGTATAAAGCTATGTCAATCCCCAAAAAGGCATTACAGAGTAAAAAATTGCATTTTCTAACAAATTATTCAGTAAACAACCCGTTGTTTCTGCTAAGAATAATATGTTAGTGGCTGTATTCAGTAAGCTGCCTGTTTTTTCCCTGCTAAGAGTAATATGGCAACTGCATCTGCTTTATTTCCAAATGATTCCGTAGCAAATCCTAGATGTGTTGTCTGAAACAGAATACAATGAAGCTGTGCTCTCTTGTTCTTCTTCTTTTGGCAAGGATCACTTCTATTTCGGATACTATGACGGAATCAAGGATGTAGATTAGCCAAAGCGGAGAAATCGAGAATATAAAAGAATAAGAAAGCTGTTCTTAGGTGTTTAGAGGTGTATTCGCTCATTGGGTTGGTGTTTGAATTCGCTCCTATTGATGAAATGAGGAAGAGATCCCCTGCTATTGTTACAATGTAAAAGGGATTAAAACAGAACTAGCTTTCAGTAATTATCTCCGCTCCGACTACTTCCAGCCGTACGCAGTATGCACCACATCGAAACGCTGAAAGGACATCCAGGAAGAGCAAAACTCAGCTCGAATCAACACTACTCGCCTAATAACCACAAAAACCTCCTAAAATTCGCAGGAATAAGCATCCACCTCGTGTTGATCTACCCGATGTTACGAAAAAAACTAGAATAATTATCAGCTCAACCTCGCCGTCAAAATTTAAACATTTTCCCTTCACGTCCTTGAATTACTCAGCGCATCTACCACCCAAAACCTCTCCCGAGCAAACTCAGCTACCGGTCCGGACTACCGCGATTCCACGGAACCAGCTCGCACCAGACATGGCGAGCAAAAAGCCCGTCAAAACCAAACTAAAAGTAACAAAACACAGCACAGGAAACGAGAAACCGCGCGGAAAAATCCAGGGAAAAACCGGGAGCATTACCTGGACCAGGTGCGGCGGCTAATCCCGACCTCACGCGGGCGGTTCAGCGGCGCCGGCGGCGAGGCGCAGGGGGGAGGCGCAGGGGAGGAGAGAGATACGGCGGGGAGCGACGAGAGGCGAGGAAAAGATTTTTTTTCCGCGATGGAGGGGGAGGTAGCGGTGCGGGTGCGTTATTTCACACGCGAGCGCGGGTGGTGGCCCACGGGGCGCCTCTCCGTCACTGACACGTGGGCCGCGCGCAGGTAGGGCCCACGCGTCAGTGAACGGCGCGCGTGGCGGGTGTGGGGGCTCGCGCGCGAGGGAGATACTTATTCCGGAGTGCGCGCGGGGGAGGGGGCCTGGCGCTGCTGACATGGCCTTGATATTTTCGGGGGCTCATGGGGGTAGGCGCATGGCATGCATGTATGGTTCTCATCGTGCATGCCCCCATGGCCCATGCCATGCATCCACTAGACCAGTAGACCACTACCATACATTTGCGCTTTAGCCCTTGCGTCGAAGAACTACTGTGAAATAGTCCCTACGGTTTTCTGTATAGTATTGGGTGATTACAATGCGACATGTATTTTAAACAATTTTTCTGTAGACGTGATTTTTCTATAAACTTTCTATATAAAACTATTGAGAAAATAAATTTATTTACCAACTATTCAATATTAAACTTTTTTATTTAAACATTCCTACTATTTAGTTAAAAAATCAAGGCATGCGTTCATCTCATCAAATCGGCACTGTAAAACAGGTCTGTGAGCTGTTAAAATGGAGGGTTGTGGACAATATTAATATTTGTAAAAAAAATTGTCTCAAAAAGACATGTGACAATGAGATTGTAAGGTCCTATGTAGCATAGCTTCATATAACTATAAAAAATCTTAGTTTTGAAGTTGTAGTTGAATTGAGTACAGTTAGTTAAATTTGTAAACTAAAAATAATTTTATCATATAAACACAATATTCAGTATTAATATTTGAACTACAGCTAAAAAAGAGACCATAAATAAGACACATTCTTATTGTCCTTCTCAACACACCTTTAGTTAAAGGACATCGAAGGTAGTAGTGTGCAACACTCCTTTGGCGAATATCATTGCATCTTTTAACATCTATTCGTTTTAAATGCAGCGCTAATATACTCGTTGACCTTATGAGATGCCTTTTTAAGTTCCCATGGTTTTCTTTTGACTTTTCCTACCTTTGGAATTTTTACCCCTAGAATTTTAACATTACTACTATGATTCCACGCGTACCACTCGAACATAAAGGCTAGTACAAGTAATCTTAAAATAATTATAGCATAAAAAGTAGTCTTCAAAAAGGAATCACACTACTAGCATAAAAAATGTGAAGTGGACAGGCTCTATGCTTAGAACAGATGCAGAGCATGTATTTTTACAAAAACCTACCCGGGAAAAGAAGGGGCCGATTGCAAATATCGCCTAATGACATGACAACTCGAAGATTTCAGGCCTCCTTTGTAACAAAGAATTTCACCGAAATTGTTCCAATTGTTCCAATTCTCATGAAATCCTATAAAAATCATTCAAAAGATGCTTGACTGATTGATTGGAATGAACCATTAGATGAGAGATGTGGCATCTGGCGACCTCAAATAGATGTTCGGACAATAATATATTATTATTTAACCTAAATATGTTTAAAATTATGGTAGCAATTTAATTTATCTGATAATATCAATACTCAATTAAAAACCGTGATTAATAGATGAGTTTGGTTGATGCGCTGCTTGCTTTACCCGACGGGAATTAAATAATTAATGGCAGGTGACGTCACAGGGCTGGCTAGTTGGACGGCTGTGGATCACGGATGGGATCACTGGACGGTGGTGCGACGTTGCCATTTCGATTTTTTTATTGTTATTGGTCTATTGTCGTTGTGGGCCCGCTCTTGGCTAATTGCGCTTTAGAATTAGATCTGTGTGATTAGGCCTTAATTTGCAGGTTTAAGAAAGCATTAGTTGGCTGTTTGTGTCTGCTTTCTTGCCAGGGCCCCACCGTGGTTAGGTTGGTTTGGAAATGCAATGGGCTAGCTAGCTAGCAACCGGTACAGTATGGTAGATCATACCAGTTGAATTGATATTTTTGCGTGATATGCAATCATATATGAAGAAATTAATATTAACATTAATACTCATTCACATGTAAAACGGCCCCAGTAAATAATCATTATTCAAGCCGGTCGAATTTTACCAACTACTTGTTAGGGTGTAAAAGGGACAGGCTTGCACTTATGATTTATTTTGAAACTAAAATGCATATCTTCTAAGTTCATTATAATAAATTGATGATATTTAATTCCTCCATTATGTAAATATTATATTTTTAATATTCGAAATTTATCACCCAGATAATAGATTTTAGTATATTTCCTTCGTGCACAAATAATAGGATCTATTTAATAAGTGACATCATTCCACCAACTTGTTTGGGATTGAGATCCCCGATGTCGTCAAAGGACAGTCACGATCGTAGTTGTTTCGTTGGGATTTGACGATACGCAGGCTAAGGCTGCGTGGCAGCCAGGACAGGGCGTCGCGGCAGTGGGCGGGACGGATGGTGGTGTCGGTCAGAATGGGCGGTGGCAGGAGCGGTCTAGTTTGTGGCCTGTGCACCGTCAAATTCCAATGAAACGCGACTGCCAATTGACGTCAGAAAACAATCTCGTTCCACTTGTTTGAAGGGGAACATCCATTATATATGCATGCTATTCATTTATCTGAAAATTGCTAGAAACAAAAGTTTTTTACGATAGATGAAGTATTAAACCGTTGCAGAATCCACAGAAATCTACGAGGAATATATATGATAATTGATATCTATTGAAGTTTACAAGAGCAGCGTCTACTACAATGCTCCATACATTTTGCTCCTCTCCACACGTTTCCAAAGCTAGCTAAAGTTGCACCATGCAATCATGCATCCATGACATCTTAAAATATTTGTAAGGAGAAAACAAGGCGGCACATTACACCAGCTTTGGTAGGAGTTAAGAATCTCTAGTCAAATATCGAAGGAATATCCTGCTTCAGAAGTGTCTAGAACCATCCAGCTAATCTTCTTCTTTTCTTAAAAAAACACAGCTTAATTACAGCGGCGCGTACGTAACGGGGCTCGCGTGACCGTGGACTTTCGACGTAGGCACCGAAAGGCACTCGCGGCCGACGTACGATCCTCATCGGACGGCCCACGGACGTCCACGCTCGCCGCGAGTTGACCCCACGCTGGGCCGGGCAGTGGCTGGCTTGATGGGGACGGCCCACGGCCGTGGGTGTGGGCCCATGGGGCGGTGCTACGTGTCAAGTGATGGCTAACCCAGGTGGGCGTTGTCGGAGTGTGGGCCCCACACTGATGTGCGTACTGGGGAAGGTGAGAAGAGAACAAATCTGCTTGTGACATTAATTTGAAGAACTAAACGTAAACTAATTATAAAAATAATTACAGAATCAAAAGATTATTCGCGAGACGAATCTATTAAGCCTAATTAATCCATAATTAGCAAATGTTATTGTAGCATCACATTGTCAAATCATGGCGTAATTAGGCTCATTAGATTCGTCTCGCGAATAATCCACCGATTATGAATGGGTTTTATAAATAGTCTATATTTAATACTCTAAAATAGTATTTAAACATTCGATGTGACAGGGACTAAAGTTTAGTCCCTGTAACCAAACGGGGCCTAAGCCCTGAACGGCTGAACGCTAGTGATTAGATGGTTTCTTCCAAGCTCAGCTTTCACGAAACGGAATGTATCCGTTACGGATGGTTACGACTGTTACCGATCTAATGACCGATAAAATAGTTGAAAACCAAATGACATCGCAAGCCGGTGGAGTTGCTTAGTGCACTTCTAACCCTCTCACGTAAAATAGTATCTTAGACATTTATATAAAAAAATCTAACGTGATAAGAAAATTAAAGAAAAGATAATAATTATGTCGTCACAACATTCGAGGAGCAGATGGAAAGGAATTAGATGAAAGGCGAAGAAAGAAATAAGATCGCGATATAGAAAATTTACTTTGAGCTCACGTTAAAAATTCAGGATTGAAGTATAATTTATAAATATGATATCTTATTGATAAATCAAAATAAGACACTGTATAAGAAACATAGGGTTAAGATTAGCATATCCGCTCCCGAGGCAATTTCAATCAATCAGGCGAAGGCGAAAGGAGAAACGCCACTCCAGCTGCGCCACGCACCTTCCAGCGATGAATAATCAGATGCTTTCCCATTGTACATCGTGACGTGTGTCACACGCGAGAGCAGCAGTGGCATTGATGGCCCGGAATGGAGCTCAGCTGGTGGCCGGGAGAGCCCCGGGACTCCGGGAGGCCGGGACGCACGCACCCGCCGGCTGCCCTGCCCACGTCGTCGACCGAGAGAGCCGCAGGGCGCGACGTGTCTCCGCCGCCGCTGGAACGCGCACACAAGCCAACGCCACGTTCGCCTCTCTCTTCCGGCTCAGAATAGCGCACGCAGCGAAATTTGATAATTTATTGTAGTTAATAAATATTCATATTTTTACCATTTTAGCCTATATATTATTGTCTCTGTCTCGAAATAGAGCCATTTCTGATCAATAACACGTTTACCAGGAATGAATTAAAAGGTCTTAAGCACTCTTCGCGACGTGCACAGCGTTGCCTGTGAGCTCCGCCCGCCGTGTCTCCGCCCGAGATCTTCGCCTGTGAGCTCCGCCGTGCCTCTACCCGCGAGCTCCGTCGGCCACGCCTCCGCCTGCGAGCTCCACCCAGATCTTCGTCGGTCATCCCCTCCCGGAAGTCAGGGTTTGATGCACGTATTAGATATAGAATTATTACGGTTATCCGAGTAGCATGTACCATCAAACAAACTATAACTGATTTAATGAGCCATTCGTCAGGGGTTTTCTCATGTAGCAGCAAGTAGTACTAGATGGAGAGTAAAATAGAAAGATTCGGAGAAAAAAATTGTAGAAGTTGTTGTATCTAGAATAAAATTTGAATGATAGAAATGATTATATTTTGGGACGAAGGGAGCAAGAAGTTATCAATTTTTTCCGGGAGGAGTCAGTGGCATACGTGTCGACGTGTCGTCCCCGAGGCGTGCGGCGCAGCGGAAGCGAGCACGTGGGGCCCGCGCATCATGCATACACATCCATGCATGCATGGTACTCCGTCCCTATGGATGCACATGGGCGTGGGAGACGAGTGGGCAGCAGACTACGGTTGGTCGGGACAGCTGTCAAATTTTCGTGTTAGTCCCTGCGTGATTACCCTTTGCGTCACAGTATTTTCCTTTAGCTAATTAGCTTACAGTTGCATTCCTTTTTTGGTAGTTTCATCCAGGGATGGTGATTTTGTCCTCGAATAGGTATCCCCGTGGGTACTCGATCCAAACATTTAAATTTATGTATATGGTTTGTGGGTTCGAGTATTCGATTATAATCAGATTAGGTGTGGGTTTGATTTAAAACTCGCGGGTACACGTGGGTTTACTCGATTAGTTATTTTTTATTTTTTAAATTTTTTTGATTAGTCTCTTGGATGCTAGCAACCTAACTCGTTACGAGTTTAAGATTGTAGTAAGTTTGTATTATGAACAGTGGGATACTTCTCGACTTCCGTCACCTCGATTTCTACCATTATTGTGTTGATTGCTGAACATACGGGTTTTTTATCGGGTTTTGGGTACCTGACGGGTTTAGGCACAGATTTAGTTTTAAATTCATCGGTTTTATGGTTCAGATTTGATTGGGTTTCACCGGTTTACTTCGTGGATAGATTTTTACAAACCCCGCGGGTTTTAAACCTGCTGTCATCCCTATTGTCATTATTACTTGGAGCAACATCGTGCAACTTGCAGCCAAATGTGAATCTTACAACATAATTTTAGAATTGATTTTAAAAGAATTTTTTGCTGTTTTCTATTTTTTAGACTTAGTCATTTGGATCGCTAATAATATACCTTCGAACCACTTTTCATTATTAGTTTACATGTCTTCATCTTATAAATAATCTACTGTTAGAAAAGGTCACCCAATCTCCATTGCAAAAGCGGAATACATTTTTTAATGTAAAATGGTTTATAGTATCCGTAAGCACATACGTTTTTGAAGTCAAGTGCAAAATAAAAATGTACTCAACTGTTATGTTCTACAATGGCTCAAAGAGAGTATAGAGAAACAGAGAAAAAAAACACGTCGCCGACAAAACATCAGGTTTGGTACGAGACGAGATAGCAAGTGGTTAGGTCTTGGAATATCTCTTGAATTCCTAATATAACATCCTATGGCAACTTGTAGATAAGTTTTAAAATATTTTTTAATAACTCTTTTATATGGTTTTTAATTGATAGAAATCTTGAAACTCTTCTATACTTTCCTTACTTATAGCAAGTGTATTTTGTTTTTTATCCGTCTTAATCTTATTTATTGGTGATTTAAGAGAGAGAAAAGAATAATATAAAAAAGATATGATAAGTAGAGTGTATTTGTCGTAGATACAAAAGAAAAAAGTAACTAAAATATAAAAAACAACGTATTGAAAGTATGTTGAAGTGAAAGTAGATTTAGAGAGAAAATTTTATTATAAAGACTTATATGATTTTGAGAGTGGATTTTTGAGCATAGAGAAATTTTTGTTATAAATGCTTATATGACATTGAGAGTGGATTTTTGAGCGTATCTCAGAATTTCTCTAATTAAGCATCAAACTGAACCAAACACTACCGTTTGAGTTCAGTTGGAATCTGCACGATTTAAGTGAATCATGACAAGAAACTGAGGTAAGATCCACGCATGAATCCGGCCACTACAATATAGGAGCACTTTAAACACATACAGGTATGAACCTGTCGGTTTTAGGAGCGTTTGGTTGCATGTATTTGTCTGGTCTATCTCATATCAGTGAGTCAGATCTAACTTAATTAAACATGCTTGATGTATATAATATATGTTTGTTTGTTTGTTTGCACCTATTTAACATAGTCAAAGTGTGATGTCTTTTGGTTACTCATATGTAGATACATTGCATGAGATAAAAATTAGTAAACAGTAAATCGTTATGGTATTAATTATGTGCAACTATTTTATTATAATTATTAATCCATTTGATAGTCCTTAATATAATTTAAAATGCACTATTATCATTAATATGTGTTAATTATATACTAACAACATCATTAGTTATTTAATTGCTAACATCTAATGAGCCAGGCCAGAGAGAAACAGATTTTATTCTCGTTTATGTAGAGTCAGGCTAAGGAACTCTATTTGTACAGGCTCAGCTACTCGTACAGATAACTAAATAACCAAATCTTATATCATGTAGGGCTAGCTAAGCATGGACGCCGGTAGATCGGACAGTTGGAGTTGATGGTACAATTGAGTTTCAGCTGCATCGCAATGGAGTTTACTGAGCCAGCCAGCCAGCCGGAGACAGCTGCTGCAGATTGGCCAAACAAACAGGCAAGTTGGCTGTCAAGATCATCAAAAGATCAGCATAAATCACAGTATCAAAACACTGTTGGGCACCATGGAGTATCATGCACCCACCATGTTCACACTCGTCTCTCGAACTTGACTAGTCTCCAAAGAGAGAAATCGTATCGGTGGTAATCATAAACATTAATTGATCTTCTTCGTTAGAAATGATTTATACTATTATTTTAACTGATATTAATAGAAACTGTAAAATGTAAAAGCATTTTAAAAATGAGTAATATGAATAGATAAAATTATAAATTTGTATATTCTACTATGTTAAAGCCACAGTTTCATCCTTCCGTCCGCTCTCCCCTCCCTTCCCTTCGCGTAGAGCTGGGACTTGGGCCGGGCTTTTTTGGGCCGGCCCATGACACGGCAATCTGGCACGGCTCGTGGCATGGCCCAGCTCGGCCCGTACATGGGCCGTGCCGGCCCGGCCCATCTATGGGCCGTGCCTGTGCTCGGTTGGTAGGCACGTGGGCCAGCACGGCCCGGCCCGGTTAGTGGGCCGTGCTTGGGCCGGCCAGGCACGAAAATGGCTCATCTGTTCACCTGTTTGGGCGTCGGAGCGGCAGCTGCAGCAGCTGTTCAGCCTACATGAGGACGGAGCTGGCGCTAGGCCTGGGCTCGACCATGCCGCCATCGATGTGCTG
>KE372957.1:49168-60266 GCA_000418225.1 Zizania latifolia | reverse complement strand
GGCATCATTGCAATGGGCTAATCAGATTGGACTGGATGCTGGACTCATGTCTGCTGTGTGGGTCAATGCTTGGCACTCCCTGTCATGATCACCATCACACATAGAGAGAGATTCATTCGCCAGGAGATGATATATATAGATCATGTCATGTAATTTCCAGGAATTTTAATTATAGTACAAATTGGTAGATTATTAATTCTAAATTTCTACAGGGTTAATTTGGTGCTATATGTATTCACCCTTTAATTTGTAAAAGAGGACTAGCTAGCTAGCTAGACCACTGCACAGGGAAAGTGGAGCAAATTTCACTTGTATTTACACATCCCCACTTGAGGCCTTCTCTGGAAAGAGAGGATTTTAAAGGATTTGAACTAAATCATGTAAAATCCTTCACCTATTTCCTTTCATTTTTAAAAAGGTCAATGCAAAACAAGCCCCAGCTCTAAATTACCCTAATTTGAGACGCAATATTTTATGCCCGTTTAGCAAGTATTTTATGCTCTCATATTATTCTGTTGTTTTACAGTTTATGTACAGAAGCATATTAATTTCTGCTGCATTCCAACGTCATTTTTAGTTTTTACGACTGTTTTCCAATCTGCCGTCGTACGGAGGCCCATCCTCCATCCCAATTCAAAGTTAATTTGTTTGAGAACACCTATATATATATATATATAATACACCTGTTTGTGAATATTTATCAGTTTTGATTTTAAAGAACTAAGGTTTGACTACCAATATTTTTTACATGATCATATTACATAGCACGGAGTATAAGAGTTACACAATTAGATTTACAATATAAATTACTATTAATATCATATAGTTTGAGTTATTTATTTTAATCTTACTTTAAAATTAATGATCAAAGTGTGTCTACTTTCAGTCAAAACTAACAAATATTCGTGAACGAAGGGCATAATATATATATTATGTATAGAGTCTGCTAGCTTATTCGATAGTGAGTATTTTATATATATATATATATATATATTCCTGTTGCAACAGTTGCTGTCTACACATAGATGAGTGGATGAGTGGACATTAGTGGAACTATTAGATGGTGCAATGAGCATTCAACCTACTGCAGGTTAGGATGCAAGTCATTCTCTACATGGGAGCTCAATGGTCCTACATATGAAATGGACTAGACGATATATCAATTCATTCTTGAACAGAAACAAAACAAAGCCTCGCTAGCACAACGTACCTGATCCAATCTAGTCTTTTTGAGTGATCTAATTATCTAGTTGAAGCAAAAAACAGTATATTTTCTGTGGTTAATTGGAAAATTAATATTTGCAAGCTTGAAAAAAACCAAAAGCAATTAATGTCAAAATTACAATAAACCAGGAGAGGAAAACAATGGAACATGAACAACATGAATGGCAACAAACACTAGTAGGTAAGAATATTTGTGTAGTACTTTGTATCTACTATACGATTAGCAAGATAAGTAAACTACAATATATCATGTCTCCTAATTTTATATGTATCTTTTGTGTAGATATAGACAAGATTACACATTAGAGTTGTGGTGTAGACAGGAAGGGGACCAGACTCAACAAAGCCATCTTTGGACCAACTTTGCAAACACTTTTCCCTTTTGAGATCCAATGACTAGCACTTTAGGAAAAGGTAACTGTAGGAGTGTAGAAAAATGTCGTGAGAATTATCTCTCGGTCGATCGATCGTTGCCTACTTGCCAAAGCGCACTGAACCATAAATGAGTAATAAAGCATTAATAAAGCTATTGAGTTAGCCTCATATTTTCATTGTTTCTAGCTAGCTTCTTTCCCCGGCCTTTAATTTACATCGAACTTCTGAAATAAGCACTTATCAACTAGAAACCATTACAAAATAAAACATACATGCACAATTACGTTTCAGCAACTCTATAAAAATATACAATTAACTGGATATGGTTAAGGGTAATTTATTTACTTAAAAGATCTTTTTAGTTATCAAGTTTTTCTTTAAGCCCCTTTTAAGGAGCTTCTAGCAACTACAACTATTCTAGAATTTCTAACTTCTTCCAAACAATTTATATTTTCCTTCCAGATTAGAAAACACAATAGTTATAGGATATAAAAACGAACTAGCATTTATAAGCTAAAAGAACACCGGCTTCTTTAGATTTTCACTAGCTAAATACCCACTAACGTTTTCTCTTATATCCCTAAATAGGTTTATTGTCAATTTGTAGCCAAGATCGATTGGTTGTTACATGTACTAGCATATATAAGAAATGAACATCAATGTAGATATTTGTTTTCAGATTAATTAGTTAAGTGTTCCTCCAAGCTAATAATGTAATTCTATGCAGATTAATCGTGAACAATTTCATAGGTCTGATCTGATCTCGTTTAATATTATGCAACAACGACAAACTATATATGTTAGTTCCTTTTATTTCCACTGTAGCGAAACATTCTAGTTAATTGCATTGGTTGCGTACGTGTTTTAGTCACCACGTTACGATCTCGATCATTTAATGATTACTATTTAATTATAGAATAATTAACTATTAACCACATTTATTTTAGCAGCATGCATATTTATGCGCTAGCTCAGCTCCTTGTTTGAGATCAAAAGATGCAATATTTAGCTATAGAGGTTTTTTAGATGAGTATAGTATTAGCTACATATTTGATGCGAAGTATAAATTATTATACTTAATTATAAAAACAAACTACTAGCTCCTAATAAAAACGAAGTAACATATACAGATATCATGCATAATTGCGAATCATACTTCGTACGTACGTATGTACGTGCAAGTTTGAATCGGCTTTGGTGAAGGGACATAAAGAGAGATGATACATGTAGTTTCTGAGCTCTGACAATTCATGCATATTATTCAAGATGAATGAATCTTTTCAATGTCATGCCGCGACCCTTTGTCGATCTCGACGAGTATATGATCACAGGATGGACGATTCATCCAAGAACTTCAGTTAATTGACACTCAAGTATTTTTTTCAAGTAAAAGAGTGCGTCTAATTTTGTTTACTAAAATCTTTATCTAAATTAACAGTGCAAGTCATAGAGAGAGGTTTGCTTGGCTCAGTTTACCTTTTTATTGCATTATTTGTCCCTTAAAGCACTACACATGATTAAAAAATAAATGGAACACAAAAAATATGCACAAAACTTTCAGACGAACCAGCAAGTTAGGACATTTCTGACAAATTAAGCATGTCGTAAGGAGCTGAGCTCATGATTCTTATATATGTGTATTCGTAAAGAAGAGCCGTTTGATTACAAGCTAGGTAATTAGCCAGCAAAACACCGTGTCACAGACTCACAGTCCATGATGAAGAATGACAGATCATATATACTTCAGCCCTAATTAGCTAGCTAGCGGCTTATTATATATCTATCATGCAAGCTAGTGTGGTAGGATAAATAAAATTGAGAGGTCAGTGTTTTCTCAACCCGAAAATTCAAAATATTGTATATATGTTGGGAGAAAAAACTTTGCAGATTGAAAAATTTACAAACTGGCCTCTACATACGATCTCTGTCAACTGCATGCCGGGCAACCAAAACTTCGCTCCAGCTAGCTGAGATTGAGTACCAAATTTCAATCTAAAGATAGAGGCTTACAAGGTCCTCCACCAATAATACAATTATCTACTAGCATTTAAATCGTGTTTAATTAAACACAACCGGCAAGAGATTGATCATGCACACATCAATGGATATATATATATAAAATATGTATATCAGTTGTTGATTTGTGTACCTATATGCATGAGATCGATCGATACTCGCATGTACAGATTAATTAAGATATAAATATTAACATGCGGTGGATGTGATCGATGTATGCATGATGCGGATTAATTAACTTGTATAGAACATATGTAGATAGATGATAATATGTTTGTCAATTAATTACCTTGGGTGCTGTGTGTTCTTGACGACCTTCTGGCCGTACTTACGCCACTTGTAGCCGTCGTCGAGCACGTCGACGTCGCTCATGGTCTTGAAGCAGAACCTCGGCTCCCGCACCTTCCGCCGCGCCTTCCCTCCAGCCTTCTTCATCCTCACCGCGCCAACCCCCAGCTGCTGCTGGTGGTGCTGCGCCGCCGCCGCTGCCGACCCATGCAGCAGCCCGCCGCCCTCGCTCCCACCGGCGCCGTCGGCGGCGCAGTTGTCGTTAACCGGGCACATGCCCGCCATCGCCGCACCCTTCCCCCTCTGCCTGCCTCGATCACCTTCCTCGCAAGACCTAGCGCACATATACAGAAAGAACAGCATCATGTATCGCGCACGCCGCACGGTAGAGAGAGAGAGAGATAGGGGGAAGAGAGAGAGAGAGATAGATCGGTTACCATGGATGCGGAGGCGACGATCTTGGCGGAGGAGGGGCAGCATGGAGGTGGTGGAGTGTGGGAGAAGGGATGGTGGTGGAAGAGGGCGGCACATGCGAGGAGGAGGAGGAGGTGGCGGCAGCGGTGGCGGTGGTTGGGTGGTCAAGGACGACGAGTGGGCTGTACCCTAGGATGCCATGGTGACGAGGAGGGAAAGCGCTCGTGGCCGGGGGAGGCGAGGGCTGGAAGCTGAAGGCTATAGTGGTCGCGGTGGTCTCCGCCGCCGTGCAGCTGGCTGCTTGCTGGCCCTGGCCGCCGCCGCCGCCGTGGTGGCCGAGCGCCATCACCGGCCTCCCTGGTGATGGGAACATCTCTCCTTCTAGCAAGTTTCTCTCTCTTGTTTATTTTCGCTGTCTTGCTTGCTTTTTCGTGTGGTGTGATGTACCGATGTGTCCGATGTGTGTTTATAACAAAGCAATTTGGTGAAAGCTGGCGTCTGTGTATGGTCTACCGTGTTTCGTCAGATTCTCGGCGAGATTTGTCACCAACATTTTGCTATCTTTGAACTCCGGAGATATTCTTGAGCCCAACGAAATGTTTTGAAAAAAAAAATATTAGGAAAAAAGTTGGTTTAACTTTTTCAACCGTTTTTTTAATGTAGAAGCTAAACCAAACAGCTCATCCACCAGTCCAGATTTTCGAAACGCACTGGTTTTTTATGTACAAAATAAAATTTGCCTTCATTCTAGATTTTGCAGATTCTCTGCTTAAAATTAGATGATAATTATCTACTATGCCATTCATTAGTGACATACCAGTTTATTTGTTCTTTTGTCTTATACCAAATAACTTTGTACCTGTTCTATAGTTCACGGTTCACAATAATTTTTTTACGACTCATAACTCATAATATTTTTTTATAATCTATAGCTCAACTAAACACACCTATAGATTTGCATAAAAAACTTTACGGAAAATACTACATGACATAAATTCTACTAATAATAGTATATGATTATGTGTATAAGTGTGTAACATAATTAAAGAGTGTATATTAGAGTAGAATTATGATAATTAGTATTACATTCGTTCCAAAATATAATACATCCATATTTTTAAAAGTCAATATTTATAACTTTTGACTAATAATTAAACTAAAAATAGTTAGATTCGGTATTATGCATGTCATAGATTGATATTTGATAGTACTTTTATATATTGTTAATAGCTGTTGTAATATATATATATATATATATATATATATATAAAATAACTAATGGTCAACAATAGACCACGTAAAAAACTTGCATTGTATGTCATAATATTATTGAACGGAGGTAGTACTTAATATGTTTGAGTCATATATAGTTGAATGGAATTTTATTTTCTCCAAATTTGGTTGAAATTCGTCCGATTTGTTCAGAATTTGAATTCTCTCGGCCAGATTTTGCCCAAGATGGGAAACAGAACCATGACTAACTGTATACATCCCAGGCTCCCAGCTGCTGTGATGAGAAAGTACGTTCTTTGTGGATGAACATGGTTGAATTATCTGACTAGCCAATGACTAATTCATGGATTAAGGTACACCATTATATTAATCTAAACGAAAAAATTGTGAAGAAATCACACGTTTGAAAGTGTGGAAAAATAATCTGTGAATTGATTATCCGTGTTTGAAAGAGTGGTGTGATTGGACCTGGAGTGTTTTTGATGAGCTTTAGGAGAAACAGCCGGTATTTAAACAAATTGGTATTTTTTAATTTATTTTTAGATTCTGCAGCACGAAGTTTCACAATCTAAATCAAAATATAGACCGTGTGTTCAGAGGAGTTTTAGATTATGTAAGTAGTTGCATCTAGCAATCAAAAGATTTCCAAACAAGCCCGTAGAAATAGTGTACTAATCTATGTTTTCAGGGGTAATTCTCACCAATCACCATACATGCCATCGATGACAAAGGCTGACCTGAGATGTGTAGAAGACTCCCTTTTGCAAAAGCCCAGACATGATTCTTGGTCTTTTGGACACACACTGATGACCGTTTGATCTCACCCTGACTTACAACCATCAATCTGTCAGTGTGATAACGTTTGCATTTGTTGGTAAATAATAGTGCGATCTAAATGTAGGAAATTAAAATTCACGTGAAGCTCGAGCAAAGCGACATCAGTGGCTTAGAAGGTCAGAGATCTGACCGTGCAGGTGTCACAAGGATCCTTCACTGTTGTGCGGGAGCAGGATGAGCTAACAAGTGCTCTCGGCAACCCAGAGCACCCTAGTCGCGTGCGAAGCATCTCTAGTTCGCAAGGCTGAAAGCATGGTTTCTCGGACAATGCTGACATGTACAAGAACGAAGAAAGTTTGGAGGAATCAATGTGAAAACGCTCTCGTAGAAAATCAAGAAGGATCTATATGCAGATATTGCGAGGAGCTTAACTTTATAGGGTATTGTCCTTCTAGATCAAGCTACATTGAATAGTCCTGTTTGTATCAGAAAGAGCAGTTGTGCATCAAGAGAAGTCAAGCAGTAACGACTAGAAGTGGCTCCACAATATTGTAGTGGTTTGGAAGACATGATTGACTGGCTAACTGAACTAACCCCGTGCAAGCTTATCTTAAAACCTGGGAGTATCAGATTGAGGTGGCAAGGGGTGTGGTCTACCCATATCAGCATGATCGAGCTACACACTGTACCAATAAGGGGGGGATATGTAGTGGTGTATATCAAATTTGTGCACCCCAACGCGGAAGACATCGCACTGCCTATTCCTTCGAATGACGAAATCATCATGCTACGCGATGCACATCTAACAAGGGTACAATAGAGCCGGGTGAATATTTTCGTCGATGCCGAGACATCTGCAAGCTAGCCTCGTGCTCAACCTCCTGCTCCTCAACCTCCTGTTGCTCATCAACCTCCTGCTGCTCATCGTCCTGTACCTGTCGAGTAATTTAAAAGTGTCACTGCTGTGCCATCTCCCAAGAAACCAACGATCACAAAGACCAAAATGAAGAAGACTGTTGGCAGAAAGTCCAAAAAAATTGTGAAGCCTATTATGGTGTCCACCTAGACTCAGGCAAACCCTAAGTACCAAACCGGCAAGACTCTACTCCCTCAAAATCAGCTAAGAAAGGCTGGGCAAGCTGTAATTGACCTCCATGCATTCTACCTAAATGACTACAACAACAATAAATCATCAGTTACTGTAGTGTACAAGTAATAGAATTTCTGGAACAACGACAACTATTTTTTACTTTGCTTCGAGGATCTATATGATCTTTTCAATATGGACGCTCTCAACATCAGCTTGCTGTGTTGCTGGACATTATAAGTCACTTAACCTAGTCTTTCAATTAAAGTCGACACGTAATTATGTGGTATTAATTACTCTTTTATATCTGCAGGCTAATGTGGCAAGAATGCAAGAGGCGATCATTCAAATTTCTTGACCCATAGCTGTTAGCAATGTCAACCATCGCGATTGATAGGGAGTCATGCGTCGAGTACATATATAAGATACTCTCCAATTGCACCGCAAAAGAACAATTTTTAATAGACGTACACTACTTGAATAGACATTATGTCCTACTTCTCTTCGTCCCTAAGTAGAACATTATATGGTACATTGACTCGGTAAGACTGTTAGGACCGAATGGTGACCGCACAAAGAGGGATTTCTCGGTAATCAGAAGTATAATCGACGAGTAAGGTTTTCTTCACTTTATAATTACTATAAGTTCAACCTTTAACCTGTTCAAGGTTAACTTAATTTTGTTGTACCTCGTTACAGAGCTTTCGGTGTCGGTCTCAGGATATCAAACGAAACAGAATGCCAACAGTTGGTGCATAAAACCGCAGTGCCGGTAAGTCTCTAAATGTTTGCATTTTCAAAATTAAATGTGTCGTCCAAACTAATCGTGTATTTTCATAACAGTGCTACACTCAACCTCCTAGAAACCAATGCGGGTTTTATGTCGCACACCATATGATGTTGGCCCTAAAGATAGCGGATCTAAAATCACCTAACATAAGATATTATCATGTATTTCGTTTCTGTGTTGAATTTACGTTTCATTTATGTAGATATTGACTAACGTAAAAAACTTAATTTGCAGGAATTCAACATACCTGAAGGTAATCTTAGCGAGACTGACTTGCAGTCCATCCGTTCACGGCTAGCGTCATTCCTTGTGAACAATGTGTTCAAACCGGGAGGCGCTTTCTATTATAAAAGCTCGCATTAATGTTTGTTGCATTGGTTGTGAACTTGTGATGTAATCTGACTTGTAACATTTGGTGAAATCTGTGATGTTTGCAATACATTTTTTGATGTATGCTTTGATTCTACAATACAATTTGTGTTGATGGCATTCTGTGATGAATTCTATGTTGTTTGTAATGTATAATATTGGCTGCCAAATCCTGGCTTTGATTCAAGATGCAGTCTAAAAAAATTTATTTTTTATAATATGATCGTAACATTAGTGACGGGTCTAAATAAATATCCGTCACTAAAGGCTCCATATAGTGACGGGTGTCAGTTACTTTCCGTCACTAAAGGGTCCCTCCAGGTCTACTCGCGTCCGGCATGACCCCATTTAGTGACGGGCAGCTACTGAGACTCGTCTCTAAAGGTTCTCAATAGTGACGGGTGTTAGTTACTCCCCGCCACTATAGTTTGACCTTTAGTGACGGGTCACCATATTCATCTTTCACTAAAAGGGGTCATGCCGAACGTGACGTGGACATGGTAGGTTCCTTTAGTGACGGGTGTTTACCTGTCACTAATAACATGGCTTTACTGACGTGATAAGAGTGACGGAAGACATGCTCGTCACTAATGTACGTTATTACACGTCACTAAAGTGCTTTTCTGCGGTAGTGTATATATGGCTGCAATCACC
Source organism: Zizania latifolia (assembly GCA_000418225.1). Taxonomy (NCBI): domain Eukaryota; kingdom Viridiplantae; phylum Streptophyta; class Magnoliopsida; order Poales; family Poaceae; genus Zizania; species Zizania latifolia. Next base: position 51,039 of record KE372957.1, on the reverse strand, counting down.
CACCCAAAAAAATTTGGATACTATATTATGATCACGTTGCCTCAAATCTTCGATTGCGATTAGTAGATATAATGTGTATGTGTATTGATATATCATCGACTTGAGTGTGACTGGGCTAAGCTTGTTAACACCAGGGTTGACAAAAGCGTTCGTCAATCGGTTACCGCAATATCATGTCCGATTTATATAGTTATATATCAGTTCAATGTCAGTCGACGATTAACATGAAAATCGTATTTACTGAATTGGTAATCACGAATTTGTTAACATTGCTAGCCTATGCATGCACTATATTGCTAGCACATGCATGTACATACTGATTGGCAGTCATTAGTCAATAATAGAGAAAAGAGAGGCTAAACTGGGAGGGGGACACGGCGTGCGTGCGTGCAGGGGGTTGGCATGTGCGTGTGCATCCATGGATCGAGCACACTCATCGTCGTCAACCTCCGTCCATCTCGCGCGCACGAGGTAGCTAGGCAGTCGATCGAGCTAAGCACCTTTTCCACGGCGCTCGCGAGATGGAGCCATCATACCATGCATCTCTCTCTCTCTGTGCCTTTAGCTGGGGTTGGCTGCTACCTGCTAGCTTGGCCATGCATCCTGGCTGCCCTAAGGGCCAGGGCAATGAATATTCACAAACCAGTACGTCCTTAAAACAAGATACATAATAGTGGACTTCTGTTGCAAAATCCATAATGTGTAAACTTCAAGTTATGACCCACGTTATTAGCACGTGAGCGAATAGAAACGAGAAGACAAGCAAGGAATGAAAGAGAAAACTTTTTTATTTCTTATCTCATGACTATATGTATATAAATACTACTATATCTTATTAGGATTAGAAAATTTTTATGGTGTTCTTAAATTTTATGAACCGTCCAATCTGTACGATCTAACGGCTCAGATTTAAAATCAATGATTTATTACCTCCTAATAGGTAATAGAACATTCATTTAATACGTATGGGTCCACATACATGCAGTAATTAATTTCTTTCTAACAGACTTCTGTGATACATATAGAAAAAATCGCATGCTAGGAGATTAATTGCTCCATGCACTAAAAAAAGAAAATAATCAACAAACTTTACATGTGGGCGACATGCATGCAGACATGTACGCATATTATTTTCCGTAATCAAGGCAATTTACAACTAGTTAGCCCATTTTCTTTTTTAATTAATTATTTTAAACACATTTAATCAACGGTCCAGATTAGTTTTAACTATTACCTCCCCAGGAGGTAACGGGGATATCGTAAATGGACCCTATTATTATATAAACTATTATATAGCCTATTATTATAATGATGAGACATACCTCACTACGGGATTTTCATAGTTTATATATCGTGTGCCGTAAAAATCGAAAAATACTTGCTAAAGTGTTTACTAAGTGTTATACTCAGTAAAGAGTACTCGACAAATACCGTAGAGCTATGTATCACTTTTTATTTCCATTGTGGCTAGTGGCTACCCTAAACTGCCCGATCGATTGTGCTTCACCTTCTCTCCCTCCATGCTTTTTAGCTCAGTGTTCGATCTGATGGAATTATGCCCAAGAAAATTCTCGGGGAATCGGAAGTTCCGGCTATAGCCGGAAGTTCAGGAGTTTTGGAGCATCTGGAAGTTCCGGGCCAGCCCCTGAATTTGGTTTTCTGGACGAACCGGAAGTTCCGGTTGTAACCGGAAGTTCCGGGTCGGAATTAATTCGATATAGAAGGTCTGTTTCGGAAAGTTCCGGCTGTAACCGGAAGTTCCGGACCCAAATTAATTCGATACAGAAGGGTAATTTCGGAAGTTCCGGATAGGATCCGGAAGTTCCGATGACCGGAAGTTCCAGCTGTAACCGGAAGTTCCGGGGTGCGCA
>KE372957.1:32877-47198 GCA_000418225.1 Zizania latifolia | reverse complement strand
TGCTAGCACGCCGGCGTGGAGTGTTTCCATCCCTGTACGTGTGGACTTCGTGGAGGTGCTGCTTGAATAGCAGCACTCGTCGTCTTCTTCGTGCGAAGATCACTGGACTTCATCGACTTGGTCGCCGGCGAACGGGCGAGGCAAGAAGGAAACGAGCGAGGACGCGCTTCTCCAAATCTTCTTCCGCTGCACTAGCGCGTCTCGCGTTAGAAGGTAACGATCCATGATCCCTCACGCGCATGAGTTCCTGGGTCAACGGGGTTAAAAATTAAAATTTGCTGGCTAGCGTAGCCTCCCCATGTCCCAACACGATCACCTTCTTCCAAGCATGGAAAATTGGCGCACACATCGTATATATTTTGCATTTTTGCTGCAAAAAATGTTTAGGGGTTCAAATTAATTTTGGATGATTCACTACGGGAAAACGCAAAATCGCCGAGTGTCAAAGTCTTTGTCGAGTACATTATTTCGAGCACTCGACGAAGACAGGTTTGCCGAGTACTTTTCAAAAAACATTTGGCAAATTTTAAACACTCGGCGAAAGGTTTCTTTGCCGAGTGCCAGAGGCACGTACACTTGGCAAACAAGGCGACACTCGGCGAACAGTTTTGAAAAAAATCGATCCAACTGACGGTGTCGACGCCGTGATACCGGCTCAGGAAAAAAAATCTTTGCCGAGTGCCACTAACGGGCACTCTGCAAAGCCTATGTTTGCCGAGTGTCATTTCTGGCACTCGGCAAACATCTTTTCTCTGGATGCACCGCCTGGTCTAACACGTGTCCGGGGGTGCTGTTTGCCGAGTGTTTGGGAGTGGCACTCGGCAAACCATAGGTTTAGCCGAGTGTTTTTTACAAAAACACTCGGCGAACCCAGGGAACTCATGATTTCATGTGAAATCATGTTTCGGCCACTTGTCACATTTAAAACTTGTTTTGAACTTGATTTTTTTAAAACTCAGAATGCAATATATATTAATCCATGGAAAAAGTTCGTATTTTTGGGTCAGTTTGCTATTTTTAATTCATTAAATGTCAGATGCTTCACACACCCCCACTCTCTCTGAGGTGAGAGCTCAGAGCTCGAGCTTAGGTCCGGGTATATGTCAGCGCTCGGACACATCACGGAGCCTTATTACCGAGCTTCAGGTTAGTTGTATTCCGTTAATCCTTAAAGCCTTAAACTTTGTTTGTATTGAAATGATAATGATATTGCGATGATGGTGTGTAGACCCAACTGGAGGAAGAGAGAAGACAAAGGATCGAGATGGAGTCCAGCATGGAGGCTAGGTTGCAGGCCTAGATGCAGACCTTGATGCAGCAGTTTTAGGCGCAGATGATGGGTGGCTCTTATTCTGATCAGATGGGCTAGTCTCCGTCACCGACGCCACCCCCTCATACACTCCCTCAACCTCAACCATCTCCGCACACTCCACAGAGCGGCAATGTGAGTTTTCACCCCTCTAATCATTGTTTTTGCTATATACAGTTGTGCTAAATAACTTCTTTTTGTAGTTTTAATCGTCCGCATCGGGATCGAATACGCCGCCGGTGCCTTGGAATCCTTGGGAGCCACGAAATCCGTAAGTTGTAAATTTGAATCTATGAAGATATGTGATGTGATCGAATTGTTATTGGCCAACTTTGTGAACCTATGCAGATATGTGATGTGAACTTGTGAAGTACTTTTATGATGTGAATTATGAATGTGAACTTGTGATTGTGATGTGAATTGTGAATGTGAACTTGTGATTGTGATGAATTTTGGATGGAATATGAATTTGAGATGACTTCGGGATGAAATGTGAATTTGAGATGAATTTTAGATATATATGTGAATGTGCATGTGGATTTGTGAATATATGTATGTGAATGTATAAGTGGATGTTTCCCGTACTGAATTCTGTAAAAAATTCGAATTTTTTACAGGTTTGCCTAGTGTATACACTCGGCAAACACCTTCGAACGCACAGAATCACGCCACGTGGCATGATTTTGTACGTTCTGGAACCCTTCGCCAAGTGCCGACCGAGTTCGCCGAGTGCATGGCGTGGCACTTAGCGAAGCCACGGATCCGGCAGCGCCCGGGGGCGTGCCGCGTGTCCGACCGAGAGCACGGACACATGGCGCCCCCCCGAACGTTGCCGGATCCGTAGCTTCACCGAGTGTATGGCGTGGCACTCGGCGAACATGTGCCTATTCGCCGAGTGCATGGCGTGGCACTCGGCGAAGCTATCGTCACGTCGCCCCCGACCGTTACCCGCTTTGTTGTGCCGAGTGCCGCGCCGGGCACTCGGCAAAGACGATGTGGTACTCGGCGAAATGTTCGCCGAGTGCCCGATAAAAAGCACTCGGTGAACCTTGTTCGTCGAGAGCGGATTCGCTAAGTGTTCTTCGCCAAGTGTAAAAAGGGCTTCGTCGAGTGTCACAGGCACTGGGCGATTTTACGTTTTCCTGTAGTCATTCTTGATTCCTTGTGTCGAACTAATTGCGCGCTGTGAAAATTATGTATTTTTTAAATGAAGCAAGATTGGTAGATGGGGTTCAGCTGGTTTATTAGCTGGCCATGGTTAGTAATCAGACAGACTAATTATTATTTTGCATCGATTGACTAATCCTTGCACAAGCAATTATCATGAGTTTAATTATCACCATCTTGATTGCCACTATATGCAAGCAGGACACGTGAGCTGATGATGCTGGCCAGATCTCGTCAATCATGTCATCCATGCACGTAAATTTTCAATCACCTTATATTATCAAACCTGGCGCAACGGCAACGCGAGATTTGCACTTCTGCTCTATATAAATCGGTGAATTTTGTATTTTTGTATCACATGTGTAAATTACATGCATATAGTCCTTAGACTCAATTAACATATAGTGAGAATGGAATAAAAACGCAAAGTTCACTCAACTTTAGGGAAAAAGTGCCAAGAGGCCAGGCAAATATTTGCCCTTCGAGTTTGTTAGTTTTGCATGGTAGATATCTTTAACTAATGCTAATCAATGACTACATTTTATAGGTAAAATTCAATTTTCCCATTCACCATGAACTAAGGCTTAAGTTTCTTTCTTTTTCGTCCCATCATAACTAAACATGCTTTTGGAAGATAAACAGAATTTTGCGAAAACCAAAAGGATGAATCGAAAATCACTTAGACCTGTTTGTTTTAGTTTCTGACAGCTGCAACTATTTCTAGAATCTGAAGTTAAAATAAATAGTCTAGATTCTAGACATAGATTATGAGAATCAGTAGCTGCATAATCTAAAAATAAACTAGAATATAGAAGCTGAAAAACACCAGATTCTTTATATTTTCACCGGCTAAATACGTAGACTATTCAGCTACTTAAACAAGTCAGCTAGATACTCAGACCAATTAGCTACTAAAATCTTCAGCTAAAACAAACGTGCCTTCGGAAACACTTTCCACCTCACTTCGAACTTGTTTATCCTATGGCATAAACGACTTGATCCGTGTAAAAAAATGTCATTTCGCTTTAAAAACAAGAAAGAGAAGAAAAGATAGCTAATTTGATTATTGTACGGCAATGGGCCACGTTCTCATCCACTTGTCCCAGGGCTGAAGATTTAGATTTGGGCCCAATGCTCGTACTGACCGAAGCCCAGGACTAGTTCGACCCCTGCTTGTTCTGCATTGCCGCATTGGGAATTTTTTTTTAAATAATACAATTTTTAAATGAAATTTCAATTTTGGTACACGATTTTGAAAAATTGTAAATCTGGGTCTCTGTCGGCGCTTGAACGGCTGATCTAGGCTGATCGGCCTATATCGGCCTGTGACGTGATCCTGTTGGCACATGAAGTGCCGATCTAGGCCAATCCCCCTAGATAGGTAGACCATGTGCCGATCTAGCCCACCTAGATCGGCACATGGTCTGTCGATCTAGGGCCATCAGCCTTAGATCGACACTTCATGTGCCGATATCACCTCTATAATAAGGGGGCCGAAGCCCCCTCCTAGACACCACTTACCCTCCTAGCCCGTAGGCAGTTACTTCTCCTTTCAGGTATGTCTTTTTGTTCTCTCTTTTTTTCTTTAGGATATAGTTAGTAGTAGATTAGAGGTACTTTAGGAGTATATTAGGGTAATTTAGGAGTAAATTAGCGGTAGATTTAACATAATATATAGGTTAATTAAATATAATTTGGAGGTAATTTAAATATATTTTACCAATTTTAAAATAGTTTAGAAGTAACTTAGGGGTACTGTAATCACACTTTAGCAATAATGTAGGCCGTTTTAAATACACTTTAGCGATAATTATGTAAATATTAAATAAATATAAGTTTTTTTGTTAGTTGTTCTGGGTAACATGAGGTCATGCAGAACATGTAGGTGTAAATGTAACATTTTAAATTTATGTCGATATATCAATTACATATTTTCATACCGTAGATGGTGAAAAAGGACAAATCTGAGTACGGTTACGATCCTCGTCACCGTCCGCCGAAAGGTGTTGAACCACCTATGTGTTTTTGTGGAGATAAATGTAAGTTCATAAGAAGTATGGATGACCTCACATACGAGATAATGTATTGAAAGTGTGGCAACTACTCTTACACTCCTGGAAAGCTAAAGCCAAGACCAAAGCGTGGAGCACGTGCTAATAAATCGGTATGAATAATTATGTTATTTCTTCAGTTATATCTTGTTCTTAAATAAATCATTTATAATATCTCTATTAATGTTTCTGCATGTAGGTAACTCCTCCACCGTTGCCACCTCCGCTCTGTGACTTTGTCGAATGGATTGATAAGGAGGTGCACCCTGATGACTGGACAGAGCTTATGAGACACAAGGAGTTCAACGTGGAGCTTTTTGAGATGTGATACCAGTGGACCTGTGAGCGTGAGGAAGAAGAGAAGAGGAGAGGAGGTGGAGCGTAAGGCAAAAGAGGAGCGTGAGACTAAAAGAGAGAGGAAGCGAGAGAGGGCTCGTCATGCTAAGGAAGTAGGACCAGACGCCATAAAGAAGGAAAAGTACCCTCGCTGCACTTAGTAGTCAGTTTGGATAAGTCTCAGCTATTTTCATTTTTTTAAAGGCACGTAATCACGTTTGCATGTGCCATTATAATGTACAATGTTATGTCATGAACTATTTTGATAAAAGTTGTTGATGCTGGACTACTTAAATTACTGTATCATGCCATTGCAATATCTATTTTGAAGGCAATCACACATCTGCAAACAAGCTCATCAAATATGGTATTGAAGTGTAAGCTCAAATTATGAGTAGATAGTAAATAGCAGGGATACTATGAAGTGCATGTTCATAATATAAAGTGCATAATGACATAATACGACATATCGTAATAAATGTTTCGGTACAAATCGTCCGTCCCTACGATAACAACCGCAGGCCGTACTAACCACCACGCCTACGATAACAATACGACATAAAGTGCCTGTCTTGGTGCCTGATCCGAGAAGGTAAACCTATCAGGCGAACGGTGCACCCTAGGTGGTCTAGCGGGCTGCTGCGAAGGCCCGAACACCTCAGCGGTGCCATGCTCCCAGGCGTCATAACCTCCTAAGTCGTGCTGGCCACCGGTACCAGAGTCTACCAGTCCAGACGGACTATGATAGGCAGTGTCAATGCCAGCTCGCCAGTATTGATATGGATACGGCGCTGTGCAAACATATGAGTTATTAGTGACGTAATTTAGATTACGATGTAAAATGGTGTAAGACTATACAGTTCTCACCAGATGTCTGATGTGCTCCATATCCCAATAGTGGCCGTGCCGCATGTCCCGATGGGCCCGCTGCCGATGATGGGCCCAGACCGTAGAAGTATTGGTGTGGGGGATACCAATACTGTGGAGGCTGCACCGGTAGGGGTGCCGGCATCACAGGCACTGGCTGTGGATGAGGAGCTAGATGAGGTGGCTGAGGGGCAGTAGCGGGAGGAGGTGGCTGAGGGGCAGCAGCTGGAGGAGGTGGCCGTGCAGACGTGAGGCGGATAGAAGCGTCGATCTCGTCGAGAGCCGCCCGCACTCCCGTCCGGTCCAGCGGGTTGTGCACCACAGCAACGTCGGCGACCCACCGCTGAACGATATCGTCGATATAGTTTTGTGTGTTCCACATGTGATCGGACTGCAAAAGAATAAAGTCAGATAGTCACGTAGTATCAATCATTAATCATCAGAGATTAGACAAATGATGTACGTATCGACTCCTGAAAGGCAGCGACCATGTGAGAAGGATGTCCGTGCGTCACACCAGCCGCGGGTGGAGGACCATCGCCCCGTCCTCTAACGAGATGAACCCTGGTACGAACGGAGTACCATCGAAGGTAGTGATAGTAAGTCGTAGGGTCGTAGTCGTCGTCCTCCTCATCTTGGTCCTCCAGCGCACTCTCTCACTGGACGATCCATGGCTGCATCCTAACATCCTATGGAATACCGCCAGGTACTCCCTTTTGCGTGTTACTGCAGCAAATAATTTAAATTAAGGTTTACAATGGTAGGTAACAGCAAAACGTGATGCGCATGTTCGTATGTACGTATGCAAGATCTTACCGGTGCATATAAGCAGGCACCTGGGTCTGTATAGGACATGGAAAGTACTCCGCTCGTCTAAATTATTGACAGATGCGGTAGGGAGCATATCCCTCGATCATGACATCGAATATGAGGCATCTACGTGTCCTCCAGTATGCCGTGTCCCGCAAGCACAAGGCGGAGAGCACGTGAGACGCGCGCCGGATGATCTCACATGGCATGTAAGGTCTCCAACGAAAGTCGTGCGCCCAGATGTTGTCGAGCTGCACCGTGTAGTCTGGGTAGGAGAGGTGGGTCTGAGAGTGGGCCCAAGATGGCTGCAAAAGAAGAAATATCAGTACGAAATTAATTTTGGTGAATGATTAAGTACAACAAATACTGACCCATCATCGACACCAAAGTGTGCCCATAGTCGGTCAGTCGATGTCCTCGTCTGGTGGCCCCCTAGGTATGGTGTCATGTCAACCTGAGGCCGACCAATCTGCACCCTCTCGTAAGACCAGATTTATATCAATAAGGGACACCTAGTAATGGACGTGCCAGCCGTCCGGCGTCGACATCCGTCGCAAAGAGCGCGGTATGTGGCGCAAAGGACAGCAGATCCCCATGAGTACTGTGGAACGCCATCGTCGGGTGAATCGGAGATGGCTCGGACGAACTGCACTAAGTGCCTGTCGACGTTGTCGTGGTGCGTGCTGGTGAACATCACCTAGCCAAAAAGCCAAAGGAGGTAAGCCTCCAAGTACTGACTAACGGTGTAATCGTCAGCATCGGGAGCTAGGTGCTCTGCCTATGAAAGATCAAACGTTAGTATACAATTAATATGGATAAGTTAATGTTTAATTTTATTACCATGTTAAAACGACATATCTGATACTGACGCAACCAACTCCGCGTCAGCCCGTGTGTGTCCATAAACTTCTCCACTGCCGCGCCACCAGACAGGATGGGATGAGCTCCCGCGAAGCACGCAAACATGTCAATGCGCCAATCTGGCTGAACATCATTCGGGACAACTGCTGCTCCTGCTATTAGAAGTCCTAGCAGGTAAGATATATCCTCAAGCGTGATCGTCACCTCTCCCAAAGGTAGGTGGAATGTGTGTGTCTCCGGCCGCCATCTGTCGACCCACGCCGTGATAAGAGCTCTATCGAATGGAAACCTGGTGGCTCCATCGACCAATCTAGCTAGAGGGAGTAAACCAGCACCGCGCAACCTACATGGAAGAAGATGTTAGTCACGTAACGAGAAAAAAATAAAATATGAACGGCTATTGTGCTTGCTTAACTAACCTGCAAACCCATCGGGGATGGATGCTCTAGAGATACCACGGTGTCCGGACTCTGAGCGGGACGAGATCAGGCTGATCCGGATCGGTGGAGTGAGTGCTCATGCCCGGTGGTGGTCGTCGACCATAGTGAAGAGAAGCTCGTATGGGCAATCATCATTACCCGCCATCTGCATGTTGTAAAACAAACAAATATTATTAGCGCCAAAGATACAACATGTGACAATTAACAAGTGAAGTAACTACCATACGTATATCTTGGGGGACTATGTACATTGTGTGATGTGCGGTGATCTGTATATCATGGGGAGCCTCGACTACTTGTGCCTACTTCTGTGCAATCCTTGTACGTGTGTCCAGCCATGTTGCATAAAGATCATTTTTTCTTTTTCCTGCCTGCTTCGAATTCATCCATATCATTCCGAATGCGTCGTGTCTTTCTTCTTCCCACCTTTGAGTTGACACGTTGGAAATCTACCACCCAATGACGTGCACCATATGGCGGAGATGTGAATGAGCTGACAACCTATACCCTCGGAGTTCACCGCTCCAAGTCTGAAGGACCTTCTCTTTTGTGAAGTATTCAGACAAGTACACCCCGGCATGCATATCAAATGTGGCGCACGTCGCCATGACATGACTGCATGGCTTGTGGTACAGAGATGGTTTGTTGCAGCTACACCGATAAGTGTCCGTAATGGTGCACTCATGAATAATAACATCGTGATTTATTCCTCGCCGACCTTTGTCTCTACACGTTACCTCGAAACGGAGTTCCCGGGAACTTGTCTTGATGGCACGATGCTGTGTTGTCTTCTTACTTTTCTCAATGAAGTACTCCGTAATCTTTCTGTAATACAAATGGAGCTCGTCGCTGGGCACCACAAAAGCAGCAGTATGCCGGTCCACGAAGTATCGGGTGGTTCCACGGATTATGCCCTCCACAATACCAACCAAAGGCAAGCATCGCATACCCCGCATGATCCAATTGTACACCTCTACAAGATTTTTGGTCATGATGCCATACCTTGCGTCGTGAGTGTCATAGAGTAGAGACCAATGCTCCCTACTCTCGAATTTAATCCAATCTGAAAAGCATCAAACTTTCGTCCTCTGTCATTTATGGATCGTCTGTTGGTCATCAGTGGGCAGAGAACAAAGTGGCTCCGGCTCTGGCTCCGGATCACTTCTAGATTGTTGCCTTGAGGTCTTCTCATACTTGTATTTTGATGTCAGCTTATCAAGTTTCGTCCATAAAACCTTGAACTTTCTCTCTTAGTTTTGGCTACACAGTCTCTTAAACAGACTAGTCAATTCTTAATTCTTTCTGAAGTGACGGTAGAAATTCGCACCTAGATGGCGCATACGCCATCGAGATTGAATGTCCTTCTAAGGATATGGCTCCTCTGGATCATGCTTTATATGTTGGACTGCCTTTATAAGTCCAGCATGTCGGTCATGCAACAAACAAACATTTGACCTGCCCTGAAGAACCCCAACGTTCAAGTGCTGTAAGAACCACAACCAACTTTCGTAGTTCTTACTTTCCACGAAACCAAAGGCAATTGGCACAACCTGGTTGTTGCCGTCAACACCAATAGCGGTCAATATCTGACCTCTATACTTCCCAGTTAGAAATGTGCCATCCACACAAAGAATAGGACGACAGTACTGGAAAGCCCGGATGCAAGCACCGAGTGCAAAGAAAACTCGATGTAGAATCGATGCACCCTTTGGGAATATCGCTTCTTTCTCTTCGAAAGAGAAGTATGTGCCAGGGTTGCGCCTCTTCACTGTATCTAGACAGAAAGGCAGGTTATGATATGAGTCTTCGAATGTACCGAATCTCATTTCGAGCGCCTTCTGTTTAGCTCTCCATGCCTTAGAATAGTTGATTGTGTACTGAAACCTTCTCTCTATGGCAAGTATTAAGGCCCGAGGCTCATAACCAAGATTCTCAACAATCTTATAATACATCACCCCCGCAATGTACTTGACACTTAGATTCTTGTGCCTGGTTACAGCTGTATCGACCACGCATGTATGTTGCACCACAATTGAGCATACCCAATGAATTCCCCACTTCGATTGATGTGTGCGAACTCTCCATGGGCAATCATCCCTCTCGTACACAACGTCATACATTGTGTGGTTCGACTTCTTCACTCGAAATCACCGCTGGAGTGACAATGTCCAAGCTTTCACGGCATCTTGAACTGCATTTTTGGTAGGATACACTGCATCTTTCTAGATCTCGTTCTGTCTATACTTCCAACGAGTGTCATGACCCTCATTAATAGCAAGAGCATCATAATATTATGGTTGTCACTCGTTGAGAATAACATTATCTTCCTCTTTATTCTCATTGTTGTCATCCCCTGCTTCCTCTTCTTCGTTTAAGCTATCGTTGGCACCTTGCTCGACTGCTTCCTCGAAGTCTTGGTCCTCTCTCTAGCAAGTTAGGTATGTCCTCTATTTCCTCCCCTTCATCAGCTTTCCCTTCAGCAACCCTAGCTATCATAGATGGAAGAGCATCCCTGAAATGTGGCACTTTAGGCACTTCATCCGTCTCGGAGATCAGCTCTTGGACTTGGCTACTCTGGGCGACCTCGAATTGTACTCCAGACTCAGCAACTTGGTCCGGTGCTGGGTCTGGAGTACGAAAGGCACGAGGAGTAAAACAGATAAGCAAAATCCGTTCCCAACCTTGCTTTAGCGCATTTATGACATATCCTCTCTACATGGCGGTCGAGGTAACAAGAACTATCTCCCAAAAATACCCTTCGGCTGCACGGCTGCATCGGGCATACACATATAACTCCCACTGCTCTCTATCCAATCGAAATATATGATAAAGCCATCGCCTAACACTCTCGATGCTACGCTCAACCACCTGACTTAAACTATTTTTGGTACATTAAAAACTACTAAGGTCAGCACTATCATGACCAACAAGTACTTGGTCATCTTCATAGTAAATCCTAAATGATGTTCTATCTGACATACCTGTAAATATTAAGCAGCAAACAATATAAAAAATATAACTACGTGTCTAGCGTGATAGATCAAATCCACTTATTTAGCAACATGCGAATTAACTAAACAGAATTACATCTAATTACGTTCAAAGAATCGCTATATTAAACGACGGAAAACATCTAACAGAGTACGGTATGTTTAGATACCTAGAACAGTAGTGGATGCAGTCACCGTCGGCTTTTACGTCAGCAAGCTAGCACGCGCAAGAAAGTTACATAGAATAAGGTATATTAAGCACATCTAAATTATCTCTAAACTATGTTTAAAGTATCTCTAAATTATCTCTAAAGTACCCCTAAATTATCTCTTAAATAACCTTTAATTATCACTAAAGTATGCTTACAGTACACCTCAATTATCTCTAAAGTGCCCCTTAATTATCTATAAATTATGTTCAAAATACCTATAAATTATCTGTAAAGTACCCCTTAATTACCACTAAATTATCTCTCGACTATGTTTACATTACTATAAAAGCTTCATCAGAATACTCCTAAAGTACTATTAAATTACCCCTAAAATAGTACTAAACTAATCCTAAATTACAACTAAAATACTACTAAACTACTCCTAAATTACCTAAAAAACTACTAAACTACTCCTAAATTACTGCTAAACTACCCTAGACTAATTACCTAACTACTACTACTTAAAGAAGACAAAAAAGGGACAAGAGGCGTACCTGGGAGCTCCAAGCCGAAGGAGATAGAGTGAGGCGCGGGTGGGAGGGGGGCCGCGGGTGGAAGGGGGGCTTCGGCCCCCCTTTTATAGCGCTCTATTTCGACCGGTGAAGCGCCGATCTAGGCCGGTCAGCCTAGATCGGTACTTGGTGTACCGACAGAAGGCTATTTTTGTAATTTTTCAAAACCGTGTACCAAAATTAAAATTTCATTTAAAAATTATATTATTTTAAAAAAAACTCGCCGCATTGGCATAGTTAACAAAACTAAGGTTGCCAACTTAACCATTGGTCGGTAGTTAATAAAAAACTTGACGAATTATCGTAAAATCAGATCGATAAAAGCAGCAACAATATGGACCGTCCAACCACAAATGCTAACTGATGGTCGTCTGGTTTTGAAAACCTTGCATTGGATGACAGGGGAGAGAGAGGAGAAAATTGACAATTTGCCTAAGAAGAGGAGAGATAGGAAAAATGATAATTTGCCGGAGAAGAGGATAGAGAGAGGAGAAAATTAACGATTTGCCAGAGATGAGAAAATCGACGATTCGCTGCTATATTTGGTGGGATTGTGTAAAATGCCAACATCTAGATTGTAATACGTAAAATGCCAACGTCTAACATTTTAATGAAGCCCACGGCCGGAATGGAGTGGGAATTTGTCAATTTTCTCGGGGAGAGAAAAGAAGAGACGCGCGACAGATTACTGGTCTTTCGCAGCCGCTCGTTCGTCGCCGCCGCCCCAATCACCGGTAGCGGCGTCGGTGGAGATTCCGAGTAATCTTCTCCCGGCGGGTATCCGATGTGATCTTTAGCCGCTTGCTTTGCGTGGGAGGGTTATGGCTGTGTCACGTATTAGTGATATCTTATTTGTTTTTTAATTTAGATTTAGAAACAGATAAATTAAATATAGATAAAAATAAAATACTATTAAATATAAAGACGAATCAAATACAAATCATAACGAATACGATTATAAATATTTACCAGAAAAAAAAACCTGTAGACAATAGATTGTTCACAAAAGGACTCTAGACTATTTATCATCCTCTTCAAATACTCATTCTTAAACACAATCTTCTTTGCTGACTTTGCTTTTTGCCACCTAAATCACATAAGTTTTGATTCTATGCCATTTTGGACAGGTGCCAAACCATTCGTATTTTAGCTGGATGACACGAGAAAAGAGAAAAATGACTAAGTTACCCCTATAACTTAAAAGCAAATTAAAAGAGACATATACATATATATTATTGTTAAACTAGTTGTTTCTCGCCTTTTTCTTTCGTTCCACCCCAGAAAAGAGACCAAAACTGTCTTTAGAGCAACCTGTGCTTTCAGATCCTTTCGGGTTTTAATAAGTGAAACCATGAGAGGATTTTTTCCTAACTTCATGTGCACACCAACTCCAGTGCTTGAGGGCAAAATTATCATTTTAGCTTGCTTAGTAGCTAAAATACCGTAGAATCAAAATACATATAATTCAAGTGGAAAAAAGCGAATTCAATACAAAAAATTGTAGACTTAGCACGCGAGGATTGCAAATAGTCCAAATCTCGTTCACAACGAGGCGGGTGAATTGGCAAGTGCTGGGCCGTGAAAGGAATGTGTGGCCTGCGAGCCCAGTTAGAATTAAAAGTAAGAAGAACAATTCCATCTCCTTCCGAGTCTATCCCCCTCTGATCCCCAATTCCACGGCGCACTCACACCACCGGCGGTTCTGCGGCCCGTGGCTGCGGCGGTGGCGCGCAACAGGCTCGATCCTTACCATTGCACCCTCTGCTCCGATCTGCAGTGCGAGCCGGAGGTAGGTCTCGCCTCTTCGTTCGCGGGGCCGGGGAGAAGGCTCGTAGGCGCGGTGCGGACGGCCTCCTCGCGCGCGGGCGACGCGGTCGACCTCCTTCCACCTGCCCTCATCTCGGTTCGGATCGAATTGAAGGTATTCCTCATTCATCTCGTAGTTCTCCCTCCTGCCCCGCATTAGGCCCGCCGCTAGCGAGCTGGATCGTGCTCTGGTTACTTCTGTAATTGTTAATCGTCATCTGTTTAGTTGTGAGTATATGCAACAGTAAGCTATAACATTTTTGTGCAACGGGTAATGTTGGTACATGCAGTAGTGAGCTATGCCATTTCCAGGGCATCATTTCTGTATTATGTTGGCTAAGTTTTTTGCTTTTGGTTTTATTCAAGCAATGTTGCTTGCCACCATTAGCAGGTGAACCAGCACCATACCAGCAATGTCAACTTCTCGTGAGGTAGATGATGGGCCTGTTGTGCTACAGTTATATCGATGGAAAAAGTTGCAATCACATCTTCAACTATCGAAATTTAGAGAAGCTTTCATATCTCATACACGGCGTCTATTTGGACTGCTCTCGGACAATGGTGAGCTTTTGTTGCTTTCCATTGTTCTCTGCCACCCCTGTTTGAGCCCTTCTTTATCGGCAGTTATGCTTAGTTATCCTACTGATTTGTGGTTTTATGATCCAGGGGATCTTATATTGTCATTGACTGATGCTGATCAATCACAAGTTGAATCACCTAATGCCCTCTCAGATTCCTGTAGTCTAGCAGTCTTTGAGTGCTTCTCTTCTATTCCTAGGGTGAAGTCTTTAGCATGGGGGCAATGTTGTGATGCTTCTAGTCAACTGGAGGATTCAATTTTTAATGAAGTTCTTGTTGTATCTAGTGATGATTCTATCACAGTTCACATGTTTTGTCATTCTTATAAAAGCACAACAACAGATTATTCCACATTTGACACTGAAGAGTTGCATGGAGAGT
>KE372957.1:3481-18441 GCA_000418225.1 Zizania latifolia | reverse complement strand
CCAAATGAGGATCACCAAGCTGCGGTCAAGCATGTACTACGGTTTATTGCAGGGACACGGAGCTATGGCGTTCACTATGCCAAGAAGGTGAATGATCGGCCATTACTGCTGGGCTACTTGGAGCACAAGCGGAGTTTTGTTCTTCCTCGGCAGCAGCCCGGTCACTTGGCAATCGGCTAAGCAGAAGGTGGTGGCGCTGTCATCCTGCGAGGTGGAGTACATTGCTGCTGCAGTTGTCGCCTGTCAAGCTATCTGGCTAGCTCGGCTCCTTGATGATCTATTTGATATGGAGCCTAGAGCGCTGGGTATAAAGGTGGACAACAAGTCCGCCATTGCGATGTTAAAGAATCCTGTTTTCCATGACCGGAGTAAACATATTGATACAAAGTACCACTTCATCCGGAATTGCATAGATGACGGGAAGATGTCGCTAGAGTTTGTTCATACGGAAGAGCAGCTGGCGGACATCCTTACAAAACCGCTCGATCGAATTCAGTTCAAAGAGCTTCGTCAATGAATCGGCGTCATCGAGCTTAAGGACTATGACGTCAAGAATTAGGGGGAGTATGTTGAATAAGTCTTGCGTCCAAGTCAGTCTTTCTGCCCGTTAGTCTCCCATTGAGTCAGTCTTTGATTTTCTGCATGTTAGCACGCGCAGCAGCTTGGCTGTAGCGTTTTCGGTTCAAAGTTTGTAAGTTTGTTAGCTGGTCTTTGGGTCAAGTCAGTTAGCTATTCTTCAGTGAGCTTTTGGTTGATCTACACCATGCAGAGGCGCATTCTAGTCTTGTGGATCACATGCAGTAGCTCTGGCTGGTTTGAGTGTTCGGTTAGTCTATTTGCATGTAACACTTATGTTTTGAATTTAAGTCAGAAAAGCCGACACTTCAGTTTGGCACAAAAAAATTCTCCACTCTTCCCTCTAGCGTAAGCTCTGTTGTGACTGTGAGTGAGTTGCCGGAATTTCTACAGTGTGGCTGTGAGAGTGTTTGAGTGAGGCTGAGGGCTAACATACAAATGTTAGCGCTCAGCCTCACTAGAACACTCGCACACCGCACTGTTGAGAATCCGGCAACACACAGCCGTAGCAGAGCTTGCGCTAGGGAGAAGAGGAGAATTTTTTTGTGCCGAACTGAACTGTCGGTTTTTCTGACTTGAATTCAAAACATAAGCAAAGTGTTACATGCAAACAGACTAACCGAACCCAAACTAGCCTGAGTTAGTGGCCGGAGCACGCGGAGCTACTGCATGTGATCCACAAGACCAGGACGCGCCTCTGCATGGTGTAGACTAGCCGGAAGCTTACCGAAGAATAGCTAACTGAATTGACCCAAAGACCAGCTAACAACCTTACAAACTTCAAACCGAAAACGCTACAGCCAAGTTGCTGCGCGTGCTAGCATGCAGGAAATCAAAGACTAACTCAATGGGAGAATAACAGGCAGAAGAACCTTTGCCGGCGGCAAGACTTATTCAACATACTCCCCCTAATTCTTAATGCCATAGTCCTTGAGCTCGATGACGCCGATTCCTTGACGAAGCTCTTGGAACCGAATTCGACCGAGCGGTTTTGTGAGGATGTCCACCAGCTGCTCCTCCGTGCGAACAAACTCCAATGATATCTTCCTGTCATCTATACAATGCCCAGATGAAGTGGTACTTTGTATCAATATGTTTACTCTGGTCATGGAAAACGGGATTCTTTGACATTGCAAAGGCGGACAAGTCCGCCTTTATACCCAGCGCTCTAGGCTCCGTATCAAATAGATCATCAAGGAGCTAAGCTAGCCAGATAGCTTGACAGGCAGCAGCTGCAGTGTTGGGTTATGGGAAGGCTACGCTAGCGCTTAATTTCAAAAATTTACCCCGTTAGCCCAGGAACCATGCGTGTAATGGGATCATGGATCGTTACCTTGAGCCTCGAGACGCGCTCGGGCAACGGAAGTAGAGTCGATGAATCGCTTCCTCGAGCTGTTCCTTTCTGCTTCGCTTGTTCGTCGGCGATCTGGTGATGAAGACAACGCGAGCCTACGATCCGGCGATCTTCACGGGAAGAAGACGAGCACTACTATTAGAGTAGTGCCTCCACGGTATCCAAACGTACAGGGACGGGATCACCTCGCGTCGGCGTGCTAGCACCGCTTGCAAGATCTGGGAAAGAGAATAGAGGTGTCGGCTACGGTTAGGGTGAAGTAGTAATGACCAGCAGCTCTTTCATGCTTGCCCCACCTCTCTTTATATAGTGCTCCATTATGGGCCTTTAATCTGTATTAAAGCCCAACAGATCTAATCTGTTCGCCTGACCTGGAACTTCCGGCCCTCGGAACTTCGGATCACATCCGGAACTTCCGAAAACAACCTTCTGTATCGAATTAATTCTCGACCCGGAACTTCCGGTCCAACCGGAACTTCCGGTTCATTCAGAACCCGGAACTTCCAGCTACAGCTGGACTTCCGATTCGTCCAGAAGACCGAACCCTGGGGCTGGCACAGAACTTCCGATCCCATCGGATATTCTGGATGCTCCAGAATCCGGAACTTCCTGTTCCCCCAGAATTTTCTTGGGCACAATTTCATCAATCTCCCACTTGCACAAGAACTAATTCTTTACAAGATTCGAATTCCATCCCCTTAAGCGTGCGACCCGATAGGTTCATACGTAAACGGCCACAACCCCGGAAACCTTTTCCAGATTGCCGATCAATAGCGTTACCTAGTAGCATATATTGACCCCTGAATGCATACAAAGTTAAAATCATGCTTTCTGAACCTTGATATACTCACACACCAATCCCTTTACCACACGACATCAGTCAAGCTCAAGGCGAGATACGTGCCACCCCTGTTGGTAGCTCGACACTTCACTTGATCAAATAGTGGATTTAATCATGATCAACTCTTTGATCATAGTGGCATGGCCATGCACTTTCCAATCCGACTACCTCGGGGGTCCAGAAACGTCTCTCCCGTTATGTAGGAGGGGTAAATTCCATCTTGACCGCTCACATCCCACGACATGTTTCGTGACACACCCGAAAGTAACCTTTATAACTACCCTTTTACGGAATAGCGTTTGGAAGCCCCTAAGTGTGATACTACACATTCTGGAATTAAGGACGATCTCAGGTCTAAGGACTCTGCAGGTACATCATTTGAGATGACAACTGATGGCACATATAAAATAACAATCTCAGCAGTATCTCAAGGTGGGTCTATCCATCTCCATGTTCACTAACATGAGTCCACATCACTGATTTGACATCTCTATGTCTATGATCTGTGAAACATGATCATCAATCAGATAGATGTGCTAATCTATAAATCATCACTGTCCCACATGACGATCTCAGATCAGGGATCATTTAGAATAACATCATAACACAAAGAGTCTCAAACAAATCATCAACTTGCTGATTTATGTAAAAGATATTTATTCAAGGAACAAGATAACCAATTATCTAAATGTACATTAGCATAGACAAAAATAACTTCTTCTCACATACACTCGACTCACTCACGTAAGTATCTAATACCCATAGAGCTCAAGTGCGCCTCATGCCTGGCTGTGAGAGAGGCTTCGTCAACGGATCGGCTATGTTCAAATCCGTGTGCACCTTGCATATCTTCACATCACCTCTATCTATAATCTCATGGATTAGGTGATAGCGCCGCAGTATGTGCTTGGACTTCTGGTGTGACCTAGGCTCCTTGGCTTGTGCAATGGCACCACTATTATCACAATAAAGGTTCACTGGACTGGACGTACTAGGGACAACACCTAGCTTAGAAACAAACTTTCTGATCCAAACTGTCTCCTTCGCAGCTTCCGAAGCTGCAATATACTCGGCTTCTGTCGTTGAATCTGCAACCGTTTCTTGCTTGGAACTCTTTTAACTCACTGCGCCTCCATTGAGACAGAACACAAATCCAGACTGCGATCGTGAATCGTCTTTGTCGGTTTGGAAGTTAGCATCGGTGTAACCATTTACAACGAGCTCCTCACCTTCATAGACCAGGAACATATCCTCAGTTCTTCTCAAGTACTTAAGGATACTTTTTACTACCGTCTAGTGACTTTCACCCGGGTTTGACTAATATCTGCTCGTAACACTTAGAGCATAAGAAACATCTGGGCGTGTACAAAGCATGGCATACATGATGGATCCGATTGTTGAGATATACGAGATCGCACTCATCTTCTTCAGCTCATCAGGTGTCGAAGGACACTGACTCTTGCTGAGAGAAATACCATGTGACATTGGCAGAAAGCTTTTCTTGGAATTCTGCATATTGAACCGTTTCAATACCTTGTCAATGTACATGCTTTGGCTTAATCGAATTAACCTTCCCAATCTATCTCTATAGATCTTTATGCCCAAGATGTATGCTGGCTCTCCAAGATTTTTCATTAAGACTTTCTCAATGAAGCCTTGACAGCATCTAGCATAGGAATATCATTTTCGATCAACAATATGTCATCTACATATAAGATCAGAAACACAAATGAGCTTCCACTAGCCTTTTTGTAAACACAAGGCTCTTCTTCGTTATTGATGAAGCCAAACCCTTTGACTACCTCATCAAAACGAAGGTTCCAACTTCGAGAAGCCTGCTTCAGCCCATAAATGGACCTTTGCAGTTTGCATACTTTCCTAGCATTCTCTGAATCATCAAGACCTTCAGGCTGTGTCATGTACACATCCTCACTTAGGTTTTCATTAAGGAAAGCCGTCTTGACATCCATTTGCCATATCTCATAGTCATAAAATGCGGCAATTGCTAGAAAGATCTGGATAGATTTTAGCATAGCGACAGGCGAAAACGTTTCATCATAATCAACACCTTGAATCTGTCTGAAACCTTTCGCCACCAATCGTGCCTTATAGATGTAAACATTTCCATCAACGTCTATCTTTTTCTTAAAAATCTATTTACACTCGATAGTTTTTACACCATCAGGTGGATCGATCAAGTTCCAAACTTGATTCTCTCGCATGGATTTTAACTCGGATCTTATGGCTCCAAGCCATTTCTCAGAGTCTGGTCCCATCACCACTTCCGAATAGGTCTTAGGTTCATCATTGTCCAACAATAATATGTCGCGCTGTCCAGTGGTCAAAAACGCTAACCGCTCGGGCGCACGACTCAACCTCTCCGACCGACGTGGGGCTGGTGTCTCGACAACAGGCTCTACAACATCTTGCATGTTGAGTGACGGTTCAGTAGGAGCTGAAACACTTTCTAGTGGTTCTCAAACCTCTTCGAGTTGCACCGTGCTCCCACTAACCCCTTTCGAGAGAAACCTTTTCTCAAGAAAACATCATTCCGGGCGACAAACACTTTGCCCTTAGCCCGGTTATAGAAGTAATATCCTTTGGTTTCCCTAGGATACCTCACAAAGAAGCATTTATCTGATTTGGGAGTAAGCTTATCAGACGTCAAACGCTTTACATAGGCCTCACAACCCCAGATCTTTAGAAAAGACAATCCGGGACGCTTCTCAGTCCATATCTCATATGGTGTCCTCTTTATAGATTTAGATGGAACTCTGTTTAGTGTGAAAGCAGCAGTTTCTAAAGCATATCCCTAGAAAGACAATAGAAGATTAGTTTGACTTATCATCGACCGGACTATGTCCAACAAGGTTCGGTTCTTCCGCTCGGACACTCCATTCCACTGAGGTATACCGGGTGGAGTCAGTTGTGGAACAATTCCATACTGCTTTAGATGATCATTAAACTCATAGCTCAAATATTCACCTCCACGATTCGATCGTAGAAATTTGATTGTCTTGCCGGTATGATTTTGTACCTCATTCTGGAACTCCTTGAACTTTTCAAAGGATTTCGACTTATGCCTCATTAAGTAGATGTAACCATATCTACTAAAGTCGTCGGTAAAAGTTATGAAGTACTGAAATTGTCCTCTGGTTGTAAAACTCATTGGTCTATACACATCAATATGTACAATTTGCCAACAATTCATTTGCTCTCACTTTGACCGGTGAAAGACGTCTTAGTCATCTTGCTAAGTAAACAAGACTCACATGTGTCAAACGATTCATAATCAAATGACTCTAAAAACTCATCTCTATGGAGCTTCTACATGCGCTTCTCATTTATATGACCCAGACGACAATGCTAGACATAGGTAGGATTTAAATCATTGAGTCGAGATTTCTTCGTATTAATGTTATAGACATGTGTATCCTCAAGATTCAGAACATATAATCCATTCAACAATGGACAAACACCATAGAGCATACCATTCGAAAATATCGAACAACACTTGTTCTTTATTACAAATTCAAAATCGTCTTCCTCTAAACATGACGAAAAGATAATGTTTCTGCCCAAGGCGGAAATAAAATAATAAAATTATTTAACTTTAAAACTAATCCTGAGGGTAGCGACAAAGAATAAACGCCGACGGCCAACGCAGCAACTTTTGTACCATTGTCGACGCGAACATCCAATTCGTCTCTTGTGCACTTCCTAGTCCTTTTCAGCCCCTGCAACGATTTGCAAGTGTGAATTATTGATCCGGTATTAAATACCCATGAATCACTTGGACGAGTAGCAAGATAAATTTCAATAACATTTATATCTGAAGCGGAAGTCGCATTTCCCTTCTTTTTCTTTTATTCTTCCAGATACAACTTGCAATTCCTCCGCCAATAGTCAGGCTTATGGCAGTGGTGGCAAGTGTCAGAGCTAGCAGGGCCCGACTTGGACTTTCCAGCCGAATTAGACTTAGAACTTGAGATCGCATCTGAAGCTTTAGCCTTTCCCTTACGCTTTCTCTTCTTACTTTCCTTTTGAACCATCATCACATGACTAGGATTTTTCTTAAGACTCTCGGCTATCTTGAGCATCCCATGCAATTCAGCCAAGGTTTTCTTCATGTCATTCATATGAAAATTCATGATAAACGGCTCGAGGCTCGCAGGGAGCGACTGAAGAATCACATCTGTGGCCAAATCTTTATCAAGTTTAAAGCCAAGTTTGTTCAGGTTCTTAACGTGACCAATTATTTAGATCACATGAGGACTCACTGGACTGTTTTCCGTCAACCTGCACGCAAACAAGGACTTTGAGACATTATACCTCTCAGTTCGTGCTTGGTTCTCAAACATGCCCTTCAACCCCACGATCATATCGTAGGCATCCCTGTCCTCATATTGCTTCTGAAGCTCAGAGGACATGCAGGCAAGCATGAGACAGCTGACATCAACTGAATCACTGGTGTGCTTCTCATAAGCCCGCATTTCAGTAAGTGGTGTATCATCCGTTGGTTCATCAGGATAGAGTTCCTCTGTAACATAATCCTTTTTCTCCTGTTTGAGAACGATTCTCAAATTCTTGTACCAGTCTATAAAATTTGTTCCAGACAATTTTTCTCTTTGGCATCACTGCTAGAAGATTAGTGACATAGGTAAGCAACATTTGCTAATCACATCATATGTGACTCTTGTTCGTTGGGGTAGCATCCAATGCCCAACTCCCAACTCCATGCCCCAAAACCCAAAACCGTTTTGATAGCTTTGTTAAGCAAACTAATACTATACATGTGGTGTTCGACATCCACCCTAACTGGTCAAGATAAAAGACGGCACTCTGCTTTGGCAGACCCACCATCGATGATCGAGAATCTTAGTAGGTGCAGCTATTGGAAAGAGTATCAATACTTAATTTTCTGAGAGAAACTATTCTAACATGGTAACGATGCCTACTGCACATAGAACATGAAAGAATAGTATGATAGAAACATAAGTAAACATCATAGATAATCATATTAACTGTGATATAGTATGGCTCTCTCGTATGGTGATCTCTATCTCTATGGTTCCTGTCCTTCGGATCATCACGCTTCAGGCCTTCATGAACTTGTATCAGTCTATTATACCTAATAGCACTATACTAATTACATGAGCAGAAGCATCACATGTCGACGCGCAGGTTGTACAACATTTGAACAGCCTTGGACTGTAATCAATCATGATGCGTAGGCTATGTTATTACAAGCGAGTATCATATACTTTGCAAGGCCATACCAGTCACAACATTCCCTGCAAAAACGAGTTAGGCGGAATCTAGACGTGACTGAACTGGACATGGAACTTACGGCCAGTAGGCCCGGAACTTCCGACGAAGGGTCGGAACTTCCGAAATCAACCTTCTGACTCGAATATTTTTGGCCCAGAAGTTCCGAGTCACACCCGGAACTTCCGAAAATAACCTTCTGTACGTAATTTATTTCTGTCCGGAACTTCCAGACCCGAAACTTCCGAGTTATACCCGGAACTTCCGAAAATAACATTCTGTATCGAAAATTATTTCGGCCCGGAACTTCTGGTCCAACCGGAACTTTCGGAAATCCGACGACAAAAACAATAGATCCAATCTATTTCCATCACACATCACCATATGTGATCGATCCAGATCGAACACTACGTACGTAGGCTCTGATACCACTGTTGGGTTATAGGGAGGCTACGCTAGCGCTTAATTTAAAAAATTTACCCCGTTAGCCCAGGAACCATGCGTGTAATGGGATCATGGATCGTTACCTTAAGCCTCGAGACGTGCTCGGGCAGCGGAAGTAGAGTCGATGAAGCGCATTCTCGAGCTGTTCCTCCCTGCTCTGCTCGTTCGTCGGCGATTTGGCGATAAAGACGACGCGATCCTATGATTCGGCGATCTTCACGGGAAGAAGACGAGCACCACTATTAGAGTAGTGCCTCCACGATATCCAAACGTACAGGGACGGGATCACCTCGCGCCGGCGTGCTAGCACCGCTTGCGAGATCCGGGAGAGAGAAGAGAGGTGGCAGCTAAGGTTAGGGTGAAGTAGTAATGACCAGCAGCTCTTTCGTGCTTGTCCCACCTCTCTTTATATAGTGCTCCATCATGGGCCTTTAATCTGTATTAAAGCCCAACAGATCTAATCTGTTCACCTGACCCAGAACTTCCGACCCTCGGAACTTCGGATCACATCCGGAACTTCCGAAAACGACCTTCTGTATCGAATTAATTCTCGATCCGGAACTTCCGGTTCGTCCAGAAGACCAAACCCTGGGGCTGGCACGGAACTTTCAATCCCATCGAATATTCCGGATGCTCTAGAACCCAGAACTTCTGGTTCCCCCAGAATTTTCTTCGGCACAATTCCATCATGCAGTAGCAATGTACTCCGCCTCGCAGGATGACAGCGCCACCACCTTCTGCTTAGCTGATTGCCAAGTGACTGGGCTGCTGTCGAGGAAGAACAAAACTCCGCTTGTGCTCCGTCGTGTGTCAAGGTCGTCGGCCATGTCGCTGTCGCTGTAGCCCAGCAGTAATGGCTGGTCATTCACCTTCTTGGCATAGTGAACGCCATAGCTCCGTGTCCCTGCAATAAACCGTAGTACATGCTTGACCGCAGCTTGGTGATCCTCATTTGGCTCCTCCATGAACCGGCTCAAGTATCCCATAGAATACGCGAGGTCTGACCGAGTATTCACCAAGTAACGGAGCTCTCCGATGATGCTGCGGTACTCCGTTGCATCCACCAAGGGAGCTTCACTGCGCTTGCTCAGCTTCAACCACGCCTCCATCGGTGTGAAACATGAATTGCAGTCCCTCATTCCACTCTTCTCAAGCAGCTTTCCGGCATAAGTTGCCTGCCCTAACGTGATCCCCGTAGCCCCCTGTTTCATTTCCAAAACAAGATAGTAAGAAAGTAAACCGAGATCACTCATCTTGAAGAGTTTGCGTATCTCCTCTTTGAACTCTTCAATGTTGTCGCTGCTCGTGCCAGTGATGATCAAAACATCCACATAGACGCCGATGATTAGCTTGGTGACGCCTCCTCCACGCTTGTACACCGCCGGCTCGGTGATGCTCTTCTGGAAACCAAGCGACATGAGGCTAGTGTCGAGCTTGGCATTCCAGGCCCTGGGCGCTTGACGAAGACCATATAACGCCTTGCGAAGGCGATATGCCTTGTGCTCCTGGTTCTCAACAACAAAACCAGCAGGCTGTTGAACATACACCTCCTCGACGAGCTCCCTATTGAGGAAGGTGCTCTTCACATTCATGTGATGGACCGGCCACCCCTCATGTGCAGCAACCGCCAGCAGCAAACGGACGGATTCCATGGCGACCACCGTTTGTTTCCGGCGCTCAACAATGCCGTTCTGCTGTGGGAAGTACGGTGCTGTGAGTCGTCGCTGCACACCGCGCTCTGCATAGTAGTCCCCAAACTCCGCCGATGTGAACTCGCCGCCGCGATCGGTACTCAGCAGCTTCAACTTGCTGCTGGACTCGACCTCCGCCATGGCTTGGAACCGCTTGATCGCCGCCGCGGCCTGATCCTTGCTGACTAGGAGAGTAAGCCACATGTAGCGGCTCTCATCGTCGACTAGCAGCAGGAAGTAGCGGTTTCCCCTTGTAGTCGCCGGCGAAATGGAATTGCAAAGATCGCCGTGCACCAACTCGATGAGCTGTTCAGCAAAGTTCTTTGCCTTCTCTAGGAATGGCGTGTGCCTCTGCTTGCCCACCAAACAGCTGTCGCACACCTGCTCGACGTGGTCGATGTGCGACAGGCCTCGAACCAGTAGCTTCTTGATGACCTCGGTCTTAGGAAGGTTCCCCCGAAGAGTCCGGATACTGTTCGCAAGGCCGATGATGCGGATGGAGAAGTTGTCGACGGTTTCTCCCTCTATGAAGCCGATGTCAGCGAACTCCCTCCGCAGCTGCTATTCGTTCGCCTCCTGAACGCGCAACACGCCGACCCGCTCCGTCTTGATGGCCTCCCATGCCTCTTGCGTTGTCCGTTTCGCGGACAGCAATCGAAGCATCTCCGAAGGAACCATGCAATGGATGGCTGCTAGCGCCAGGCGATCGTCGCGGTACTCCACCTCCTCGTCCTCTGGCTCCACGGCGTGCTAGAGTCCCTGCGCCTGTAGATTCACCGTCATGAGGAGCGCCCACTACTCGTAGTTGGTCCTCGTCAGGACCGGGTACTGGACTGAGGCGCTCGACTCCTTGATGACGCGCTGCACGATGACCTTAGGCGCGCGCTGGTTGCGCTGCACTGTTGAGAATCCGGCAACACACATAGCCACAACAAAGCTTGTGCTAGGGAGAAGAGAATTTTTTTGTGCCGAACTGAACTGTCGGTTTTTCTGACTTGAATTCAAAACATAAGCAAAGTGTTACATGCAAACAGACTAACCGAACCCAAACCAGCCGGAGCTACTGCATGTGATCCATAAGACTAGGACGTGCCTCTGCATGGTATAGACTAGTCGGAAGCTCACTAAAGAATAGCTAACTGAATTGACCTAAAGACCAGCTAACAACCTTACAAACTTTGAACCGAAAACGCTACAGCCAAGTTGCTGCGCGTGCTAGAATGCAGGAAATCGAAGACTGACTCAATGGGAGACTAACGGGCAGAAGAACCTTTGCCGGCGGCAAGACTTATTCAACAACAAATATATTACTCTATAAATTAATTGTTGAAGTTGCATTTTGGAGACCATTTTGATGTCCAAAACAACATATTTTCGTGATTAGAGTGAGTTCTAAAGTTGGCATGCTCCTAAATTTCTTCGGGAACATTCTATTAGGATCTTTGAAAGTCTGGTAAATAACAACTCTATCCTTTTTCCTTATCTCCTTTTCTCTCTGTGGAAGACAATTAAAATCCTAGTCATATTTAATATAAGAATTCATCATCATCCTCTTCCAAGAATATGTCACTACTGTGTTATGGCCTAAATTTCCCAAGGGTATTAGACCAAATTACCACAATCAATCATATGCAAATGTGATCTAAGTTGTTTGGTAAATGCGTCATCTCCCCTTCCATATTTGCAATCCCAATGTTTTCATGTTTTGTAATGACATGTAAAAGTATGAATTTCAAGGCTAACTTAATTCACTATATATGGTTTGTGTAAGTTTTTGTATATGTACATCTTGTTGATCCTCCGATTGTGTTCGCAGCATGACCATTAATCCTTTTTAGTTGTTTTGTTGACTGCTATCTATGATCAGGGCCCTTTTGGAATGCAACTACTGTCAAATGTACCATCATCTGAAGAGTTGTTTACTCACAGCGTCACAGATTATATATATAATACCACTGGATTTAGTGAAGCTAATGCATTATCCTTGGAAGCATCCATCCAAAAAAGTGTAGAGGAAGAACTATACTCTTCCCTTGAGGTATGCTCATCTTACGATGTATAATTGTATATACTATATACTAAATACCTTCCTGGAAAATCAGAAAATGTTGTTTTTGTTGTTTTGTATCCTGCTGCATCTTTGTGTCTTTGAACCATGTTACTGTTCTATATTCTGAATTTGAACACTTTATTCTATATTAAGATGCATCTGTGCTATTATATATGGCACTGATCAAGAATGCAAGGGATGCTACTTCATCAGAGTAAGAGCCAGTGTAAAGTGCCTGAACTTAAGCCGAGAGCCCTGAGCCCCTCACATGCTTAATCCAAATGGGTTGGCTTCAAGGTGGCTTATTTAAATTGCGTAATCCCACCTAAAGGCAGGCACAAAAGCTTGAACCTTCTTCGCTAACATTTGTCTTAAATCAACAGTGCATGTGTTCCATGAACTTAGGGGTCTTCTCCCTGAGTAATCTTGGTATGCTCTGTTATAGTTTTGTACATTATTTTTCCAAACTAACTAGCAATTTAATCATTACTGTCCTCAGGAGAAAGACTTGAGGGTGGAACATCATTTGCACCGTGGTCGAGCACTAGCTGCTTTTAGGCATCTTCTTGGTAAAAGAGCTTCACAGTTAAAATCAGCCAATGCACAGCAAGTGATTTCCATGCAGTCTAATGTTCAAGCAGATGTACAATTGATACTTGCTCCTTTAAGTCAAACTGAACGGCCAATTCTTCTATCAGTATGTCCATTTTCCTTGTTTTTCCCTTTAAATATTCATTCTGCTGGCATTTGTCAATCTTTAGTGTTGCAATTTTGCAATAGAAATAGTTTGATATATCAACATTCGAATTAACTGAGTATTGCCATCATTCAAATTTATTCGTCAGAATAATTGATGCAATTATAAAGATGAACAAATACTGTGTACTCCTATAGTGTAAATGGGGATGGACATATGGAGTACGGACTGTTCTATTTAGATAATATCTATTTGGCACTTATGAGAAGGCAATATTCCAATTTTTCTGTGATATGATATGCCAGAATTTTAGGTCCAGTTCTAACGTCTGATGCCAATATGCTGAACCATAGAACATATTGTTGGTGTAATGTGTACTAGTGTAGAGGACCTTCTTGCATATGTCACTAATTGAAATAGTGCGTGTGCTGGAAGCAACATACATCACTTCCAAAAATCCCCAAATCAACTTCACATATAGTCAGCATAATTTCGCAGAACAATTTTCAGTTTTCTACTTAAGTTTAATGCTTTAGGTTGTTTGATGTGCTTCAGTATCTTTTCACTTTTCTATGCCTTTTCAATTTCAGGTAGCTCCACTTGCTATTACAAACTTTGAAGACTCTACTCTAGTTGCTTCATGCACATTCCTGTTGGAAATCTGTGGTCTCTGTGCTAACATGCTTCATCTAGATATTGCTGCACTTCAACGTATCTCCTCCTACTATAAGTCATTTCAGCAGAATAAACAATGTGAGCTATCTTCACCAAGGAGTCCTGGGCTACACGTACTCTCCCATGGAGCTGATATTGCACTTACTCTTGCCCGAGCATTAGCAGAAGATTATGTCCAATCTGATCATCTTTATGTTTTGGAGGAGAAGCAACCCCCTAAGGCTCCCAAGAGGGAACAATCATCACAACCTCTTAAATCTATTCTGCAGCACCTTGAAAAAGCAAGTTTGCCATCGTTAGAGGAAGGTAGAACCTGTGGGTTTTGGCTTTTGAGTG
The DNA here is from genome assembly GCA_000418225.1 of Zizania latifolia. Taxonomy (NCBI): domain Eukaryota; kingdom Viridiplantae; phylum Streptophyta; class Magnoliopsida; order Poales; family Poaceae; genus Zizania; species Zizania latifolia. The sequence continues at coordinate 4,509 of KE372957.1, read as the reverse complement.
GTATTGGTGATGCATCTTTTTACCGAAAGCAGCAAAATGAAGCCAGCCAACATTGGAATTTGGTTACAGAATTCTGTCAGGCACACCATCTCCCATTAAGTACAAAGTATCTTGCTTTACTGGCCAATGATAATGATTGGGTATTAACTAATCTGTTTCTTGTCATGTTGGTTATGTTGTTTATGTAAGTCCACACATTGATGTGAATATGTGACATTCTTTTGGCAGGTTGGGTTTTTAACAGAATCTCAGGTGTCAGGTTTTCCAATTGAAGTTGTTATTGAAGTGGTACCTTTTCTTCTAAAAAGTATGCATTCTGATAGTACCTGTTAAGAAATACTGTACTCATTTATTCTCTCATGTTTTGTGTTCAGGCAGCCAAAGAGATAAAGGATTCAAGATTGAGAACTCATATACTAACGATTCTGAAGAACATGATGTCAACTAGAAGGAAATCGTCTAGCAATGTACCTTCAGGAAGTAGTGATTCCTCTTTCTTTGCTGCTGATGGTGACAACCCTATGGAACTTTTCTCTGTGATCGCTGTCTGTGAAAAACAAAAGAATCCTGGGGAGGCCCTCCTGAATAAAGCAAAACAGATGCAATGGTCTTTATTGGCGATGATTGCTTCATGTTTTTCAGATGTGACTGCTCTCTCATGCTTAAGTGTTTGGCTTGATATTACAACTGCAAGGTAGCACATTGAGCATTGTCTATATTTTGCAAGCTTTATTACTATCATGGTGTATTAATATCATTGCATTGACATTTATTGCCTGTATTCAGGGAGATGTCCTTGATCAAGGTGGATGATATGTCCTCAAAAATAGCAAAAAATGTGGGATCTGCTGTCGAGGCCACAAATGAACTGCCAAGCATGAGTAGGAATGTTGAATATCGATACAACAGGAAGAATCCAAAACGAAGACGATTCCTGGAAGCTTCTCCAGAAAGCTTCACATCAGGTTTCTCATCACATGGACCAGGCTCTACTACAACTTCTAATTCTCCCAATGTTGATGCTCAGC
>KE372956.1:275411-292944 GCA_000418225.1 Zizania latifolia | reverse complement strand
TCCTACAAGGTGCTGCTTGAATAGCAGCACTCGTCGTCTTCTTCGTGCGAAGATCGCTAGACTTCATCGATCTGGTCGCCGGCGAACGGGCGAGGCAAGAAGGAAACGAGCGAGGACGCGCTTCTCCAAATCTTCTTCCGCTGCACTAGCGCGTCTCGTGTTAGAAGGTAATGATCCATGATCCCTCACGCGCATGGGTTCCTGGGCCAACGGGGTTAAAAATTAAAATTTGCTGGCTAGCGTAGCCTCCCCATGTCCCAACACGACCACCTTCTTCTTCTTGTTTGGCCGCAGACAGAAATAGTGGCGAAACAAGTTGAAGTGGGGCTCAATACCTAGAAAAGCTTCGCACAGGTGTACGAAGATAGCAAGGTGGAGCATAGAATTTGGATTGAGGTTGCAAAGAGAAATATCGTAATGGTGAAGAACGCCATGGAAAAAGGGATGGGCCGGCAAGCCGAACCCGCGAGGAAAGGACTCGAGCACCACAAGTTCTTGGGTGTTCGGGGTCGGGAACGCCTCGCCGCCGGCAGAACGCCACACCGACAGCACGCTCGGCGGAATCTCACCTCGCTTCTCCAGCATCTCCACCACACGCTTTGTCGCATTCGACGACTGAAACTCCACCGATCGGTCGACCGCTTCTTGAGGATTCGGCGCCGCCATTGGGATGTCTAAGGGTGGAGCTAGAGGCTTGAAGTTGAACAGTCACCGCGTTTTGCGATAGCAAATAATGCAGTTGCAATGTCGCTTAGGGTTGCGAGGCGCTAGAGCTCAAGGAAGAAGATGAAGGCTTAAAATGTGCGGAAGGATTAATGGTCTTCATACGGGCTATTTATAGCCTTCCTGCACGGCGGTTTGGGTTTCCGAGGCGTCGCGATTGCCTAAAAATGCGTTCCAAAGCAATCTTTGTCATTAATTGCGTCGATCAATATCTTATTAAGCCTACCATCTAACCGATGATTGCAGATCCAGCGGCGGATGTCAGGGGACAAATCGGCGCTTGCAGTTTATTAATCTAAACTCGCGTCCGAAGTGTTGTCTCAGAAGTTGGGAAATCCCTCGAGCTGTCGATTCTGATAGGCGCCAGTCTGCACTAGCAGATGTCCTTCTGCCCGAGGGGGACCCACATACACTCCATGGCGCCGTGCTGCGCCAACTGATAACTTTTCGCCAAAAAACACCTGATGGGCCTACAAGTCCCTAGACTCAGACTGGTTCTGCGAACGCCAATATGACGAATGGGTGGATTTGAAGCAATTTTGATACTGGAGCTTAGTTTATTCAAAGAAACTTCAGTCTCGGGGGCTGCACTTGGCAGGTGCACCTGAGCAGTGCACTGACCGGGAAAAATTCATCAAGATTGAAACTTTAGAGCCCTTTTCGACTGCTCAACTTCATCCGCGTGCCAAAAAGTGCTCGGGGGCTGCTATCGGGAATATGATCCCGGGCTACCTCCCGAGTGGTTTTAAGCCGACCAGTCAATGGTCAAAGCCCGCCATGAAGACAGTGATTGAGATATGAAGGCGTCCGAGTCCAGCACTCGGGATAGAAGCCCTCCCGACCACATGAATTCGGGCGGTCCCCATTTAGATCTAGGCCGTCATTAATCTCCATAATCCCACAGTTATTAGTGCGGTTATCATTTGAGTTATTACCCAAAATATGACCGTTTATGTCATTGATAGGTCATTAGTGAGGATTTAATCATCATTTGTAACAACCGATCTCTCCCATATAAAGAGATCGGAGAGAACCTGAAAAAGGGGAGATCAGATTCATACGATCGGAAGCATTCATACGCTAAAGGCTATTCAAGTCCGAAGCTCATACCACACACAGGATTAGGGTTATTATCCTCCGGGAGGCCTGAACCTGTCTAAAATTCCTTGTCTCTGTCTCTGTGATTGAGATAACCATTAGATCATAGCACCGCACTCCTCTTAGCCTAACCAAAAACCTCTCTACAGGCACCCCTGTAGGGTACTATTGTCTTACACAACGACAACCATGGAAGCATAACTCACTGCTCTAGACACAGTAACTGCAGAGGCAGAGTGGCTGCGTGAACTATTGATGGACTTGCTTGTGGTTGAAAAAACAGTGCCGGCTATTCTTATGAACTGTGACAATCAAACTGTGATAGTTAAAGTGAACAGTGCTAAGGATAATGCGAAGTCATCAAGACACGTTAAAAGACGATTGAAGTCTGTCAGGAAGTTAAGAAACTCCAGAGTAATAAGTGTGACTTATATTCAAACAGACAAAAACCTAACAGATCCCTTTACAAAAGGTCTATCACGGAATGTGATAGAAAATACATCAAGGGAGATGGGTGTGAGACCCATATGAGTTGCCATAGGGGTAACCCAACCTATGTGATCGAAGATCCTGTGAATTAGGACTTGAAAAAATAAGCTATTGGTTAACTGAGGAGAGTAATTTCTATTACAAACCCTCTCTAAGTAAAGATGCAATACTCTCAGCTATTGTAAGGTAGGTTGGCTTTATGCCTTAATGTATTATGTTGGTTTTAATTAGTGAAGATGCTATCCTATAGAGCATTCTTAAAAGAATACACCTATATGGGCCTGACTGTTTAACGTCGCAGTCCACGAGACTTGGGTGATCTCTAGTAAGCTCATTATGAGACTAGGGAGTACGACGCATATGCACCTCCCGTGGGGTAGGCTACTAGCAGCCAGGTGCTAGTTATGACTTTGAGTGAAACTTGTTCGCAAAAAACTTGTAATTCAAGGCATAGTCCATTGTTCAAGTTGTGGATGAGTGTAGCTTGAAGATCTAGGCGGGAGTTCAACTTAACAGTCCTCACTAAACGCTAGTATATCAAACAACAGAGAGAAACAAGCAAAACTCTAAATGGGCATTTGAGATCTGGTGGGGGATTGCTGGAATTTTAGGTTACACCCACATAAATATCTCAAAAATTCCTAAATAAATCTCAAAGGTTCATACCGAGCTAGGGACTCAAGGGTCGAGATTCGGGAGTCGGGGGTCAGAGGTCGGTACTCGGGACTTAGGAGTCAGGACTCAGGACTCGGGGGGTCAGGAGTCAGGACTCGGGGGGTCAGGAGTCAGGACTCGGGGGTCAGCCAGCCGAGCCTGACCCCGTGTCCACCAAAAACCAACTCCTCGCATTGCGGGGACGTAGTCCCCTTTGACCGTTCTGATCTTTTGGGAACTTGGCGGATTATTCAGGATATAGAAACCGACTCGATTTAGATCGTGATCGTGACACGAGATCGTGCTGCTCCCATATAAATACCCATGTATCTGGCCGGTTCTATAGATGAGACACAACAGATTAGATCAGAACAGATCGATTTGTCTCTCCTCTCTGTTGCGCTGCTGTCGTAGTCTACTTCATCCCGTCCACCGACGTGCACCGGTGATAGGGAGAGCAGGTCTCCAGAATCTCTCGCTCTTGTGATCCTGCTCTGGGAGAGGGCGAATAAGGTTTTTGGGAAGCGCTCCGCGTGACTGGTCACATTCATCACCATGACGCATCTTCCATCCACGTCTACCATCGATCGCCGTCGGGTACTGTGATCTGACATCAACAAGAGCAACTCTGCATCGACCGTGGCTTCGTCTTCGGCTTCCGTACAGTACGTGCACTACTTTACTGTTTAGTTATTGATCATGTTTTCTGAAACTATGATTACTATGTTTAAGTTTACTAGTGTGTTAGATGTGTACACGCTAGTTCTTGCGGATGTCATGATTTATCTATTTAGAAAATTAATCTCGCAATTGCCTAATATTTCAACAATGCCGACGTGGATCTGCGACTTCCTCACACGTCGACGTGACTCACCCGGCGTCCTCTTCGCGTGTCACAGCGGCCCGCTCCGCGTCCTCCCCGCGCGTTGTTGTGGCCCGCTCCGCGTCCTCCCCGTGGTCTTCCTCATGCCACTACGCCCAGATCTTCCTCGCGCCATGCCGTGGACATCTTCTCCATTCACTAGTGCTATCTTCGGTGGCCCATCTCCGGCCACGCTTCCATAGAAGCAACTAGGCATGGGCTACTACTCGATACCAGCAGTACTGAGCCCCACGCCTCAGGCACTGCTATCTCAACTAGTGACACCGGTGGCTGGCCCGGTGGTGTTTTTCCCCAGTGGGACCTGGCCTTTCTTGCCAGCTCTTTCAGCACCACGACGCTGCATCAGCCTACTATGAGTAACTAGTATATGGATATTGGTGTCACTGCACACATGACCTCTGACACCGGTACCCTCTCCCTCACCTTCCCTCCTAACCCCTTTTATCCATCTCATATTGTTATCGATAATGGCTCTACAATTCCCGTCTCTCTCACAGGCCAATTCACCATCCAACAGAACAATCATTCTTTTACTTTTCGTGATATCTTTTGTTCTCCTCACATAATTAAGAATCTGATTTTTGTTCGCTGGTTTGTTACTGACAACTCGTGCACTGTTGAATTTGATCCTTTTGGTTTCTCCTTGAAGGATTCTCGTACTGGGCCCATGATCGTAAGATCTAATAGCATCGGTCCCCTCTATCCCCTTCACCATGTTACACCATCAATTTTAACAGTCACCGTCCTCACAGCCACATCAACTGATGTTCTCTGGCACCGTCATCTTGGTCACCTCAGCCACGATGCTCTTGCTCATCTCGTCCCAGTCATTCCTACGTCCAAAGGAGGCCTCACTGGGGTATGTCACGCTTCTTAGCTTGGTCGTCACAGTTGTCTTTCTTTTCCTACATCCTTTAGTAGAGCCTTAGTCAATTTTGAGTTGATCTATTGTGACCTATGGATATCTCCTGTCGCTAGTGTTTTGAGGTTTAAGTATTATCTTGTCATCTTGGATGATTGTTCTAATTATGTTTGGACATTCCCGCTTCGTTTTTAATCCGATGTCTTCACCATTCTATCGTATTTTTTTCTCATGTCCAAACGCAGTTTGCTTCCACCATTCACAGTGTCCAGTGTGACAATGGTCGTGAATTCGATAATTTAGTCGCCTATTTCTTCTTCCTTACTAACGGTGTCAATTTACAGATGTCATGCCCTTACACCTCTTTCCAAAATGATAAAGCCGAACGCATGCTTCGTCCCCTTAATAACATCGTTCGGTCACTTCTGTTTCAAGCTAACCTTCCTAGTTTCTTTTGGGTAGAGGCCCTTCACAATGCCACTCATCTTATTAACATCCACCCTACTAAAACCCTCTCCCATTACACTCCCTTTTACGCCCTTTATGGTATTAATCAAATCTATGCACATCTTCGCGTTTTTGGCTGTAAGTGTTATCCTAATATTTCTGCTATTAGCCCACATAAACTTGCACCCCAATCTGTGATGTGTATATTTCTTAGTTATCCCCAACACCACAAAGGGTATTGGTGTCTCGACCTGTCCTCAAATAAAGTGATTATTTCGAGGTATGTTGTGTTCGATGAATACTCTTTTCCCTATACTGAGGTTACCGGCTATAATCACAGTGCTACTAATCTCGATTTTTTTGAGGATTTCTCTACTGTTTTACAGGCATCCAGGCTTCATGCACCTCTGTCCAGAACGGCAGCATCTCCAGCTAACCGGCCTGGTCCAGCGTGCCTGGCTTCCCCTAGCCAGACTACACCACCTGGCTTCCCCTCTAGGCCTTCGGACGACCTGGAACAGATCAACAGTACCGACGCCTCCTCCACCTGCGCAGACTAGCCTGTGCATGCTAGGACTTCCCCACAGGCCGGTGCACCTATGGCCTCTGCTAGGTCAGCCCTTCTGCTTGTGCGCGCTGGACCTCCTCCACAAGCCGGTGCACTTGCAGCCTCTGCTGGGCCAGCCCTTCTGCCCGTGCGGCCTGGTCCTCCAGGTTTTTTTGATGGGTCGGTGTGCCCAACATGGCCTCCTGGCGGGGAGCCTCCTCCTGGGCTAGCTCTTCCTAGCGGATCAAAGCAGGCCAGCGTCCCAACGCAGGCCGCCACTGCAGATAGGCCGGCACCTGCTCCCACCGTGCGGCCTGACTTGCCTGCTAGCCTTCCTAGGCCGACACCACCAGGAGCTCTCCTGTAGCCCACTGGCGCCACCAGACCACAGGTGCCATGCGTGCTCCCTCCGCATGACACAGTGCCAACTTGTCCTCGATAGGCCAGATCGCCACGAGCACTTCCCCCACCCCCACAATTGGGTGTTTCTCCGGTGATAAATGATCACGACACGTGGCAAAGCAGGAATTTAGAAGACTATCAATCGACTGAACCTTCATGCGGCACCACTGTCGCCAGTCCCATAAACGTATTGTGCTGCGTTGGCTGACCCAAACTGGTGGACTGCAATGGAGGACGAATTCAATGGTCTCATCGCCAACTGCACTTGGGATCTTGTTCCACGACCTTCTAGTGCCAATGTAGTTACAGGCAAGTGAATATTTAATCATAAGCTTCACTCTGATGTCACTCTTGATCGATACAAGGCGGTGAGTTCTCTGAGGCTTCACACAACGTCCTGAGATTGATTATGACGAGACTTTCAGTTCTATTATGAAGCCCGCCACAGTTCGCACCGTTCTCAATCTGGTAGTCTCCCGTTAGTGGCCGATCCATCAGCTTGATGTGAAAAATGCCTTCCTCCATAGCACTCTTCAAGAGATAGTCTACTACGTTCAGCCGCCCAGATTTGTTGATTCCTCGCGACCTAATATAGTCTATTGTCTTAACAGGTCCTTATATGGTCTCAAACAGGCTCCTCGGACTTGGCACAGCAGACTTGCCTCCTTCCTGCTATCTCTCAGATTCACTGAAGCTCAGTCAGATACTTCACTGTTTGTTCTGAGGCGTGGGACTAACACTGCATATCTATTGCTCTATGTCGATGACATCGTTTTGACTGCTTCATCTGATAGACTTCTTCAGTGGATGATTTCAGCATTACAGTCTAAATTCCCAATGTCAGATCTTGGAGCATCATTTTCTCGGCATTTGTGTCTCCCGGTAGTCTTCTGGTCTTTTTCTCAGTCAACGACAATATTGTCTTGATATCCTAGAGCACGCCGGTATGACCAACTGTAAGCCCTGCAATACTCTTGTTGATACTTGTGCCAAAATATCTGGCAGTGATGGTGCTCCCATTGCCGACCCGATGGATTTCTGTAGTCTCACAGGAGCACTACAGTACCTCACCTTCACTTGTCCAGATATCTCCTATGTTGTTTAGCAAGTGTGCCTTCACATGCATGATCCTCGAGAGCCTCATCTTGTTGCGCTCCAAAGGATTCTGTGATATATCCGAGGCACTATCGATTTGGGTCTTCATATTCAGCCATCTACCGCAGATGCTCTCGTCGTCTATTCTGATGTTGATTGGGCAGGATGTCTAGACACTCGAGGATCAACTTCCGGCTATGTTGTCTTCCTCGGCGACAATTTGATCTCCTAGTCATCCAAGCTTCTGACACGGTCACTCGCTCCAGTGCCGAAGCCGAGTATCGCGCCATCACAAACGCAGTGGCTGAAGTTACTTGAATCCATCAACTCCTTCACGAACTTCACTTCCCCCCATCCATGTCCACTCTAGTGTATTGTGATAATGTCAGTGCAGTCTACCTATCATCAAATCCTGTGCAACATCAGCGGATAAAGCATGTCGAGATTGATCTCCACTTCGTTCGCAAGAAAGTTGATGTCGGTGTTGTTCATGTTCTGCACGTTCCTACTTCATTACAGTACGCAGATATCTTCACAAAAGGGCTTCCGACACCGGTCTTCACTGAGTTTCATTCTAGCCTCAACATTCGACCCATCGATGTTGTGACTGCGGGGGGTGTTAGAATAATATCTTATTTATTCTAATCGTGTTAGTTATGGACTCTGTTTGGTCCTTGTGTTGGCAATGGATTCTATTTGAGCCTGTACTATAAATATGTACTTATCCCCAATCAATAATATATCATTGAGTTCATTGTTCAAGAAGAATTAGTTTTATGTTTAAATTTATATATATGAGTTTATAGGTTTAAGTATTTATTAGCGTTGAGTTAGGCATAGACTTCTAATACTGAGGTTTCTTGTAACCAGCGGGGGTTTAAACATGTGGTTATTTAAAATCCGTGGATTTAATGGGTGTAAGTTTGAGAGTGTTTCGTAGATTATTACATAGATGGATTTTTATTGAAAAAATGTTTTTTCATGCTACTTGATGATGATACAAAAAGACGTCAAATTCATGTGTAAATTTTAAATATAAACCAGACACAAGTGTGCAAAGCAGAACATGCTTTGCATTGGTGGATCCTGATGGAATTGTGCTCAAGAGAATTCTGGGGGAACCGAAAGTTCTGGCTAAGGGCCAGAAGTTTCGGGTTCTGGAGCATCCAGAAGTTCCGGTTGGACTGGAAGTTTTGGGCTAGCTCCAGTTTTAGTTTTTTGGAGGAGCCGGAAGTTCCGGTTGGACCGGAAGTTTTGGCCCTACCTGGATGAACCGGAAGTTCCGGTTAGACCGGAAGTTCCGGGTCAAAATAAATTCGATACAGAAGGTTATTTTCGGAAGTTCCGGTTAAAGCTAGAACTTCCGGTCCAGCGAACAGATTAGATCTGTTAGGCTTTAATACATATTAAAGGCATGTGACAGGGCACTATATAAAGAGAGGAGGGGCTAGCACAAAAAGGCTGTTGTTTTGATGTTGGTTTGACCAAACCCTAGCCGCCACCTTTCTTCTCTTCTCGATTGCAAGTGTTGTGATCGATCTCCCCGGATCTCACTAGTGGTGCTAGCACGCCAGCGCGAGGTGATCCTATCCCTAGACGTGTGGATACTGTGGAGGCACTAATCCAATAGTGGTGCTCATAGTCCTTCCGTGGAGATCACTGGATCGTAGGATTGTGTCATCTTCATCGCTGGATCGCCGACAAACTAGCGGAGCAGGGAGGAGCAGCTCGAGGGCGTGCTTCGTCGACTCTACTTCCATTGCCCGAGCACGTCTCGAGGCTCAAGGTAACGATCCATGATCCCATTACACGCATGGTTCCTAGGCTAACAGGGTAAATTTTTGAAATTAAGCATTAGCATAGCCTCCCCATAACCCAACAGTGATATCAGAGCCTATGTGCGTAGTGTTCGATCTGGATCAATCACATATGGTGATATGTGATGGAAATAGATTGGATCTATTGTTTTATCGTCGGATTTACCAGAAGTTCTGGTTAGACCGGAAGTTCCGGGCCGAAATAATTTTTGATACAGAATGTTATTTTCGGAAGTTTCGGGTATGACCCAGAAGTTCTGGGTCCGGAAGTTTCTGTTGGACCGAAAGTTTCGGACAGAAATAAATTTCGTACAGAAGGTTATTTTTGGAAGTTCGGTTGTGACTCGGAACTTCCGGGCCAAATTAAATTCGAGTCAGAAGATTGATTTCGGAAGTTCCGGCCCTGAGTCAGAAGTTCCGGGCCCTTCGACCAGAAGTTCCAGACCTACTGGCCGGAAGTTCCAAGTCCAGTTCAGTTACGTCTAGGTTCCGCCTAACTCATTTTTGCAGGGAATGTTGTGACTGGTATGACCTTGCAAAGTATATGATACTCGCTTGTAATAACATGGCCTGCGTGTCATGGTTGATTACAGCCCAAGGCTGTTCAAATATTGTATGACCTACGCGTCGACATGTGATGCTTCTGCTCATGTAATTAGTATAGTGCTATTAGGTGTAATAGACTGATACAAGTTCATAGAGGCCTAAAGCGTGATGACCCGACGGACAGGAACCATGGAGATAGAGATCACCATGTAAGAGGACCATACTATGTCACAGTTAATATGATTACCTGTGATTTTAATTTATGTTCCTATCATACTATTCTTTCATGTTCTGTGTGCGGTAGGCATCGTTACCATGCTAGAATAGTTTTTTCTCAGAAAATTAAGTATTGATGCTCTTTCCAATAGCTACACCTACTAAGGTTCTCGATCATCGATGGTGGGTCTGCCAAAGCAGGGTGCCGTCTTTTATCTTGACCAGATAGGGTGGATGTCGGACAACCACATGCATGGTATTGGTTTGCTTAATAAAGCTATCAAAACGGTTTTGGGCTTTGGGGCATGGAGTTGGGAGTCAGGCATTGGATGCTACCCCAACGAACAAGAGTCACATAGAGATGTGATTAGCAAAGTGTTGCTTACCTATGTCACTAATCTTCTAGCAGCGATGCCAAAGCTCACTAGGAGTTAGATGAATATGGATCTTGTCCCACAATGTGTCGTTAGAGGAAAAACGATCATTTTACATATTGTGGCATATCTTTTATTTAGTAGAAGATTAACATAGCATAGTGCTTAACCTTACATTGTTGTTGTAGATCATAGCACCTACTGCAAAGAACACTTTCGTTTTTAATCTGCGGCCTATCCTTGAAAGGGAGAAATTGTATGGAACAAACTTTATAGACTGGTACAGGAATTTAAGAATCGTTCTCAAATAGGAGAATAAGGATTACATTCTAGAGAAACCCCACCTTGATGAATCAACGGATAGTACACCAATTGCTGAAAGGCGAGTTTATGAGAAGTTTACCAGTGATTCAATTGATGTCAGCTGTCTCATGCTTGCCTGTATGTCCTCTGAGCTTCAGAAACAGCTTCAGAAACTTTATTGGACATGATCCGGTCGATGATGAGTCAAACTGATCTTCCATTGTCTTTCTGGGGATTTGCTTTAGAAACAGCTGCTTTAACACTAAATAGAGTTTCATCTAAATCCGTAGAGAGGACACCATATGAGATATAGACTGGGAAGCGTCCCGGGTTGTCTTTTCTAAAGATCTAGGGTTGTGAGGCCTATATAAAGCGTTTGACGTCTGATAAGCTCACTCACAAATCTGATAAATGCTTCTTTGTGGGGTATCCTAGGGAAACCAAAGGATTTTACTTTTATAACCGGGAAGAAGGCAAAGTGTTTGTCGCTCGGAATGATGTTTTTCTTGAGAAGTAGTTTCTCTCGAAAGGGGTTAGTGGGAGCACGGTGCGTCTTGAAGAGATTCGAGAGCCACTAGAAAGTGTTTCACCTTCTACTAAACCGCCACTCGACATGCAAGATGTTGCAGAGCCTGTTATCGAGACACCAGCCCCACGTCTGTGGAGAGGTTGAGTCATTCGCCCGAGCGGTTTGCGTTTTTAACCACTAGGCAGCGCGACATATTATTGTTGGACAATGATGAACCTAAGACGTATTCGGAAGCAGTGATGGGACCAGACTCTGAGAAATGGCTTAGAGCCATAAGATCCGAGTTAGAATTCATGCGAGAGATTCAAGTTTGGAACTTGGTCGATCCACCAAATGGTGTAAAAAAATTATTGAGTGTAAATGGATTTTTTTTAAAAAAAGATAGATGTTGTTGGAAATATTCACATCTATAAGACACGATTGGTGGCGAAAGGTTTCAGACAAATTCAAGGTGTTAATTATGATGAAACATTTTTGTCCGTCACTATGCTGAAGTCTATCTGGATCAACCTAGCAATTGCCGTATTTTATGACTATGAGATATGACAAATAGATGTCAAGATGGCTTTCCTTAATGGAAACCAAAGTGAGGACGAGCATGGTGAGCCAGTAGGGGCGCGTGATGGCAGGACTCGCCATTGAGGAAGAAGAGCACGATCTTGTTCGTGCAAGACCACAGCTCCGTCACCGCTCTCTAGCACTCCATAATCCACCCACCGCCGCCACCGCCTAATCCTCATCCTCTGGCCGCTGCCGCCACGCCGAAGCTGGCGTGGAGCCGTGCCGCTAGGGGTAGGATAGTCATAATAGTGCCATTCGCACCGATGCTGCCTCCAGAGCTGGCAGCATGAAGGAGGACACTCGCTAGTAGTGCAGAGATGATGACGAGCTTCACGGTTCACGCCATTAACTCTCTTCAGCTAGCTACTGTGTCGATCGCTCTACTTCGTCAAGCTAGTTTATATAGGGCGCGATGAGCTGCTTTGTAACGTACATGCATGGAAGCAGGTGAAGGGATTGATATCGATGGAGTAGTGGCGTCCATTAGCATCTAATCCTTCATGCCATCAATGGTATTCTTAATTAATTAGAACAAATCCATTTAATATCAAATATCTACAAATCTAAAATACATCTAGAGTTAGTTAGAAAAAGGCAGCTACACTCTTTATATATATTTAACTAAACAAATCATTTTGATCAACCATTTGATCCGTTCTTAAAAATTTAAGAATCTAATAACGTTTAGTTCAACTCTAACTTATATAGACAAGAACTCAGCTAAAAGTATGTGAAATATACCCTAAACCTATGCAACTATTATCGTGGGATCATTTGACCTGTGACAATTCAAAACCCCGGTTTACGCCACATATATCAAACTGCCAAGTCAACACTACACTACCATAAAAAACCCTATTAGCGATGGATAATAACCTCTATTAGTGATGGGCATGTCTTTCATCACTCTTATCGTGTCAGTGAAGCCAGATCAATAATGACGGGTGTTCACCCATCACTAAAGGGTCATCCTTTAGTGTCGGGTGACAATATCCACCCATCACTAAAAGAGGGCCTATCAGCTCACCCGTGGTCACCCTTTAGTGACAGGTCATAATGTCACCGTCACTAAAGGTGATGGAGGGTGGGGTGCCCGATCTTTCGTCAGGTGGAGGATAAACAACGATTGGCGGAGATGAGACACACACGATCCGGCTTCTGATCAGTGAGATCAAATCCCTGCAATCATAGCACCACTTCTCCTCTGGTTATCCACCAAGCACAGCCTGATTGACCTCGCCACGAAGACTAATCCTTACCTGTGAATCGAAGAACACAAGCAAGAACGTAGAAAATGCAATCGAACTGAAATTCTATTGGAATCTGTGAAGTGGAGTTCACTTACAAGACCGACGGCACGACGGCTATAAAAGCAACGTATAAAATAAACCCCAAAACCCTAGATGACTATAGACGATGCTTATATAGTAGTTCCAGATGCACCCTAATGGGCTCAATTGGATACATAGCCCAACGGCCCAATAACGTTCAAAATAGCATACGAATAGATTCTAGATGCCAAATTGTTTCGATAATTGCTGTTGATCTAGAAGGAGTTTTGATGTGAAACTAATGCCATTGGAAAGGTGCCGAAGTTAGCTTTTCGTGCATGGGTGGAACGTCAAAAACGGAGTTCGTATGCCACCTGGGCAATGATTTTAGTGCATGCTACTTGTGGAGTCCGAGTTGGACTCGAGCTGGAGTTGGATTGGACTTCCAACTCAGCTTGGATGTCCTTATTGGTTCTTCTCTAACTCGTTGCTTGTCTTCATGTGCTTCTTAATCATCTCTATGGTTCCTAATAATAATATCATCCTTAGGTAGCAATTTATTCTCAAAATTATACAAAGAGGTACATAGGAATAAATATACTTGGAGATTTAATCGTCGTGCTTGAGCTCAGGTGATGGGATCTTGCATAGATACTTGAGGGGTGTCGTGTGTATCCGTAGGTGTGATGTCCTCCTCATTCTCTCCCTCTTGAAATAGAGTCTTCCTTGACTCAAACTCATCTTCTGCTCCCATAGATGGTTTCAGTTCTGCAATATTAAATATGGAACTAACCCAAAACTTGGGAGGCAAGTCAAGTTTATAGTCATGTAACTTAACGGAAGATAAAAACTCAAGAGGCAAGTCAAGTTTATAGTCATGTAGTTCAACGTGAGATAAATACTTAGTAATAGCAGGAGGCAAAGTATAAACTATATTAGTAAGAGAAAAAGAAGCAGTCTCGCAAATCACAGCATAGCACACATCTTGATTATTAATTTTGGCATGACCAGTTTTATGTGCAAGGATAGCAGAATCTTTTAATTTGATTTCTTGCTGAATTTTAGATCTAATGTCAAGTTGTTTGCTCTCATTAGCAGCCATCTTGATATCATTTTCAATAATTTCATCAAGTTGTTTGCTCTCATTAGCTACCGTGTCGATATCATCTTTAATAATTTTATCGGAAGTTAAAGACAACAAAGTAACTTTCACGCCCTCATGCACAAGACTATAGTTATTACTCCTATCATGGTGAAGTGCATCATTATCAAATTCTAAAGGGCGATCCATGATTACAGCAGATGAGGCAACCACAACGGGTATTTGTAATGACTTTTTACCTGACTCATCAGCTCATATGAAGGTAGAAGGCCGTGTGCTCACTGGTGTTGATGCAGGTGCATGTGCAGGTGCATGACAAATGCTTGAAGAAGGGGAATGCTTGGTCGGTGCTGGTGCGCCAGTCACTTGTGGCGGATAGGAGTTTCCTGCCCTATGTCGATGTTTCTGAAATTCTTTCTCTGTACGCATAGCCAGATGGAACATACGGTGAAGAGTACTAAATTCTTTATAATAAACGATATCTTGAATCTCATCCCTCAATCCATCATAGAAGCGATAAATCGTGTCTTCTATGTTCTCCTCAACACCACAATGGGTCATGCCCTTCTGAAGCTTTGCATAATACTCCCCAAAAGACATGTTACCTTGAACCAAGCATTGTAGTTTCTTACGCAATTCACGTTGATAAGGAGGGACAAATCTACTATGCATATCTCTTTTTAAATGGCCCCATGTATCAGGTTGCAATTTAAGTTAACTTTAAACTCACTAGTTGCTTGTTTAACTCTATGTTGTTCAGGAACTAGATATAAGTTAAATTTTAGCTCTACGGTCATCTCCCAATCTAGATATTTTTCGGCATCATATTCACCATAAAAAAATGGGATGGTAAACTTAATTTTCATAGAAGAATCATCATTACCTCGATTATGATTGGCATTACCTCTCATACCTGCCATTTTTTGGAAGAGAATTTGGATTCTATCTTGCATGATGTCTAGATGGTTTATGACTTGGTCAAACATCCTTGTGAGTTCTCTCTTGAAGTTTTCTATCATGATTAGTAGAAAGAAAAAAATACAAACGAGTATTATCCCTATCAACTAGTAGGTAGTGAAAGGTGGAGTCACTCTCACTCAAGCGTTTTACCACGCACTTGCAAGGATCTTACCTACGCAGGTCAGTAGATGGCACAATCTTGGCTATGGCACAATCTTGGCTGGTCGATGACTCCAAGAGGTAGTAGAACAGTGATTGCAAGGATCCAAGCAGCACTGATGAGAAGTATATATGTGGAGTCTAGGAGGTTAAACACAAGTGATCTATATGGTGGAACACGATTCAGAAACAGATAGTAATATTAAATAAGTGTCCAGAGTACTCGTACTAATCGCTAGTCTGAGTGATCCCTATGGCAACAGGACTTATATGAGAGAGTGGTTAAGGCTCAAAGGATGGCTTATGAAGGTGACCAAATTCAGCACATATAGCACAAGACAGCACTACTCAGAACGCATATATCCTCTTGATCAACTATATGTGCTTTTTTTTATAATTCTTTTTTTAACTCTTTTTTGTATTCCTTTTTTTGACACTTCTCTCTTTTTTTAACTAGAAACACACAAAAGACAAATCAAGAAGATGCGACACAATTTTGCTGCAAAGAAGTGCTATGTAGACAAACAAAGATGTGCTAGAAAATTTGTGTAGGAAACTTTAGGGCTGAAAAACTTGATCTTCCAAAACGAATTTGGGAAAAATAAAATCGGCAAACCTAGAAAAACTAGAAAAATTTGGATCTAACTTTTTCCATAGATCTCCAAGATGTACTTATTTACCTGATTCCGAGTTCGTATGCAAAAGTTATGACTGTTTTATTGTAGGCAGTCTGAATCAGGGTTTTGAGGTTCTAGTTTGCACGTGAATTGCAAACCGAAGGGAATCTATGGGTGGCGGCTGGTGTAAAGAGTTTAGGCAGGGGGATCACAATACTAACCAGCAACTGGACTTGACTTTGGACACAAACTCAACACTACGGACTCTGAAACTGAAACGTGCAAAGGCTAGGGATGGTCCCGAACAAGAGAAAATCTACGACTACCAAATTTTTTGTGACTTTTTCGTGGACTATGGGATGGATATGAAATTAATCTAATCTAAGATACAAGAGCCCGATGGTAAACCGAGCTCTGATACCAACTGATAGAGGGTGGGGTGCCTGATCTTCCGTCAGGTGGAGGATAAACAACAATTTGTGAAGATGAGACACACACGATCCGGCTTCCGATCAACGAGATCGAACCTCTACATTCATAGCACCACTTCTCCTCTGGTTATCAACCAAGTACAGCCTGATTAACCTCGCCATGAAGGCTAATCTTTGCCTGTGAATCAAAGAACACAAGCAAGAACACAGAAAACGCAATCGAACTGAAATTCTATTGGAATCTGTGAAGTGGGGTTCACTTACAAGACCGGTGACGCGACGGCTATCAAAGCAACATATAAAATAAATCTAAAAACCCTAGATGGCTGTAGACAACAATTATATAGTAGTTCTGGATATACCCCTAATGGACTCAACTGGATACACGGCCCAAAGGCCCAATAACGCAGAAAACTGCATGCTGATAGATTCTGGATGCCAATTTGTTTTGACGATTCCTATTGATCTAGAAGGAATTTTGATATGAAACCAATGCTATTGAAAAGGTGCCGAAGTTATCTTTCCGCACATGGGTGGAACGTTGAAAACAGAGTTCGTATATGGCCTGGGCGATGATTTTAGTGCACACTGCTCCTGGAGTCGGAGTTGGACTTGAGCTAGAGTTGGATTGGACTTTCAACTCACCTTGGATGTCCTCATTGGTTCTTCTCTAACTCTTTGCTTGTCTCCATGTTCTTCTTTATCATTTTCATGGTTCCTAACAATAATATCATTCTTAGGTAGCAATTTATTCTCAAAATTATACAAAGAGGTACATAGGAATGAATTCACCTGGAGATTTAATCATCGTGCTTGAGCTCGGGTGATAGGATCTTGCATAGATACTTGAGGGATGTTTTGTGTATCCATCGGAGTGATATCCTTATCAAAAGAACTCTTTAGTGATGGTTGATTATTTAGACCTGCCACTAATAGTATGGTCATTTTATAAAAAATAATTATTTTTAGGCTTCATCCTGAATCAAAGCCAGGATTTGGCAGCCAACATCCAACATTGCAAACACATCATAGAAGTTTCATTACAGAGTATCACAGACAATTCATCACAGAAATTTCATAACAAAATTAATATTACATATATTAACTTCTAACTCGTTATCTCAAAGAAAATTGGCTAAAACAAAGTTCCTGTTGGTGAAGTTTTTGGTCACACGCGTGGCCTGAGAGATCTGCTTAACTCTAGTGCAGGTCCTAAATTTGCAGTTCGTAGCATGCCGATTAGTTTGATCCTGCAACTGATAAGATAAACCAAAAATATAAGTAGTAATGCCTATTGGCTATCGAGCCGATGGTCCTAATGTACACTGAAGCATTAAATGAAGAGCAATGATGATATAGTGGAAATTACATGACGTGACATATCATGAAGAATAGATTTCCCGTAAAACCTATCAAAATAAAACTATCGGCCTGAACCATCTGACCC
>KE372956.1:232258-244400 GCA_000418225.1 Zizania latifolia | reverse complement strand
CCCTTAATTATCGCTAAATTATCTCTCGACTATGTTTAAATTACTCTAAAAGCTTCATCAGAATACTCCTAAAGTACTATTAAACTACCCCTAAAATAGTACTAAACTAGTCCTAAATTACAACTAAAATACTACTAAACTACTCCTAAATTACCCCTAAAAGACTACTAAACTATTTCTAAATTACTACTAAACTATCCTATGTATCAAAATTGAAATTTCATTTAAAAAATGTATTATTTAAAAAAAAATTCCATGGCGGCGGCGGTCGATTCGTTTCTCCGGCCCAAACAGTATGGGCCAGCCCAGCCCAGAGCAAGTAGCCCTTGCAGCATTCATCGCCCACCGAAACCCCATTATAAGCGTTGCCCTAGGTTTACCCTGCTTAGCCTCCACACACAGGACCACCTCCAACCAGGTAAGGTAACCACGCCTCTCCCTCTCCGTCGGCGGCGGCGCTGTACTTTCGCTATCGCCGCTCCGGTGGTGTCATGTGCTGCGTCGTCGTGGATCTGATGGGGTTGCTTATTATCGGTGGGTTTTTGTAGGTAAGGGAGGAGGAGGCGGAGGCGTAAGATGTCGCACAGGAAGTTCGAGCACCCGAGGCACGGTTCCCTCGGCTTCCTCCCGAGGAAGCGCTCGTCCCGCCACCGCGGCAAGGGTATGCTCCCCAGTCACCTACCCTTTTTTGCTTCTGCATTCGGGTTGGCCGACTTCTACAGTCTTCGATAAAGTCCAAACTTGTCGGATTTGGTTGAGACTTGCAACTGTAGGATGCATTCGAGGCCGATATGCGCGTTGCTGTATGGATTGTTAGGCCTAGTTCAGTGTGTCTGTCTAAATTATTGTGCGCTAGTGACCTTACAGAGCAATCTTTCATTTTGATCATGCACAGACATTTGTGTATAATGTGCAGTTTACGGGGAATGCTGAGTGTTTTCAGATTATGCTACCAATCTGACATTTGGTTCTCTGTTATTGCAGTGAAGTCGTTCCCCAGGGATGACCCCAGCAAACCATGCCACCTCACTGCCTTCGTTGGCTACAAGGCTGGAATGACGCACATTGTGCGTGAGGTTGAGAAGCCTGGTTCCAGTATGTCTGCTAATCTTGCTTTGCCAATGCATATATTTTTGGTCAAGCTGAAAATAGATGCTTGTGTATTTTGCATCTGCTAAAGAAGCCATTGCTGTAGCTACATTTGTTGATGTTGGCTCTAAATTCATTACCTTGGAATCACATGTATTCAGAATTTTATTAATTATTGCGCTCAAATACCATCCAGACATCACAGTTTTATAGTTGAACACTGTGGTTTAGCAGAATCTCCAATAGAATATGTATTCTTAATTTAATCTTATATTACTGCACATGTATAGTGTTTCTCAAATTTTGATGCTCTGCAGAGCTCCACAAGAAGGAGACCTGTGAGGCTGTTACCATCATTGAGACACCTCCTCTTGTCATTGTTGGACTTGTTGCCTATGTGAAGACACCTCGTGGCCTGCGCAGTCTCAACTCTGTCTGGGCTCAGCATCTTAGTGAAGAAGTGAGGAGAAGGTTCTACAAGAACTGGTGCAAGAGCAAGAAGAAGGCTTTCACCAAGTATGCTATCAAGTATGATAGTGATGCTGGCAAGAAGGAACTCCAAATGCAGCTTGACAAGATGAAGAAGTACGCTTCTATTGTCCGTGTTATCGCTCATACTCAGGCAAGACACATTTGAAGCCCTTCTTTTCCATTGTTTCTTTATAACTAAAGTGTAATCTAGTTTGATAGTGGAAAAGCATTACCCATCATGGTTCTTTGCTATGGCGGTGCATACATGTAAATTTGTGCTTGTCAGTAACTTGGTATCTGACTTCTCTGTTTATAAAACAAGGATTTCTCAGTTGTTGTTTCTTTATAACTCAGCAAATGTTGCTTGTTTTTTTGTTTGTGTTTCAGATTAGGAAGATGAAGGGGTTGAAGCAGAAGAAGGCTCATCTCATGGAGATCCAGATCAATGGTGGCACCATTGCAGACAAGGTGGACTATGGCTACGAGTTCTTTGAGAAGGAGGTCCCAGTTGATGCCGTGTTCCAGAAGGATGAGATGATCGACATCATTGGTGTCACCAAGGGTAAGGGGTATGAAGGTGTTGTCACACGTTGGGGCGTCACTCGCCTTCCACGCAAGACCCACAGGGGTCTACGCAAGGTTGCCTGTATTGGTGCCTGGCATCCTGCTAGGGTTTCCTACACTGTTGCTCGTGCTGGTCAGAATGGATATCATCACCGCACTGAGATGAACAAGAAGGTTTACAAGATTGGCAAGTCTGGCCAGGAAGACCATGCTGCCTGCACTGAATTTGACAGGTTGGTTTTTTTGCCAATATTACATATGGCCAATCCTGCAAACTGTGTTGAATCTTGTTATACTATTTCTTCCATCAGCAAGTCTTTTTTCAAGTTGAATCTGTTATTCGCAGGGTAGAAACTTAGTTGTGCTTTTGTTTTCTTTCAGAACTGAGAAGGACATCACTCCCATGGGTGGGTTCCCCCACTATGGTGTGGTGAAGGGTGACTACCTCATGATCAAGGGCTGCTGTGTTGGCCCTAAGAAGAGAGTTGTCACCCTCCGCCAGTCTCTGCTGAAGCAAACCTCTCGATTGGCGCTCGAGGAGATCAAGCTCAAGTTCATCGACACCTCATCCAAGTTCGGGCACGGCCGCTTCCAGACCACCGACGAGAAGCAGAGGTTCTTTGGCAAGCTCAAGGCCTAGTTTGCCAAACTCTGAGTTGTTGAAACGTTCGTCACCCTATACTTCTCTTTTCTTTTCTGGTATTGTGTTTTGTAGTTGGTGTTTCTGGACCTGTTCATCTATGAATTCGTGCACTCTTCTGCTGTGTCTACCATTAAACTGTTGAATCCTATGAATTAAATGTGGTAATGCGGTTTTGCTGGTTGCTTCTAGCCCTATGGTTAAAACTTTTTGGGATGACTTGGTATCATGTTTTCTACAACCTTAGGTGTTGAAACTGTAATCTAAGTTTAAGTTGGGTAAAGAGTTATAAACCGCATATAGGCTGGATTGTAGACCGTATTGCTTTTGAAATCTCGATTTTTTCTAAAACTTTTTCTAATCTCTGTATGATATTTATAGAAAATATTTGTGGAAAAATAGCACTCTCCGGAGCCCCTAAAACTAGAATGGACGTGTTGTAATGTGGATGAACAGTGACATCATGCAGTGGAGAGAATTGAGAAGAAACTAGTGAAGTGCCGAATGAACTAGGGATTCTTTATTGATTGATTACATGAATATATGATGATGAACAGATGAAGTGAGGGGAAGAGGAACAGGACAAGAGCTCCTGTCGCTTCACCCCTTCACAGGGGATGCATTGTTTCCCTGTAACTGCATGTAGTTACAATGGGTGAGATTATTTTAGTCCAAACATAATCCATCAAGGTTTTATTCTTCCAAAACCGGAGGAAAAATAACATGATACAACGTAAGATTTGTTTGTGATTCCTTATTTTAACTTATAATTTTATAAAGAAAAAATTTATAAGCGAATTTCTAGAATGGTTAATATACCTTATGTGTATTTCTTATAAAAACTCTTTTAGAGAAAAATAAGAATATTATATATATATATATATATAATCTTATGTAGATATTATTTCATTAAAAACTTTTATTAGAAAGTATATATAAAACTCATAAAGAAAAGTATAATATAATGTATGTACATATTGATCTTTTAAGGAGATATTTTCCCTAATGCTTGCAAATCTCGAAAACATCTTATAGTAATACCATGAATATATTTTTTAAATGTTGATGTTGGTAAGGACTTTGTGAATAAATCAATAAAGTTATCACATAACTTAATTTGAAAGATATTTAATTCTCCGTTTTGTTGTAATTTATATAGGTAAAATAATTTAGGAGCAATGTGTTTAATGATATTGCTCTTAATATAACATGTCTGTATTTATGCCACACAAGCAGCATTATCTTCAAAGATAATGGTAGGTGATTGAATGGAACCAATACCACACAATTTTATGTGGTTTATTTATGCGTATCTATACATATTTGTGTGATGTTTCATATAATGAAATTATTTCAGAATGATTGGTTGATGTAGCTACTAGTGTTTGTTTTGTATAGACTTCCTTGAGATGGCTGTCCCACCATGTAAAAACACAAAACATGTTTAAGATCTTGAGGATTTGATAAGTAGCTAGCATCTATATATCCAATAATATTTAGATCTTGGTTTATTTAGAAATATAGGACAAGATCTTTGGTGCCTTTGAGATACGTGAAGATATTTTTAACTCTGGTCTAATAATGTTTAGTTGGAGATACGTGAAGATATTTTCACGTACTAATTGTAGAGGACATGCTGTGATATGCAGTAGGTCATAATTGGATTAGGTCAGCAGCGTATAAAACTATATGACCCCAACAAGAGGTTGGTAAATTACAATTCTGTAATAGAAGTCTGTCAATAAGCTTGATTCTCTTGATTAGGGATTTTGCTAAGTCATTTTGAGTATGAACATATGTGACAAAATGTTGTACTTGAATTTCTAGGGCCATACAATAATCATTGAAGGCACGTATAAAAAATTCTACAGCACTGTTGTCGGTGAATTGCTGAGCAGTCCACCTAAGGGATACCCGAGGTGGTGAATAGAGAGCTAGGGAAGCGTGTCACTCTCGAATTCGATGGTCGACTCTAACGAACAAGAGCCAAGATTTATATTGGTTCAGGCCTCCTGAGAGATAATAGCCCTATGTCTAGTGTTTTGATGGATTATATTGAGTCTAGGCTTAAAAAGCTACGCGCTTAAGCGATGAAAGCTTAAGGCATGAAGAATAATATCAGATGGGATGATATGTCTTTAGGGTGTGCCTTCCCCCTTATATAGTAAATGGGCGAGCTCAATAACCTATGACTCTATCCCGAGTTGGTTTTCCTCATGTCTAGGATAACATATCGAACTCGGGTCCTAATTCTCTAATTATAAGAATTCTGGTACAAATATATCTCTTTATATCGGATTTAAAGCTTAGTTACCTGATAAAGATCCGATATTTCTTATCGGAACCGAACCCCTCTTCATGGGCCATACCGGACTCTGATGCTGGGCTTGGCCTGCTCTCGGTCCGAGCTGATAAACCCATCATGGGGTACCCGGGGGTCATATCCTCGACAACTGTCCTTTTAAATTGATTGAATTCGATGTTCTAGATAATAAGTTCTTAGCCTAATAACTTATGCTATAATTTTTACAAATGCATGGTTTCATGTGGATAATAGACACACGTGAGACCATCGTGTATATGCATCCATTAAAACCATGAAATATCGAAATAGGCTAGTTAATAGTTGAATAGAACCACATGTCTCCTTGAATGCGTTCATGAAATTTGAGTGGTTCGACATGAACTTTACATTTTGATTGTTTTAGTATTAGTTTCCCTGTGACACATACAATGCACATGAAGTCTGATGTTTAAGGAAGTTTAGCATTATTTAGATCATGATCAATAGAATTGTTTATAATTTTTTGCGTCATCCTAATACCAGGATGATTAAGGCGATCATGTCAATTTTATAATGCATTGACATTTTGAAAAATAACTTTGGATGCAACATTTATTACGGGTTTAATATATGTGTAGTACAATCTAGACGTAAAGGAGGGAATTTTTTTGAGTATTTGTTTGCCATATCCATCATATTTTGTTAAGAGGATATATTCATCTTTGTTGTCACTATGGGTTTTAGTATGAAAACTATTTTGACGGATATCTCTATATCTTAGTAAGGTATGAGTTGAATCTAGATATAGTAATGCATTCTCGATTGTAACTTGAGTACCTATAGGTAGAGTAATTATGGCACGACTTGAGCCAACAATTATTGTATCTTTCCAACAATTGTCAAAACATTTTTTTGTCTTTTGGTGAGAGTTTAGAAATATTTTATTTATCTAAGTATGGAGTTTGTGGTGCCACTATCCACAAGGCATATTTATTCCTCCATTAGATTGATTCCTGTAGAAAATCTATATGTATGAATAAAAATAAACTTCATTATAAATATATAATATATATAAACTTTATTTATTTATACCGCATACATAGTTCTACATTATTACAACAGTTAATAGAGGTCTTAAACTTATTGGACAATATAAGTTTTTTAAATAAAATCCCCAAACATATCTTGTCAAGCAAATTTAATAAACATGTCATCATTTGTAGGATCTTCTTGCTTCTAGAGTCTTGTTGTTACTTGGTTCTGGTGGAACATATTATGAACAACTAGCATCTTTTGTATTATCTGGCTAGATATTGAAATGAGCTTCATAGTGTTGTCCTTGGGGAGGTTGGGAGTATCCTATGGATTTTTGATAGAGATCAATCAAATGTCTTGAGATTCGTCATTTCTTGGTAATGTGATTATAACAACCATATTTTTTTTGTAAATGTTTGATTTGTCAAACTTTTGTTTGGCAATGTCTTTTCCCTTTTTCTGCACATGTATCTTTTGCTTCTGGTTATTGCGTTTGTGCTTTCCATTGAAATTCGATGATTTTTCTTTAGAATAACCACCAATCTTTTTTATTCTGTGTGTTGGTATGTATTTTAGGCAAAGGTGCAGCACCTATAGGATGCTGCTGATGATTCCTTAATAGGAGTTAATCATGTTTTTCAATCTAAATTAATACATGAACAAGATTAGAATGAAGCTAGAAATTTCTAGCAAGGTATTGTTGTTGTAAGATCCTGTCGGCAGGTAAAATTATTGACAAAGTTTTTTCTATCTTGTCTGCCTTGGTAGTATCTCTTTCGCAAAAACACAATTTAGAGCATATTTTATAAATAACATGGTTGTAATCGTCATTTGTTTTAAAATCTTGCAATTGAAGATGATTCAACCATGGATTGCACGTGGCAAAAAATTGCCTTTTGCTGATCACATCTCTGTTTAAGAGCTTTCCACAGTGTATTAGGATCTTCCAATACATACTCAGATTTGAGATCAGTATGGATATCGGTGAATCACCGAGCAGTCCACCTAAGGGCCAAGGGGGTACCTAAGGTGGTGAATAGATGTGTAAGAGAAGCGTAGTGCCTTCGAACCCGATAGTCGACTCTAGGAAACGAGAGCCAAGATTTATACTGGTTCAAGCCTCTCGAGAGATAATAGCCTCATGTCAAGTGTTTTGGTGTATTATATGGTGTCTAAGCTTACAAAGCATGAAAGCATGAAGAATAAAGTGTGATTCGATGTCTTCGGGGGGTGCCTCGCCCCCTTTATATACTAAAGGGGAGCCTGATGACCTAGGACTCTACACAGAGTCGGTTTCCCTGATACCTAAGATCGCATACCAAACTCGGGTGCTAATTCTCTAATTATAAGAATTCTGGTATAAACATATCTCTTTATACTGGATCTAGAATTTGGCTTCCAAATAAGGACTTAACCTTCCTTATCAGGACCGAATCCCCTTTATGGGCCATACTGGACTCCAATGCTAGGCTTGGCCAGCTCTCGGTCTGGGCTAATAAGCCCATCGTGGAGTACCCGGGGTCATATCCCCGATAGTAGCCCTCGAGCTATTCTTAGTTTGGTTGAAAGTCTTTGGCTGATCAAGCTAGGAGGAGCTCATCTTTGAACTTGACTCTTTGTACTTTGCTAAAGTCTGATAAAAAAGTTGTTAATCTTCTTCTTTGTGTGAGGTGTACCGCATTGTTAGGGATGTTACCCCTGGGTACCCCGTGTTGGGCTTATCAATCCGGACAAAGAGCAGGCCGAGTCCAGCATTGCAGTCCGATATGGCCCATGAAGGAGGTTTGGTCTCGATAAGGAAGGTCAAGTCCTTATCGTGGAACCGAACCCTAGATATAGTATGAAGAGATATGCTTGTACCAGAATCCTTGTAATTATGGGATTAACGCTGAGTTTGTATGTAATCTTAGATATTGTAGAGACCGACTTGGGATAGAGTCTTGAGTCGTTGGACTCGTCCCTTGAGTATATAAAGGGGGTGAGGCATCCCCCTAGAGGCATCTTATTCTTCTTGCTTTTGATGCCTTAAGCCTTCATAGTTTAATTACGTTGTATTGTAAGCTTAGACACCATATAATACACCAAAACACTAGACGTAGGGCTATTATCTCTCGGGAGGCCTAAACCAGTATAAATTTTGGCTCTTGTTTACTAGAGTCGACCATTGGGTTCGAAGGCGCTGCGCTTCCCTTACACATCTAATCACCATCTTGGGTACCTTTGGGTAGACTGCTCCATGATTCACTGACAGTTGGCGCGCTAGATAAGGGATTGTGGCGATCTTCACTAGGATCCGATGGCATCACCACACTGATTCTCCGCCAAGCCCGGGACAACGTTTGTCCTGGTGACACCACGTTCATCGCTGACTCGACCAGAAGGCAGGTTCCTTTTGACTCGACACTGACGTCGGACCGATCGCCATGCCGAGTCCTAAACCCTTTCATCGCTTGAAAAGTAGTTTGGGCCTCGGAACATCGGGCTGACACCAACAAAGAATTGGCAACAGACCAACTCACCGGGCAGCTTACGGACCGACTCATTCAACACTTCTCAAGGCACCCTGAGGACCTACTCCCATGAGGCTCCTCTCCTCGTTCTCGGGAAGATTTTTCCTAGCACACTAGAGGGCAACTCGCCGGACGACTTACTCGGACACACTCCGAGGTTGCCGACGACAACACCTCGGCTCCCAGGTCCAGCTCCTCTGTCGCACCAGGTCAACAAAGCATCAGCGCAAAAACTCTAGAAAGAGTGGTTAGGGCCCACAAGGGATTGACCGATGATTCAAGCGTTCAAGAAAGGAAGGGTAGGACAGCACCATGGGATGATCTCGACGATGACGGATCCGTAGGAGGACGTGGCATAAGAAGACCAGCGAGAATGTCCTGATGCAGGAGTAGCGGACTAGGATCAGGGAGACGGTGGACCAGCGAGGATCGATGATGGGCTAGACCATCCCCAGAAGTCACAATCTGATGTCACTCAAAATTTTGCTGAGAGCGCCGAGCACCGGCCAACTGAAGTTCTTCCCTTTATCCAGCTATGTACCCTTTGCCTTATATAAAATAAATCAAAGTTTCGCTTCGTGCAAAACAACATCACATGTTTTTATCGTAGATCTGCTAGGCTCGAACCCTCTCAAGTCAATGCAAAATGTCACATGCCTATCTCAAATGGTTGTGCCCCTATGAAGCAGATCTATGTTTGGTGCTAGCAACCGTGCGAGGAAAAAAGAGCTGGCGTTAGCGTCCTCTTGGCACCCCGACATCTTGCTAAGACCCTCGAGGGCTCGAGTTGATGGAAATGTGCCTAAGAGAATTCTAGGGGAACCAGAAGTTCTGGCTTGAGGCCGTAAGTTTCGGGTTCTGGAGCAACTGGGAGCTCCAGTGCGACCGAAAGTTCTAGGCTAGCCCCAGTTTTGGTTTCTGGAGGAACCAGAAGTTATGGTTGGACCGAAAGTTCTGGGCCTGCCTGAAAGGTGAATTCTGGACGAACCAGAAGTTTTGGGTGGAACCGGAACTTCCGGGTCAAAATAAATTCAATACAGAATGTTATTTTTGAAAGTTCCGGTTGGACCAAAAGTTCCAGGTGGACCGGAAGTTCTGGACAGAAATAAATTCACACAGAAGGATAATTTCGGAAGTTCTGGGCTTGGACCAGAACTTTTGGGCCAGATGAATAGATTAGATCTGTTGGGCTTTAATACTGATTAAAGGCCCATGAGAGGGCACTATATAAGGAGAGGAGGGGTTAGGACGAAAAGGTTGCTGTTGCTTCGACCTAAACCTAGCCGTCACCTCTCCCCTGGCCTCAGCTGCTGTGGGCGCATCTCTCCTAACTTCTCGTGTGGTACTAGCATACTGGCGTGAAGTGATCCTATCTCTGTACGTGTGGATAGCGTAGAGGCGCCGCTGCTACTGTGGTGCTGATCTTCACGTGGAGGTCGCCGGACTACGTCGTCTTCATCGCCGACGAACAGACAGAACTGAGTAGAGCCGATCGAGAACATGCTTCATCAACTCTACTTCCGCTGCCCTAGCGCATTTTGTGGCTAGAGGTAATGATCTATGATCCCATTAGAAGCATGGTTCCTGGGCGAACGGGGTAACATTTTGAAATTAATGCTAGCGTAGCCTCCCCAAAACTCAACAGTGGTATCAGAGCCTACGTACGTAGTGTTTGATCTGGATCATGCACATATAGGTGATATGTGATGAAAATAGATTAGATCTATTGTTTTTCCGTTGGATTTTTGGAAGTTTCGAGTGTGACCCGAAAGTTCCAGGCCGAAATAAACTTCGATACAGAAGGTTATATTCGAAAGTTTTGGGTGTGACCTGGAAGTTCTAGACTAAAATAAATTCTGTACAGAAGGTTATCTTCGAAAGTTCTAGGTGTGACCCGGAAGTTCTGGGCCAAAATAAATTCGATACAGAAGGGTGATTTTGGAAGTTCTGGCCTTGAGTCGGAAGTTTCGGGCCCTTCGACCAGAAGTTCCGGGCCTTTGAGCCAGAAGTTCTGGGTCTATTTTCAGTCACGCATAGATTCTATGCTTAGCTTGTTTTTGTAGAGAATGTTGTGACTGGTATGACCTTGCAATGTATGAGATGCATGTATGTAATTTTCATGGCCTGCGTGTCATGGTTAATTATAGCCCAAGGCTGTTCTATTATTATACGACATGTGAGTCAACATGTCATGCTTCTTCTCATGTAATTAGGATAGTGCTATTAGTTGTAATAGACTGATACAAGATCATGGAGGATTAAAGCGTGATGACCCGAAGGACAGGAACCATGGAGATGGAGATCACCATGTAAAAAGGACCATACTATGTCACAGTTAATATGATTGCCTGTGATGTTTATTTATGTTCCTGTTATACTATTCTTTCATGTTTTCATGTGTGGTAGATATCGTTACCATGTTAGAATAGTTTCCCTCAGAAAATTAAGAACTTTGATGCCCTTTTCAATAGCTGCACCTACAAAGGTTTTTGATCATTGTATGGTGGGTCTGTCAAAGGAGGGTGCTATCTTTTATCTTAACCAGTTAGGGTGGATGTCAGACAACCACATGCATAGTATTGGTTTGCTTAACAAAGCTATCAAAATAGTTTTAGGCTTTAGGGCATGGAGATGGCGTCGAGGCATTGGATGCCACCCCAACGAACAAGAGTCACATACAATGTGATTAGCAAATTGTTGCTTATCTATGTCACTAATCTTCTAGCAGTGATGCCAAAGCTCACTAGAAGTTAGATGAATGTGGATCTTGTCCCACTATATGTCGTTAGAGGGAAATCGATCATTTTACATATAGTGGAGCATCTTTTATTTGATAGAAGATTCACATAGCGTAGTGCTGAACCTTGCATTTTTGTTATAGATCATGGCACATACTGCTAAGAACACTTCCATTTTTAATCTGTGATCAATTTTTGAAAAGGAAAAGCTTTCTGGAACAAACTTTATTGACTGGTATAGAAACTTGAGAATTGTTCTCAAATAAGAGAAAAAGGAATATTTTCTAGAGGAGCCCCATCCTGATGAACCAAAAGATGACGCATCTACCACGGATCAGCGAGCTTATGAAAAACACGTCAACGATTCAATTGATGTCAGCTGTCTCATGCTTGCCTGTATGTCCTCTAAGCTTTAAAAGCAATAGGAGGACAGGGATGCCTATGATATGATCGTGGAACTTAAATGCATGTTTGAGAACCAAGCACGGACTGAGAGGTACAACATCTCAAAGTCTTTGTTTTCGTGCAGGTTGGCGGAAGGCAGCCCAGTCAGTCCTCATGTAATCAAGATGATTGGTTACATTGAGAGCCTGGAAAAACTTAGTTTTTCCCTTGACCATAATTTAGCCACGGATGTGATTCTCCCGTTGCTCCCTGTGAGCTTCGAGCCGTTCATTTTGAATTTTCATATGAACAGCATGGAGAAAAGCATGGCTGGAAGAACTCAAGAAAAAGAAGGGAAGTGTGACTAGGGATGGCAACGGGTCTGAAACCCGCGGGTTTTGTGAAAACCCGCCCGCGAAGCAAACCC
>KE372956.1:202628-226961 GCA_000418225.1 Zizania latifolia | reverse complement strand
TGCTACTGTGGTGCTGATCTTCCCGTGGAGGTTGCCGGACTACGTCGTCTTCATCGTCGACGAACGGACGGAACTGAGCGGAGCCGATCGAGAACGTGCTTCAACAACTCTACTTTCCCTGCCCTCGTGTGTTTTGTGGCTAGAGGTAATGATATATGATCTCATTACACGCATGATTCCTGGGCGAACGGGGTAAAATTTTGAAATTAATGCTAACGTAGACTCCCCAAAACTCAACACGAGTCCCTAGCCTTAACTTTGCCAAAGCCACAAGGGTCTCAAGAACTCATGATGCCTAATGACAGGTTGGTGCGTAAGCGGCATTAGTTCCCCGTGCCTAATACTATCTGGCTATACAAGGGGCTTGAGGCCCGACCTCGGCTATACAAAGGACTTAACAAATTCTAGAGCCTAAAAGCCCCCGAGGGCTTGCACTGCCTGTTGTTGGTAGGCATGTATGTGGTACGAGATCCCTGTGCTGAGTACTATACGATCCATCCCAAGATCCTTAGGGTGCTAGAAGCTCTGGTGCACAAAATTTGTAAAATACGAAAGACATTCATTCACAAAAGAAAGACAAAGCGTTCCATCATGACAAGCTTTACACTAACCACCTACTCTTAATCTATGCAGATGACTAACAAGACTACTCTTTAGGAGGCACCACTTCGGGCTCTAGGTCTTCGAGGGGGGCCAAGGCCTAAAGGTCCTCGGCGATGGTGGCGGCGATGTCCTCCACCTTCCACCGATAAACCGCAGCATCATCACCGGTCACCCCAGCGGGAAGCCCACGCTCCAGTCACCTAAAGTCCACCTCGAAGAATTGGGCCTAAACATAGGCCAAGGCTTGCTCAGGTCCATTCCTCGCCATGACCTCGACGAAGATGCGGAGCTGGGTCTTGAGGCCCTCGAGCTTCACCTAGAATGCTATGTCTGGTAGAGGGGTCTCGACCAGCAGGGAATGTAGACGCTCGATCACCGAGCAGATCAGGCCTACCTCTCTCTTGAGCTCAGCGATCTAGGTGTTGGCTCGGTCCCGTCTCCCTACAAAAGAAGATCAATAGCAGTTAGGATCAAATGGCAAAACAAGCGATCAAGGGAAGTCAAACACAAACGCTTACTCTTATATTCAGCGTCCGTCTCCTTTGCCGGCGCCTTGACCCTCTCAAAAGTAGACCGAACGGCCGCCTCCTCCTCCTTTACCATTTCCGCAGCAACCTTGGTCGTGTCAGCAGTGGCTTTGGCGGCCACCTCTCGACAACCGGCCTACTTGGCCATCTAGGTGGCGTTCTTGGCCATCACCGTCATAGAATTCGCCGTGGCTTTGGCCTAGACGCCCCTCTGCATCAGCTCCTCATTCCTCGCTCGAAAGTCAGCACGCTCGCGTTTGAGTGACTTGACCTCAGCCTTGAGAGCTGCCACCTAGTTCATGGGCAAAGACTCTGACGCCCGTCGCTAGTGGAGCAACTGTAATCAAGGACACGATGATCAGTAACAGACGAAGCAGGAGAATGAAAGATCACCACAAGCCAAGGGGCTTACATTGACGAGCCTAGTCAGCTGGTCGAACGTCTTGTCTGTCGATGGGCCGAGAGCTAGCTCGGGGCCCCCGCCGCCACTTGAAGGTCATTTGGACCCACCAAGAGCTCGAGACCACCCACCATCACCGAAGAAGTCAGTGGGACAATCGTAGTTGTCGCCTCTAGGAGATCAGCGACCTCCACCTCAAGCACCGTGGCTTGCGTGACACCACCACCAGCCATCATCCCTATAGCCGAGGTGTTGTTGGCTTCCACAGCAGCCAATCCTTCCGCTAAAGGATCGGCTGCCACCACCCCCGATGACACAGGTGGCACCCTAGTGGCATCCCTATTGGCCGATGCCAAAGCCAGTACCACAGCCAAACTCATGGTGTGCTTGGTAGAAAGGACCACACCTTCCCCTTCAGTCGCCGCAAGCCCCAATGTCTCGTCCACCATGGATAGGCCTGGTGAGGGCGACACCACGGGCGGCCCCAATGGGAGCGAGTCTCCGACCACCCTACGAATTAATCGATCAAAAGCGGACAAGGAAATAAAAAACAATCAAACAAGACATGGCACAAAACTTACCTTGGCTCCAGATGGAAGACACTAGCAATCTGGCGCTTTGTTGCCCCCTTCATAGGAGGAGGGCAAGGAGGGGCTAGGGCGGTGGTGGAAATCACGACATCCCCTCCCTCCTTGGACTCCTCTGAGTCATGGAGCAAGCGCCGCCTCCCAAGCGCTAGGGCCCCATCCTTTGCTGACCTTGGTGGGCTTCGAGCGTTTGCTCGTCCCACCCAATTCCTCTCCCTTCCGCTTCGGAAGTGGAAGGGACGACTCAGAGTCGCCCCAAGGCAGCAAGCGGTTGTGTGGATCGACCCCCGTTGGGTTCTTGGGGAGCAGCACCTATGAAAAGTATGCAGCATGACCCTGTTGCTACGCCACATCACACCGCGTAGGTGGTCAGCGTGAATTCAAACGAATCGAGGAATAAAAACAGCAAGAACCAAAAAACAGAAACTTACCGGCAGTTGAGGGTTCGAGACGTAGTACGATGCAAATCCAAGCTCCAGCGGAAAGCAAGGCTTCCCCGTGAAGAAATAGTTGAGGTACTTGGCGACCTCCTCCTGGGGCATCCATTCCATCGACGGGTCGTTTGGGTCGAAAGGCCCAAACAACTCGTAGGATGGTGTTACTCGGAGCTAGAGCAGGAACACACGCCATAGCAGAAAGCACACGGCGACCTCGATCCTGGTCAACCCGCTGCTCCAGAGGTTCTTCACCAGTCACACCAGTTCTTGAACTTGGTCCTCCTCAGATGAAGGACCCTAGTTGGTCCAGCTGGTGGAGGGCTCTCGGCTTGGACGGCGAGGGGTGGTTTGTGCCGTAGAACCACTCCATTCGCCACCCCTTATTTGAAGTGGTTATTGGCATCTCCAGATACTCTGCCGACTTGCCGCCATAGAACTAGAGCATAACCCCACCGATCGCCTTGGTCCCTGGCGCCGAGCAGAGGGCAAAGTAGTACCGAAAGAGGTTCCAGTGCGGATCTCCAGATGTACGAAGATAGCGATATGGAGGATAGAGTTGGGGGTGAGGTTACCGAGGGAGATCCCATAGTGATGAAGAAGGCCTCGGAGTAAGGGGATCACCGGTAGGCCGAGCCCACGCACGATGAAAGACTCAAAGCGGACGATCTCATTCATGTTTGGCATCGGGAACTCCTTGCCCTGTGCCGCACGCCACCTCGAGACTTCTCGCTCCAACAGAAGTTGTGCCTTCTCTAGCTTGCACGGTTGGCCCCTCAACATCATCGATGTCTCTCACTCCGCTGGTGGCAGTGGACTTCTAGAGGCCATGGGCTTCAATTGAAAAAGGTGGTGGGCTTTGCGATAGCAAACAACACAGCCACGATGGCAATCTGGTCACCGGTTAGCCAGTAGACAAGAGAGCAAAGAAAGAGGGAGAAGGTAGGGGTGAATGGTTGCACAAAGAGGGCGAAAATTCAAAATGATAGCACATGGATGACTGGTGAGGCAAACGGCTTAATTAGCCCCGAAACCGTCACCACGACGTAAGGCGCAATCTCCATGGCCAGGCACCTCCTCGGTCATCATGCCCACTGCAATCGAGGAGATATGATGGTTCCGCCTCTCTATTTGCACCCGCCACCCGTGCCTGCACATGGCCGAGTCAGAGCAGAGACATCCCTCTGTCTCCTCGACTGCAACGCATTAATTGCGAACAGAGAAGACCAAAAAGCAACTTTTCGTACACCCTACGGGGCTCATGACGCTTGGGTACCATGTGCGCTCGAGGGCTCGCACGCTCAGGGGCTCGCACGCCTGAGACCTCGCATGCTCGGGGGCTCGTGTGCTTGACAGATCACATGTTCATGGGCTCATGCGCCCGAGAACCTACATGCTCGACAGCTCGTGCGCTCGAAGGATCACGTGCTCAGGGGCTCATGAGCCCGAGACTTTGAGCGCTCCAATCTCGTGACCCGAGGATTATGCTCTCGAGAACTAAGCCTCAGGGCTCGAGGTCGGTCGTGTTCAAGATCACAATGGCCCTAGAGCCTCAGTTACCGTCGTCTTCAAGCAAACTTCACCCGAGCACCAACAACTCTAGAGAACAAGACATATAAAGAGTTTCAAGGATTTATCAGGGACCAGAGTTTCAGAAGACTTTTATTACAGATTATTTTTAACCCTCGAGCTAAATATTCCATTTAACTCGAGACTCAGGGGCTACACCGTGTGGGTACACCTATATGGTGGACCTCACATGAACAAGTGAAAGTTGCCTAGAATAAACTTGTCAGTTTAAACTTTTAGGGCCTGAACTATTCAGGCTTAGTCAGATATTCCAGGAACAGGATGAAAAACTAAAGCGTCTGAGATCCAGATTATCCGAGTTTAACCAGATGATCTGGGCATTACAGATCTAAAATAACAC
The DNA here is from genome assembly GCA_000418225.1 of Zizania latifolia. Lineage (NCBI taxonomy): Eukaryota > Viridiplantae > Streptophyta > Magnoliopsida > Poales > Poaceae > Zizania > Zizania latifolia. The sequence goes on along the minus strand of KE372956.1, from coordinate 222,480 downwards.
CAGACTGCAGAAAATAATCTAGCCAATGAACTTCTAAGATATGAATTCAATGAAACTTATGCTTGCTAGTTAATAGATAGATCAACAGTAAATAATAATTAGCAAAGATAAAGATTGACACAATGGATTTTTCATCGAAGTTCAGATCCAATGATCCCACGTCTCCGTTGAGGAAACCTCAAAGGGCTGGGTCTCTTTTAACCCTAATCCTCACTAAGCGCTCACGACTATAAGCCTTGGTTTTTTACTATGTTACCTTTTTGTAGCTGAGGCGAGACCGAGTACAAACGTGTCCAGTCACCCACAATCCCTTAGGTGCTCGTGGATCGATGTCTAGCCGTCTAAGAGGGGTTACCTCCAAAAGTAATGAATCCTTTGACGTGATCCAATGCCGTGTGCTCAAGAAAACCACGAAGATCAGGACACACACGCCACCACAACTCCCAAAAGATTGATCAACAAAGAACTCTACAAGATTTGTGGAGAACTCTCAATCCAACTCTTAAAGATCCAAAACGAGATCAAGCGCTAGAGAGAAAGAGAGTAGTATTGGCAAGTCTGCTAGGGTTTTAGAAAACATGCCCTGATTATGGTAGAGGGGAGGTATTTATAACCATGTCTCAAAACTGGCCATTAGGGCAAAAAATCGCGCACTGTTCATCCGGATGATCCGGACTTAACCAGATGTTCTGGACTAACAAAAAATCAAAATAGAACCGATGTTTCAGATAGTCCGGCTTGAATCCAGATATTCTGGGCCAAAAATAAATCCAAATAGAAAGGTATTTTTGGATCATCCGACCAAGGTCCGGATGCTCCGGGCCATGAAATAAAATCCAACAAAGAGCAATTTTTGGATCATTCGGCCAAAGTCCGGATGCTCTGACTCACAAAATAAATTTAATAGAACAATATTTTTGAATCATCTAGATAACTCTGGATGTTTCAGGCTTTAATGAAAATCCAAGCAGAAACATGTTTTCGGATTATTCGGCTTGAATTCAGATACTCCGACATGCAAATAAATCAAAACAGAACACAATTTTCGTATTATCTGGCTTGAATCTGGATACTCCGACGTGTAAATTAAATCCAACAAAACCAAGTTTTCGCAAACAGAATCTGCTTGATTTGCGAAAACCTGCGGCCATAGGTTTGCCTCTTTCATCAATCTGCTTGATTTGAAATCCTAGAAAGAACTTCAACTCTCTCATTATTGACATTTTAAATCTCTTGGTCATTATCCTACTAAACTCCTCAAAAAAATTATTGTTTGTAGAACCAAATATAATGTTATCGACATATATTTGGTAAACAAAAAAATCATTAATGAAACGCTTAGTAAAGAGAGTATGATCGGCTTTGTCTATTTTAAAGCCCTATTTAAGCAGAAAATCCATAAGGCATTCGTACTATGCTTTAGGTGCTTGCTTAAGCCCATCGAGCGCCTTTTGGAGTTTAAACACATAGTTTGGATACTTAGGGTCTTCAAAGCCCGGTGGTTGCTCCATATACACCAATTCAATGATTGGTCCATTCAGGAAGGCACTTTTCACGTCCATTTGATGAAGTTTGAAATCATGGTGAGTAGCAAAGGCTAATATTATGTGAATTGATTTTACCCTAGCAACAGATGCATACGTCTCACCAAAATCCAAACCTTTAATTTGTGTGAAGCCTTAGGCCACCGATCTTGTTTTATTCTTTACGATCACGCCATGCTTATCTTGCTTGTTACGGAAGACCCATTTTGTGTCGATTATATTTTTCTTCGGTCTTTCCACCAATATCCATACTTTATTTCTTTTGAAGTTATTGAGCTCTTCTTACATGGCTATCACCTAATCCGCATCTTCAAGAGCTTCTTCCACCTTAACAGGCTCCAAAGAAAACATAAAAGAGTAACATTCATAAAAATTGGCTAAACGAGAATGAGTGGTTATCCCCTTCGTAGATCACCAAGAATGTTATCCACGGGGTGGTCTCTTTGGATACCTTGATGAATTCTTTGATGTTATATAGGTGGTTGGTCAACTTATTCTTGAGATTCTTGTTCCTTGTCCATCACCTCTTGCTCTTGAGTTTCTTGTGTTTGACTTTCTTCAACTTGTGGTTATTGTTGATCTATAGGTTCTTGTTCTATTGGTCTTATGTCTCCAATTTGTATGTTCTTGATTGCTTCACATGAAGGTTCTTCCTCACCTGCATCACTTGGATCAACTCGCTCTATTTAAGAGCCGTTAGTCTCATCAAATGTCACATCCCTAGTGACTTCAACAATATTGGAGGTTTTGTTGTAAACACAATAGGTATGTGCATTTGACTCGTAACCAACCAAGAAACATTCATCAACCTTAGAGGCAAATTTAGAATTTCTTGGTCGCTTACTCAAAATAAAGCACTTACTCCCAAAGACACTAAAATATGAAACATTTGGTTTGTTACCGGTTAGAAGCTCATATGCCATCTTTTTGAGGATTTTGTGGAGATAAAGTCGGTTGATTGCATGCCATGCAGTGTTGATTGCTTCTGCCCAAAATACGTCTGAAGTCTTATATTCATTAAGCATTATTCTTGCTACCTTGATCAGTGTCCGATTCTTCCATTCCACCACTCTATTTTGAGGTGGATCATAAGGAGCGAAGAACTCATGCTTAATGCCTTCTTCATCAAGAAAGTCTTCAATTTAAGTGTTTTTGAACTCACTCCCGTTATCACTTCTCACTTTATTGATCTTGACTTTATACTTATTTTGAGCTCTTCTTTCAAAGCTCTTGAACACACTTTGTGTGTCGCTCTTATCATGCAAAAAGAACACCCAAGTGAAACGAGAATAATCATCAATAATGGCTAAACCATATTTGTTACCGTTAATACTTAAGTATGCCATTGGTCCAAAAAGGTCCATATGTGGAAGCTTCAGTGTCCTTCTTGTTGTCATAACATTCTTGGCAGTGTGTGGTGCTCCAACTTTTTTACCGACTTGACAAGCACTGCACAACCTGTCTTTCTCAAACACAACATTAGTTAGTCCTAGGATGTGATCCCCTTTAAGAAGCTTTGACAAGTTCCTCATCCCAACATGAGCTAGTCGGTGATGCCATAACCAACCCATGCTAGTCTTAACCACCAAGCAAGTTTTAGGTTCAACTTTATCTAGTACAAAATTGACTGCATAAAGTTTTCCTTTTAACTTACCTATAAAGGCTACAGAATTATCACTACTTCTCAAAACGGTCACACCCTCATTAGTAAAAAGACAATTATAACTAATTTCACATAATTGAGAAATTGAGATCAAATTATAACTTAATGACTTAACTAGTACAACATTTGAAATTGAGTTACCATTTGAGATAGAAATTTTACCAACACCCATTACCTTTCTTTTTTCATTGTCACCAAATACAATGGACTCATGATTACCTTGATTTGGCTTAAAAGAAATGAACATACTATTCTCTCCAGTCATGTGATTGGTACATCCGATGTCCATCACCCAACTTGATCTACCGGAGGAATATTCCTACAAAAGAGATTAGTTCTTGGTTTTAAGTACCCAAATCTTTTTAGGTTCTTCAATGTTAGTCATAAGAATATTAGGAATCCAAATGCATCCTAGGGTTTTTTTATTTTTATCACCAACAAACTGAGCATCCACTTTACCACGGTAATTTCTCCTAATAAGATACAAGCATAAAAAATAGCTTGTGAAGCAAAAAGCTTGTTGTTGGTCTTCTTTGGACTTTGCTCTTCCTTCACAAACTTTATAATTTTCTTACCCTTATACTTCCTCCTAGCATTTACCTTACTTTCATTTGGATAAAAGCCAAATCCTCGCTTCTCAACATTACTTTGAGTGTTTTGAGTCTTGAATAAAGTGTCATTGGACTTACAGGTTTTCATGCACCCATAGCTTACCAAGGTGCCAAGCCTTTTATTCTCCTTTCTCAAGACTTCTATTTCCTTCATGTTAGACTCATAAGAAGTAATATCAAGATTATAACATTTAGAACAACCATTACTTCTGGAATCAAAAGGATATGCTACTCATTTCTTCCCTCTAATACTGTTCTTGTCGGTGCAGGTAGAATTTGACTCTTCTAACATCTTTACTCTTCAAGCAGTTAAGCCTTCGAGAAGAGCCTACTCTGATACCAATTGAAAGTTGCCTAGAGGGGGGGGGGTGAATAGACAATCTAAAAATTCTAGAATAAACTTATCAGTTTAAACTTCCAGGACCCAGACTATCCGGGCTTAGTCAGATATTCTAGGAACCGGATGAAAAACTAAAGCGTCCGAGGTCCGAATTATCCGGGTTTAACCGGATGATCTGGGCACTATAGATCTGAAACAACACCCGTCTGCAGAAAATAATCTAGCTAATGAACTTCTAAGATATAAATTCAATGAAGCTTATGCTTGCTAGTTAATAGATAGATCAACAGTAAATAACAACTAGCAAAGGTAAAGATTGATACAATTGATTTTTCACCGAAGTTCGGATCCAACGATCCTACGTCTCCGTTGAGAAAACCCCAAAGGACCGAGTCTCTTTCAACACTAATCCTCACCAAGCGCTCACCACTGTAAGCCTTGGTTTTCCACTATGTTACCTCTTTGAAGCTGAGGTGAGGCCGAGTACAAACATGTCCGGTCACCCACAATCCCTTGGTTGCTCGTGGATTGACGCCTAGCTGTCTAGGAGGGGTTACCTCCAAAAGTAATGAATCAGTTGATGTGATCCAATGCCGGGTGCTCAAGAAAACCACGAATATTAGGACGCACATGCCACCACAACTTCCAAAAGATTGATCAACAAAGAACTCTAGGAGATTTGTGGAGAACTCTCAATCCAACTCTCAAAGATCCAATACGAGATCAAGCGTTAGAGAGAAAGAGAGTAAAATTGGCAATGCTGCTAGGATTTTAGAAAACGTGCCCTGATTATGGGAGAGGGGAGGTAATTAGACCCCTGTCTCAAAACTGGCCATTAGGTCAAAAAATCTTGCACTGTTCATCCGGATAATTCGGACTTAACCGGATGTTTCGGACTAAGAAAAAATCAAAACAGAACCAATGTTTCGGATAGTCTGGCTTGAATCCGGATATTCTAGGCTAAAAATAAATCCAAACATAAAGGTGTTTCGGATCATCCGAACAAGGTCCGGATGCTCTGGGCCACGATATAAAATCCAACAGAGAGCAATTTTTGGATCATCTGGCTAAAGTCTGGATGCTCCGACTCACAAAATAAATTCAACAGAACAATATTTTTGGATCATCCAGATAACTCTGGATGTTCTGGGCTTCAAAGAAAATCTAAATAGAAATATGTTTTTGGATTATCCGGCTTGAATTTGGATACTCCGATGTGCAAATAAATTGAAACAGAACACAATTTTTGGATTATCCGGCTTGAATCCGGATACTCCGATGTGTAAATTAAATCCAACAGAACCAAGTTTTTAGATACTCTGGACATATCCAGATTATCTGGCTTTGCTGGAAAACAGAATCCAACTTAGAAAAATTCTAAAAACTTTTTTAAGAAGATTTTGCTTTGAGCACTTTGCTTTGGATCATTAATCAACGTATCCCTCTTGATAGTATGGCACACCTAGACTCAATATAATATGAAATATAAGCAATTTGCACAATTGAGCCTAAGTAGTATAAAAAAGGCGATTTCTCCAAATTTGATTGAATTGCAATGCCACCTTAAATTTTTAATATCTGCATTCATCTTAGCAACAACGTTAGTAGCATTTAATCGCTATTGTCATTAATATACCAAAATAAATTAGGGGCCTAGATGCATCAAGATGCACTTTCAAGGAGATTAAAGCTTTTTCAGGATCATCAAACTTCTCTAGAAGTACAAAGACTCAGATTAAAAGATGAGCTCCTCCTAGCTTGTTTAGTCGAAGATTTTCAACCAAGCTAAGAAGAGCTTGAGGGCTCCTATCGGGGATGTGATTCTTAGGTACCCCACGTTGGGCTTATCAGTTTGGACCGAGAGAAGGCCGAGTCTAGCATTGTAGTCCGGTATGGCCCTTGAAGGGGGTTTGGTTCTAATAAGGAAGGTTAAGTCCTTATCGTGGAACCAAACCCTAGATATGGTATGAAGAGATACGCTCGTACCAGAATCCTTATAATTAGAGGATTAACTCTCGAGTTTGGTATGTAATCTTAGATATTATAGAGACCGACTTGGGATAGAGTCCTGGATCATTGAGCTTGCCCCTTAAGTATATAAAGAGGACAAGGCACCCCATAGAGGCATCTTATTCTTCTTGCTTTCAACGCCTTAAGCCTTCATAGCTTAATTGCGTTGTATTGTAAGCTGAGACACCATATAATACACTAAAACACTAGACGTATGGCTATTATCCCTTAGAAGGCCTGAACCAGTATAAACTTTGGCTCTTGTTTACTAGAGTTGACAACAGATTTGAAGGCACAACGCTTCCCTTACACATCTAATCACTACTTCAGGTATCCCCTTGGGTGGACTGCTCGGTGATTCACCGACACGCATAGGTGCACCCATACAGTGTAGCACTTGAGCCTCGAGTTAAATGGAACATTTGGCTCGAGGGTCACAAATCATCTGTAATAAAAGTCTTCTAAAGTTTTGGTCTTGGTAATCCTTTAAAGATCTTCTGACATCGTTAGAACAAATCATGTGCATGTCTTGTCCTTGATAATTGCCGGTGCTCAGGCAAGGTTTGCTTGTTGGGGGAAGCCAACCATCGAGGTTCTGAGCGAGTGTGGTCTCGGGTGCAACCGACCTCGAGCCACTGAGGCTCAGCCCCCGAGCACTTAATCCTCGAGCCATGAGCCTCGAGTGTGCGATTCCTCGGGCGCATGAGCCCCTGGGCTCTCGAGGAACCCAAACATCACGAGCTCTATCGGGCGCACTTGAAGCTGGGGCAAAAAGTTGTTTTTTGGTCCTCAGTTGGGCTAGGTGCTAGCGTCAGGTGTAGACAGATAGGTGGAACCATCATGTCCGTGCAGTCATGAGACTTGCACGGTAATTGAAGCATCTCCATCCTATGGTGATCGTGGCTGATGTCATGGCGACGACGGTGCTGTTATTTAAACCGTAGGCCTTCTTTTGCTTCTACTGGAAAGCTCCTGCTCAAAGCTTCAACTCAGAGCTTCTTCTCAATGTCTCCCTAGCGCACATCTTTCTACAGAGCTATCCGCTGTCTTTCTTTTCCCTCCTTCTATGGCTTCCAGCATCCTGAGTCATCCTACTGGCTAGCGAGAGTCACTGTCGATGACAGAGCGGCTCTCCGCTCTTGAGGCAATACGGTTCCTGCCAGCCCAATCTGTTTCAGGATGGTAGGCAGCAGCGGGGGAGCATAACCCATCGTTGAAGACTGGCGAGGTGGAGCTCTTCGAGTCATCCGTCCTCCGTGGGCTTGGGTTCCCTACTCATCTTTTCCTCTGTGGGCTCCTCCGATACTTCCAAATCACCCTCACCAACCTAGCCCTAGGCTTCGTCCTCCAAATCTCAGTCTTCATCCACCTCTGCGAGGCATACCTAGGGATGGAGCCCCACTGGGCCTCTTTCAACACTTCTTCCACCTCCGTCTAGCCGAGGGGCAAGGAGTGGTTGTTAGTGTGGTGCTCGAGCCACGTGAGGAGAGGGTGGCTGAATACCTAGAGATGCCACTTGTCGTTTTGAATGAGGATTGGAGCGCGTACTAGTTTCACAATGTGAATCTTACCCCGGGCCTTCCCCTTGAAGTTGATCACCATCTAGAGGACTCCAAGCGGTGGGAGGATTAGAGCCGGCAGCCTGGGCTAGATTAGGTCCAAAGTCTAGTGGCTGAGGTGTTGCAGCTTCGACATGGGGGGTTGAGCAGGGTTGGTGTTGCTGCGAGCTTCCTGACATGGTGGACCTCCTTACTATAGGCGTGGGTGTTGCCGACCTATGAGGCGGTTGGCCCCTGAGACTTCTCTAATCCCGCGGTGGATTGGATGATGAAGGTAGAGGTCGTCTAGCTCCTGCGCCTCTTTTTCAGTGGGGAGCCGTCCTTCCCACCGACTATGGGGTTTGCCAAAAACCCACGGCCATAGGTTTGCCTCTTTCGTCAATCTGCTGTTTGTTTGTCTGGCTTCTTTGCTGATGCTCAATGCTTAATCATCCACACGGTGTGACATGGTCATGTCGCAAGATGGTGTTGTGTTCGTCTCGTGATCGCCATGCCTTGAGCTCCTATCGGACGCCAGCCGTCCTCTCTATGTTCTGCCTTCGAGTGTCTTTGCACTGCCTACCCCGATGCTTAAGCGATCGGGTGGTGCACTAGTCAGGCCGAGCAAACGTGGGAAGCTGGTGACGACCATTGGTGTGATTGCCCTAGCCCCGATGCCATGGTGGCCCCGTCCTCTTCCTCGATGAAGAAGGTGGTGTGACGCTGGCTCACGAGCTCATGTTGGCCCATGGCTAGGTAAACTTATACTCTTGTTATTTTCATGTCGAGTTGGTACGTCCGTCCCCTTTTTCTTTGATCGCAAGCTATGCCTGAGTGTTGACATACTCCCCTTTTTCTCTTCTTTGAACAGGACGTCATGTTCAATCTGAGGTGCGAGTCGCGGAGCTTGATACCAAGGTGGTGGGACTAAAAGCGGAAGCGAGCCAGGATCGACTATTGATCCACTGCCTTTGCTTTCTTCTGGGAGATGATTTTTCATGTCTGGGTGACTCGAGCGGGAGCCTTCCAGAGGTAGTCGAGGGTCTCGAAGCAATGCTTCGGGTCTTCATTGTTGATGCGGCGTGCAATGGTGCCGAGTATGCCTTGGCATGCGTCCAGGCACATCATCCTTTCTTGGACCTCAGCCCATTGGCGTTAGGACCTCCCACGAGTGTGTCCCTGGGCGAGATCCTTGTGCTTTGTTAGGATGTGGAGGAGCTTGCTACGGTGATGGCTGCGGACCTCCACATATTTCCTTTCAATGAAGATTCGAAGCAGCCATCCTCTCCCTCGGAGTAGTATATTTCTATAAAAAACAATCAGTTAGGCTTAATTTTGTAAGGAAATACTTTACCCTTGACTGGTGGAATTATCTTTTGTCTTCAAATTGCCGTGAACTAGAGTCGTTGATGTCCTAGGGACTTGACGTCAGGCAACGTGATACTCTGAAAGTAGTTAAGTTCTTTACGCAGCTGAGGTTGAATCCCGAGTCCCCATTGTGGTCATAGTTGTAAGCGTCATGAGTCTTGCTTCTTCACCCGCACGGTGAGGTGGAGTCCCTCTCCCTAGGTCGGTTGTTTGCATGGCGATATGACAGGAGCCCAACTCAGCGGGGGATGTAGTCGATGAGGTTGGTGAGGTCGGTGAAGATGCGTGACTACGGGTGTATGGCTAAAAAGCCTACCCTCTTCCAGGTCCAGTTGTATGCACGGTGGCCTTTTGGGATCCAACTCGAAGGGGGATGTAGTCGGTGAGGTCAGCGAAGTCAGTGAAGATGCATGACTGTGGGTGTATGGCTAAAAAGCCTACCCTCTCTCGAGAACAGTTGCATTCACGGCAACCTTCTAGCACCCAACTCAGAGGGGGATGTAGTTAGCGTGGGTCGACGAGAAAAAAATGCACGACTATGGGTGTATAGTTATGAAGCTTACCCCTTTCTAGCCCAGCTGCATGTCTGGGGGAGGAAATAGTCGACGAGGTTGGCAAAAAAGATATTCGACTGCGGGTGTGCAGCTATAAAGCTTACCCCTTTCTAGCCTAGTTGCATGTTTGGGGGAGGAAGTAGTCGGCAGGGTCAAAGAAGAAGCGTCCTAGGGTCGACGAGTGCCGAAACATATTTACTTTATTTACAAAAACAAAAGAAGTTTATTATAAAAAAGTTAGGCATAAAATCAGTGAAGGTGCTCGATGTTCCATGAATTAGGCACTGCTTGTCCATCTTCCCGTATTAGCCTATAGAACCCGAGTCTTTTTACTTTGGCGATGATAAATGGACCTTCCCAGGGAGCGGAAAGTTTATGCATTTTGATGGTTGACTATACTCGACGAAGCACCAAGCCACTGACCTTGAAACTCCTGTGTTGTATGTTTCGGTCATGGTGCCATCGGAGGGTTTGCTGTACCGGTCTGTTTGTATTGCGACGGCTATCTGGGCTTCCTCGCGGGAGTCGATGTCTTCTACTATGGTTTGTTCTGCCATGTCTTTATTATAGTGCTGGACCAGAGGAGACTTGTGTAGCATGTCTGACCTTGTCGAGAATATGACCCCGGGTTACCTCCCGAGTGGTTTTATGATGATCGAGTAAAGGAGGGGTCAACAGACTCAACATTAAAGACAACCAGTCAATGGTCAACATTCTCCATACAGTCGGTGGTTGGGGACCTGGAGGCTCCCCGAGCCAGCACTCGAGAGGCCTCTCCAACCACAGGCACTCGGATGGTCGCCATCAAGAGATAGGCCATCATTAAGCTCCACGTTGTACATTTATTATTGCGGTTATCTCTTGGAGTTATTGCCCACGAATTGACCGTTTATCCTCATAATTGGTCATTAATGGGGCATATTAACTATAATTTGTAACCCCCGATCCCTCTCATATAAAGGGATCGGAGGGAGCCTGTAAAAGGCAGGTTGGTCAAGTCATATTCTAGACGATTTGATAGGCTTAAGGCGATTCACGACCAAAAGCTCATTTCAACAAACACATAGGATTAGGGTTATTATCCTCCGGGAGGCCTAAACCTGTCTAAAAATCTTCCCTGTCTCTTAGTTAGAGATAATCATCAAGATTCGTCCACAGCACTCTCCATCGCCTAACAAAATCCGTACTGTGGGTACCCCCGTGGTATACTGTCATTTCGAACACAACGACAGTTGGCGCGCTAGGTAGGAGAGCAGTCTGTGTTTTTGATTGACTTGATGGCTATTATTTGCAAGGTTAACACCCAGGTTCCTGTCGGCGTCGTGATCACTTTTGGGAGCTTGACTTTTGTTGCTGATTGTATGCGTCAACTGGTTCCGACCACTACCGCCCGAACGAGGGCGAAGGTTTTGTGCACTCCAGCTGTGCTCCCGTCTGCCCCCCGAGCACCTGAGCGTTCTGCTCTGATCAGGGCACCCTCATCGGCTCCCCGGGCGTCCGAGCATCCAGCTCCGCCCAGGGCTCGCCCACAAGTTGCCGCCGACTCGTCCGCCGATTTCGTCATCTTTGCCAATGTCGGTGGGTGCACAGTCCAACAGCACCAATTCACCAGGGTTTCTTCAAAGTGACCTCGCCATCCGACCGCTTCGGTCAAGCTGGCACCATCTCCTAACATCATCATGATGGTAACGGGGGATGTCTCTGACGACGAGCCCTCCGACGCCGCTGAGTCTAGTACTCATCGGCGCGATCACCAAAGGAGAAATGCCGTTCGATCAGACTGCCACGCGAGGGCCCGTGTAAAGCCCGGGACTTCGCGACACAGCTTGCAGGACCGGTACACGATGGACTTTGAAGGTCATCCTGTGTACCGCACGCCGACTGTGAACCTGATCGCTATCGAGAGGACGCTAGCCGTCCTTCCCGATTCACCTGAGCTCTAGAGGGCTCAGGCTATGACCTAGGCGGCCCCCACTTAAATTGTTGACATGGCTCCACCTCCAAGGTCACAGTCTTCAGACCATCGCTCACATTCCCGACCGTCCCAGCAGCCGGCACGCTTGCATCTAAGCGAGCAACGTGGGAGCTCTTATTCGGGATACGCCCGAACCAGCATCAATGAAGCGCGTGACGCACGCAACACCATTTCTCGCCGTCGCAGTGAACGTGAGCGCAGCGAGCTCCGTCGTCATGAGCAATACGACCGGAGCCACGACACGCCGGGGGTAGGTCGGCCTGACACCAACATCTCGCGCCACGACGGCTTTCCAGCCTTCTCCGAGCGCCTTCGTCGGATAGTGTGGCCTCGAAATTTCCGTTCAACGAGAGTCACGCCATATGACGGCAAGACCGACCCCTCCCAATGGCTAAGACTGTACTACACGGCCATCCGTGTAGCCGGAGGGAACCAAGATGTTATGGTCAATTACCTCCCGGTCATGCAATCCGCGGCCACCATCAGTTGGTTAGCCGGACTCCCGGAGAACTCCATCAACTCCTGGAGCGAGTTGTGCGATGTCTTCATTGTTAACTATCAAGGAACCTAGCAAAGGACAGTGTCACGGCATGACCTACGCCAGATATGTCAAAAGGACGGAGAGTCCCTCCAAGACTACATCCGTTGCTTCTCCGAGCATCGGAATACCGTCGCCAGTATCTCCGATGCCGACGTCATGTCCATCTTTCAAGATGGCTTGTGCAAGCCTTCGGAACTGTTTCGCCATCTGGAGATGAACAAACCGACCGATCCAGGCGAGATGATTACCGTCGCCGAGCAATTCGCCAATGCCAAAGATGCTAAACGGGAGCAGATGCACCCAAACGCTCAATAATCTGGCAAAGACAAGAAGAAGGATCGTCGCCATTTGCCCTCACGTGAGGACCGTGACAAGCCCGAATCCTCCTCCCGAAACAAGAGTAGGAAGCGAATGGGCAAGGAGGTTATGGTTGCTGACAAAAATTCCTGACCTCAGGGTCGAAAGAATTCTGCATTACAGGAGGTATTGGATAAACCCTGCATTATTCATCCTAACAGCAACCACACCACCCGCTGATGTTTCCAATTCCAGAACCAGATGGTGAAAGAGGCGGAAGAAAATCCCCGGCAAGACAAGCATCGCTGGGATGATAAAAAGAAGTCCAAAGAAGACGATAAAGACGCCGACGCATCCCTAGCGGAAAACAATTTCCAGGAGCCCGCTCGGACAGTCTACGTGATCTTCGATGGAGCAATCGCCACAGAATCCAAGTGCCAGCAGAAGCTGCTGGCCCACCGCGTCAATGTTATCAGCACCACGCCGACCGAACACCTACGGTTGTTGGAAATCCCGATCACCTTCAGCAGAGATGATCAGTGGATGGACGTCCCCAAGCCGGGATGATTCCCACTGGTCGTCGATCTGGTCATCCTCAAGGTGCGCCTCAAGAGAGTCTTAATTGACGGTGGTAGCGACCTCGATGTCCTATTCAAAGGGACCCTCGCTGCGCTCGGCATCGATGAGTCCGCACTCCAAAAGACGGACACACCTTTCTACGGGATTGTCCCGGAGAAGGCCTCCATTCCACTCGGCACGCTCACTCTGCCTGTGACGTTCGGCACACGAGACAACTACAGAACTGAGCACATCAAGTTTTACGTCGCCGACTTCGAAACTGCTTACCATGCTGTGCTCGGGCAGCCATCCCTCATCAAATTGATGGCGGTACCCCACTACGCCTACATGGTCCTCAAGATTCTAGGACCGGGTGGGGCCTTTTCAATAAAGGGGGATGTTGCCACTTCACACGTGTGCGAACAAGACAGCCTCTCATTGGGCGAAGCCACAGACATCTCTGTCCGAATAGAGGAGACCGTTCAGGCGGCCAAGATGATGCCGACCACTAGCGTGGAGATCTCGACCCACGCGCCATCGACATCGGGCCTAGCGCCCTCGCCGGCTGAGTACAAAAGTATTCAGCTCTCAGAAGCCGACCACTCCAAGACAGCGCTGATCGGGATAGCGCTAGATCCTAAATAGGAAAGCGTGCTCATCAGCTTCCTCTGCGCCAACATCAACGTATTCGCTTGGCAACCCTCCGATATGCCGGGCGTACCTCAGGAGTTGATCGAGCATGAACTCCATGTATACCCGACTGCCAAGCCGATCAAACAGAAGATGCGCCATTTCGCCAGGAGCGTAAAGAGGCCATCAAAGAAGAAGTTGCCTGCCTACTAGCGGCAGGGTTCATAAAAGAGATGTATCATCCTGACTGGATAGCTAATACCATCCGTGTAAAAAAGAAGAATGGGAAATAGAGAATGTGCATTGACTATACTGATCTCAACAAAAGATGCCCTAAAGATCCTTTCCCACTGCCGCGCATCGACCAAGTTGTCGATTCCATAGCCGGCAGCTCACTTCTTTGCTTCCTAGGTTGCTACTCGGGATATCATCAGATCAGCCTGAAGAAAGAAGATCAAGAGAAGACATCATTCATTACCCCATTCGGTGCATATTGCTACACATCAATGCCTTTTGGGCTGAAGAATGCGGGGGCTACATACAGCGTGCTATTCAACGCTGCCTGGCTGATCAGATCAGCCGCAACGTTGAAGCTTATGTGGATGATGTCATCATCAAATCCAGAAGTCCAGAAGATTTAATTCCTGACCTCCAAGAGACTGTAAGTAACCTCCGCAAATTTTGATGGCGGCTCAACCCGGACAAGTGTGTATTCGGGATGTTGACTGGAAAACTGCTCGGTTTCATAGTCAGTAGTCGGGGAATTGAAGCAAATCCAGAGAAGATTTCTGTAATATTGAACATGGCCAAGTCCAACAACGTCAAGCACATTCAGCGTCTCACAGGCTGCATGACATCACTTGGACGATTTATCTCCTGACTTGGCGAGCGCGGGATGCCTTTCTTCAAGTTGCTAAAAAAGAAGGTGATTTCATATGGACACCAGAGGCTGACCAGGCTTTCGCCGACCTCAAGAAGTTTCTTTCTTCTCCACCGGTCCTGGTTCCGCTGACGTCCGGTGAAACGGTGCTCCTCTACATCGCCGCCACGACCCATGCGGTTAGCACCACCACGGTCGTCGAGCGCTCGGAGGAGTGATGAGCACTGAGGTGCGAAATGTGGCCCGATCTTCTGATAGGTTCGATTGAGGCGACGAGTGGACGTTGAAGCTTTAAGGCTTCCGGTCAGTGATCGGAACCTTGCAATCGCTACACCCTCTCGTCTAGTCGTTATCAACCACGCTCTCACGTAGTCGACCTCTCCACGAAGGTTTTGATCCTGCAAATCAATCGAAGAACTTTGCAAGAACGAGGTAGACGCAATCTGGATTGCTTATAATAAACTAAAGCACTCGAAGTTGGGGTTCTACAAACCGATAGATGGCAAAACTGCGATGGCAGAATAATCTAAGCAAAACCCAAGTCCTAACAATGATGGCGGCCATCTATTTATAAGGTTTACAAGACGTGAGTGACCATCTGTAACGTGGGCTGTATCTTAGTAGGACTCAAAAGAAGAACTAAACCTAAGACGGACTCGATTAACCCATTAAGACTCTAACTCGACTTGATCTAGAGTCCAACTCCCGACTGGTCTTGACGTCCGACTGGTTTTGGTAATTTGACTCTCAACTTGGTCGATCGGTCCGATCCCCGATTGGTCCTGTGGTCGGACGCGACGTTTTCCCAATCGCCCTGGTCGGCGGCCCGAGTGGGTCAGCGCTCGAGTGCCTTGGTCGGCAGTCCTGATCTTTCCTTATCCACTCGGCTCTCTGATCCAACGTCTCTTCTCCGATGTTCCTAAGTATAATACGATCATAACCCGAACTTAGTAGTATTCCATTCATTGAAGGACTTGTTTGAGTAACAAGGAACGAATTCACCTAATAATTTAATTGACGAACTTGCGCTCGAGTCATCGGTCCTTGGTAATCAAGTATGGTTGTATCCTTAGCAGTGATGTCCTCATCATCCTCCCCTTCTTGATTTGGAGTCATCCTCGACTCAACGTCAATCTCTTCACCGAGGTAGAGTTTCAAGTCGGCGACATTAAAAATATTGCTCACACCATAATCTGAAGGTAATTCAATCTTGTATGCATTATTATTTATCTTTGCAAGTACTTTAAAAGGACCAGCAGCACGAGACATTAATTTTGATTTACGCAATTCATGAAACCTATCCTTTCGTAAATGTAACCATACTAAATCACCTGGTTCAAAAATAACTTCTTTTCTACCTTCATTACCAGCAATCTGATATCTTGCATTCATACGTTCTATATGCTCTTTAGTTGTCTAATGTAATTTGAGTACAAATTCAGCACGTGTTTTAGCATTGAAATTCATTTTCTCAGAAGATGGTAAAGGTAATAAATCAATAGGAGCATGAGGGTTAAAACCATATACCACTTGGAATGGACTCATTTTGTGGTAGAATGTAGCGAGCGGTTGTAAGCGAACTCTACGTGAGGCAGGCACTCTTCCCACATCTTTAAATTGGTCTTCAATACAGCTCTCAACATGGTGGATAAGGTATGGTTCACCACTTCAGTTTGACCATCAGTTTGGGGATGACATGTTGTCGAAAACGGTAGCTTTGTCCCCAATTTGTGCCATAATGTCATCCAGAAATGACTGAGAAACTTCGTGTCTCAATCAGAGACAATTGTGCATGGCACACCGTGAAGGCGAACGACTTCCCTGAAAAACAAATTAGCAACTATTGTAGCATCGTCGCTCTTGTGACAAGGAATAAAATGTGCCATTTTAGAAAATCTATCCACAACCACAAATACATTATCCCTCCCCTTCTTAGTTCGAGGTAGTCCTAAAACAAAATTCATAGAAATATCTTCCCAAGGAACACTAGGAACAGGTAAGGGCATGTAAAGACCATATGGATTAAGGCGGGACTTAGCTCTATGGCAGGTGTTGCACCGAGCAACATATCGCTCCACATCTCTTCGCATTTTTAGCCAGAAAAAGTGAGTGGCATGTACATCTTCTGTTTTCTTCACTCCAAAATGTCCCATTTATCCTCCTTCGTGCGCCTCCTGCAAAAACAACAGACGAACAGAACTTGCCGGGACGCATAACTTGTTAGCACGATACAATAAGCCATCATTCAGAATGTATTTATTCCAAGTCCTTCCTTCTCAACAATGTGCAAATGCTTCTTTAAAATCAAGATCAGTGGCATATAAATCTTTTATCGTTTTTAGTCCAAAGATTTTATAATCAAGTTGAGACAACATGGTATAACGTCTAGATAACGCATTACCAATCACATTATCTTTTCCTTTCTTATGCTTAATGATGTAAGGAAATGATTCAATAAATTCTACCCATTTAGCATGTCGTTTATTCAGATTCACTTGACTTCTAATATGCTTCAAAGATTCATGATCTGAATGTATAATAAATTCCTTCGGCCATAAGTAATGTTGCCATGTCTCTAAAGTTTGAACTAAAGCATACAATTCCTTATCATAAGTAGAATAGTTCAAACTAGATCCAGACAACTTTTCACTAAAATATGCGACCGGCTTACCTTCTTGTATCAAAACTCCTCCAATTCCAATCCCACTTGCATCACACTCAAGTTCAAAAACCTTACCAAAATTAGGAAGTTATAGCAGTGGTGCATGGGTCAACTTGTTCTTTAGCAAATTAAAGGCGTCTTCATGTGCTTGTCCCCATTGAAAAGGAACGCCTTTCTTTGTGAGCTCATTCATCGATGCGGCAATGGTGCTGAAATCTCGCACAAACCGTCGGTAGAATCCAGCTAATCCGAAAAAACTCCATACCTGTGTAACTGTTTTTAGGAGTCGGCCAACTCTTGATTGCCTCTATCTTGGTCTCATCAACTTCAACACCCTGTGGAGTCACAACATAACCAAGAAAAGAGACTCGATCTGTGCAGAATGTGCACTTCTCGAGGTTACCAAACAAACATGCCTCCCTTAAAGCAGCAAAAACAGTGCGTAAATGTTCCTTATGTTCACCCAAAGACTTGCTGTAAATGAGAATATCATCAAAGTATACTACCATAAATCGTCCAATAAAATTACGCAAAACTTCATTCATTACTCGCATGAATGTACTAGGTGTATTAGTTAAACCGAAAGGTATGACTAACCACTCGTACAAGCCAAATTTAGTTTTAAATGCAGTCTTCCATTCGTCACCCAATTTCATTCTTATTTGATGGTAGCCACTGCGCAAGTCTACTTTGGAAAACACAACAGAACTACTCAATTCATCAAGCATATCATCTAACCTAGGAATAGGATGACGATATCTAATAGTTATGTTATTAATGGCTCTGCAATCAACACACATGCGCCATGATCCGTCTTTCTTAGGAACCAATATAACTGGAACAGCACAAGGACTAAGGCTCTCACGTACGTACCCTTTGTCGAGCAGGTTTTGTACTTGGCGCTGTATCTCCTTTGTTTCTTCGTAGGTTATTGAATATTTCAGTAATATCGCTGATTAGGTCATCTTCCTCCTTTGATTTTATTACCACGTGTCGACATATGCCTCAACGTTGCATCCAATCTGATCAGACAAGCATCATTAGATGGCTCACTAGTACGTTGCCCCTATGTTCTTGAGTCCGAAAGACATGGTGGTGTAGCAATATGCGCCAAATGGTGTAATGAAGGAAGTTTTCTCCTGATCTTTTTTGAGGCCGATTTGATGGTACCCCAAATAGCAATCGAGGAAACATAGGAGGGAGTATCCTATGGTTGAGTCTACGACCTGATTGATCTGAGGTAGCCTGAAGGGATCTTTTGGGCAGTGTTTGTTTAGGTCGGTGTAGTTGACGCACATCCTCTATTGCCCTGTCTTCTTTTTTACTACTACGAGATTTGTGAGCCACTCTGGACGATAACCTTCTCGGATGAATCCGGCTGCCAATAGTCGGGCAATCTCGGCCTTGATTGCTTCTTTTCTATCCTAGGCAAATCTTCGCAGTTTCTGCTTGGAGGGTTTTGCGGTTGAGAATACATGGAGTTTGTGCTCAATCAGCCCCTAAGGAAACCCTAGCATATCGGAGGGCTTCCATGCAAAGATATCCATGTTAGAGCACAGGAAGCTGATGAGCATGTTTTCTTATTTGGGTCGAGCCCTGCCTTGATAACCGTAGTTTTTGATGGGTCAGCATCGGAGAGGATGATCTTCTTCGTGCTCGACGATGAGGCTGAGATCCCACAGGGGGAGGAAGCTTTGGTTGGCACTTCCTAGACCTTGGGGGGATCCTTCTTAACTTGCCTGAGGGTCTCTTCCATCCACGACAATAAGTCAATGGCCTCAGCTAGGATGAGACTGTCTTTCTTGTAGACACAGGATGTGCCAATGTTACTTCATATAGAGATAGCTCCATTGGGACTGGGGATTTTGAGTACGAGATAGGGATAATATCCAACGGCCATAAACTTTGAGATGGATGGTCTTCTGAGAACAGCATGGAATAGAATATCATAGTCGGTGATGCAAAATGTCACATGCTCCATCATAAAATTGTCCTAGGAACCAAAGGTATCCGGCAAGGTGATCGAGCTGAGGGGTACTGACCCTTTCTCGGGTATTACACCATAAAATGTGGTATTTTCCTTTTAAAGGCTGTCAACTGAGATACCAAGATCGATGAGGGATTGGTGAAAAAGGATGTCCAAACCGCTCCCACCGTTGATCAAGACCCACTTCATGCGCACCTTGAAGGTCACCAGATCAACGACTAGCGGCCACCGTCCAGGCTTTGGGATGTTGGTCCACTGGTCATCTCGGCTAAAGGTGATCGGGACCTCTGACCACCATAGTCATTGAATGTCTTTAAACCTGGCAGCGTTAACGCGCTAGTCCAAGATTTTTTGCTACCGCTTCATCTTGGTCGAGGAGGGTCCTCCAAAGATGATGTTAACCGTTTTCTAAGGCTCTTAGAAGTCATTATCACTCTGGGCCAACCATCTTTTCTGGGATAGTCATCATCTTCCCGGTGCCGTCTATCCTGCTAGGGGTTGCTTCGTGCTTCCTTAACCAGTGCATCTTGCAGGGAGTAGCATTTGCCCTTGGGGTGAAACGGACAGGGTTTGTCCAATTATCCCTACTTTGACTCATCCTCTCATCGTCTTGATTTGTAGGCTACTACAACGGTCCTTACTGTCTTCCTCTTCTGATCCTATTGTAGGACCGAAACTAGCGACCACAGGGGGG
>KE372956.1:144554-156704 GCA_000418225.1 Zizania latifolia | reverse complement strand
GCTGGAGCTAGGAGAGGAGGAAGATGGCTGGTGGAGAGAGGGAGGAAGAAAGGGAAAAGGGTGGGAGGAAGAAGAAGCACCCCAAAAATTGAAAAGTTATTTGCAATTGATTCAAAATCCTCAAAGTTTACAAGGGATGACTAGACCTTATATAGCCCCCATGGACCAATACAAATGACTCAAATACCCTCTTCGCGAAGGTTCGCTACAGACTCCGGCCCACAGGGCAAAACGTAAAAATAACCCTACAGATATTATTTGGTGCCGATGCTTTTCGTAGCCGCTACGACACCGCTATCTTTGACGGAGAAAACACTTTTCTGGTAGATTTGACGGTTTTAAACCGAAGCCGTCAAAGCATTCGTCGCCTCCGCACCGTGCACCTGGATTGGACCAATCCGACCCCGTGGCTCCTCAGCCCGGCGGTCGGTCGTTCGTGTACCTGAGTCGCACCGGTCGACACCATGACGGATCACATCCGCTTGCCGCTTCTGCTCCATGCACCCGGATTGGACCGGCACATCCTCACGACTCTTTTGTCCGACGAACGTCCGTCCGTGTACCTGAGTCACACACGAGCTCCATCACAACAAGTCACTGTGCCTCCCCTCGGAGGACTTCTCCTCATCTTCATCCTTCTCTTCTCTTCTCATCATCTCCATTCTTCTCTTCAATCTTCACTTCATCATCTCTCCCGTTGACAATCACTCATCATCCCAATGGTATTCACCATGGCTCCTCAAGGGGTCATGCCGGACGCCTGAAGGGACCCTTTAGTGATGGGTGTTTACCCATCCCTAATGACAGGGCTTTACTAACGTGATAAGAGTGACAGGGAACATGCCCGTCACTAATGTACGTTATAACTCGTCACTAAAGTGCTTTTCTGTGGTAGTGCCATGCTCTAGGCGCTTATTTCAAACCATACAAAGTTTTAGACAACTTGAAAACACGATTTGGGGATTTTAGATTTTCAAAACTAGGTGGTTGTTTAACATAAACTTTCTCGTTGATAAAACCATTAAGAAAAGCACTTTTAACATCCATTTGATATAATCTAAAACCTTTAGATGCAGCAAAGGCTAAAAGGAGTCTAATGGCTTCGATTCTAGCAACAGGAGCAAAAGTTTCATTGAAATCCAAACCTTCAACCTAAGTAAATCCTTGAGCAACAAGCCTAGCTTTGTTTCTAACAATTAAACCATCATCATTCTGTTTATTTCGAAAAAACACATTTGGTTCCAATAATGCTATGCCCTTGAGGAGGTTCAACCAAATTCTAGACTTTATTGCGTTCAAAGTTTTCAAGTTTTTCATGCATGGTATTGATCCACGATTCATCAGTTAAAGCATGAGAAATATCTTTAGGTTCAAAATAAGCAGCAAAAGCTGAATGAGCATGAGAGTCAGGAGACACAAACCTGGAACGAGTGACACGCTCATAGAGATTACTAATTATTTGTTCAGGAGGATATTGACGTTGAACATGCAAAGGAGCAGAAACATCTTGAGAAGTGTCTTGTACAACATCTTCGAGGGTCGAAGTGATCTCTCGAGGAACATTCAAAGTTGCTGAGACTTTATCTACTTATGGTTGGTATTGCTCCTCGACTGGCTTTAAATGCTGGTCAAACTTGACCCAGATGTTGGTCTAACCGCCAACTGCATCAACATCTTTGTCATCACTTTCTTCAACAAAGTTGCTCTCATCCTTCCCCTGAATCTGTGCACCTGTACCTGTTACATCGGGTCTAGTACTAGGACTAGCCTTATCAAAAGTGACTTTACAAGTCTCCACAATTTTATTAGTTTCTAGCACAAGTACACGGTAGCCACGAGTATGAGCAGGGTAACCAAGAAAAATGTCATCTTAAGATCTTGTTTTAAATTTGTCCAATTTTATAGATTTCAGCATAAAATATTTGTATCCAAAAACTCTCAAGTGAGAAACACTAGGTCTATGTTCAAAATGAAGCTCATAAGAAGTTTTGCGCAGCTTTGATCGCAAGAAAACTCTATTTGAAATATAGCAAGCTGCAGAAATTGGTTTAGCCCAAAACTTTCTAGGAGTCTGATATTCATCAAGCATAGTCCTAGCCATCTCAACCAAAGTTCTATTCTTTCTTTCAACAACACCATTCTATTGTAAAACTCTAGGTGAGGAAAACTGATGTTCAATGCCTTTTCAGCACAAAAGTACTCAAAAGATAAATTTTTAAATTCAGTACCATTGTCACTTCTAATTGCTCTAAGTGCTCTAGGGAGTTCAACAGAAAGTCTAAGAACCAAGTTTCAAAAAAGACCAAAAACTTTATCCTTAGATGCCATAAATAAAACCCAAGAGTATAGAGAGAAATCATCAACAATGACAAGAATATACCACTTTTCTCCAACAGATTGAACTCTGCTGGTCCAACAGTATCGATGTATAAAAGTTGATCAAGTGCAGTTGTCATAACCATGGTAATGGGAGAATGTAAGCTAGAAACTATTTTGGCATGACGACAAGAAAAGCAAACCAAATCACCAATACTTTTAGGTTTCGGTAAGCCACGAATAAGATCTAAACTACTAACACAAGTGAAATGATCAAAACCAACATGGCCAAGTCTACGATACCAGAAGAATAAATCTTTAGAATTATTTATAACTAGACATTTAATCTTAGAAGATGAAGGTGAATCAATATCAGCTTTAAAAACTCTTCCAAAACATAAAATCTCAAACACAAGATCACCAGAGTCATCAAGAACTTTACAACCAGATTTTTTAAAACACACTTCAAGATCCTCATCAATCATTTGTGATACAGAAAGCAAGCTGTATTTCAAACTGTCAACAAGAGCGATATCTTTGAACATAAATTTGTCACTTACCTTGATTGTACCTTTCGCAATGACGGCGCTAGTAGAAGCATCCCCAAAAGTCACTGATTCAGACCGGGATGCATGTGTGAGGGAGGAGAACCAATTTTTATCACCAGACATATGGTGTGAACATCCAAAGTGTACTAGTCATATATTCTCCTTCCTTGCTCTCGAGGCCTACGCAACAGCAAATGTCGAGGTCTCAGTACTGGGGTTAGATAAAAGAAATTTAGAAATCCAGTACTGAGACACTCGATGAGAAACACCAGTAGGCAAAGATCCTCGAGCAAAACTAGTGTTACTTTTATCTCTTACCAAAACAGGATGTTGTCGGTCAAACCACTGATTAACCCGAGGTCCGACCACTGGCTGAGGTCAGTTTGACCACTTCAAATGTTGTGGCCTGACTGCTCTTTTAGTTTCCACAAATGACCATTGCCACTTATGTTTAGCAAATGATTTTTCCTTGTTCTTTTTCTGTTGTGTTGCAAATCTAAAATAGAACTGAACCAAATGTCCATCTTTTTTACAATGTGTACAATTATACTTCACATGTTTAGTTATTTTGGATGCAGAAGTAATTGCATTTGATGTTACTAAGTTTGTCAAGGTTTCAGCAAATTTAAAAAAAGTTTGCTTTGGTTTAGATTTAACCTCAAACTTACCACTTTGAATAACCTTGACAGCAGTAGTTTTATGAGAAGTAAAACAAGCACAAGCATCAAAACCTAGTCCTCTATTATTTGTGCTTACTTTAGTTGTATCCAATAACATGTTAAGGTTCTTTTTACCAGTTGAAAAGCGTTGCAATGATCTTTGCAAATAATCAACTTCTTTTATCAAAGCAACATAATTTTTACAAACATCAGCAATGCTCTTTTATTTATGACAATTTAAACAAGACAACTGTCACGCCCAGAAATTCCAACCATTTTCTTGTGATTTATTATGCGAAAAGTCTCTCGTCTAGGAATCAGCTGAGCCACACAATAGACAATTTATTGGACATCAAAAGCATTATTGTTCACGACGAAGTAAATAAAATACTTATTACAAAGGTGGCCTTGGAACCTCAAAACAATAATATCAAATATAAATAACTCCTAATAACTTTATTGACACAGCGGTGACTCTACTCCACAGGCAGACTTGACTGGGCAACAGCTCAAAAGGTGCCACCTTTATCTTCGCTGATGAACTCCTCTTCTGGTGGTGGGGGAATGCAAGGGTGAGTATTTTGAATACTCAGCAAGCCATCCAAGTGGAACAGTTATAATGCACCGGGGATATAAAGGATGGCATAATAGGGTTTATTTGCATAAATAGAGAATTTAAGAGAGATGGAATTTAAAAAGTAATTCTAATTAAATTAGAACCTTAAAATAATATTAATCCAATCACTGAATAACTCTTACCTAGAGTCATCAGGCCCAAAAGAACCAACCAATCCACTCTGACCAGAGCTATTCAGGTTGAACAGAAAGTAAAACAGGTTAATTAAGTAATCATAGGACTAATCATGAGTGACCTTGCATTGTCGCCCATAACCGTGGGCACGGCTATTCGAATAGTTTTACTCTGATCAGAGGTGCACAACTTCACCTACAAGACACAGCCCTACAACATGTCACCATACACTTCAATACCACCATGGTACCTTAAAAAAGAGCTGTGATATGACCATCCACCTAGATCCTCCAAGCTTCACACCCTAGGACCCATCTACTCGATATACCCCTAGCGCTCCAATTCGAATAGCAAAGACTTACCCAGTACAGAACTATCGGCCATCTCGATGCTTCACCCAGGATCTCTAGGTTTTAGGTCATACCATTTCCCATGCTGGCTTGTGGTAGCACGAGATTACAGTGCAAAAGTGGCCCATGAACCGGTCCTTAAAGTGTCATTAGTACAACTAGCAGAACCACGGACCTTGTACTCACAACCCACCTTAGTCATATTTGAATAGTATTTAATCTATAGACCAGTTCATTAACCTATAGTAATCATATAAGCCAACATTAATATGAAAGTAGTATTTAACAATATGATGAAATATGATACTAGTTTCTAAGCAGAGCTAAGCAATCTTAGACATCTAGATAAATCATAGTAAAGATTCATACTGATCAGGTTAATTAATCCCTAGGTAGACAAGAAATAGGTAAATAATCAACAGGGGGCAATACAAGCAGGGTTTATAACCCAATCCTAGTGACATTCTAAAATAAAATGCGCTTTTGAATGAACAGTAGCTTTAAAACATGTGTTTAACATGATCAACAGGGGAATTTGAATAACTTGCCTTGCTGGACAGGGATGAAAATAGGTGACTCCTTGATGAAAATAGGCTCTTCAGGCGCTTCAGAAACTAAACAACAGTATAGACAAATAATAATAAATTAAAATAGTATACATGCGCATACATTCTGTGTGTGAACATATTTTTAATGGGTAGAGCTCATTTTTATAAAAAAAATCTGCCATTTGAATGGTTAAATTTGGAGTTCGGATGAATTAGATACGAATTTTTGAAGTTTAAAAAGGGTTCTGTTTGAATTCAGAAAATAAAATTGAATTATGATGTAATACTGAATTATTTTCCTAAAGGAAAACCGGAATTATTGCGTCATCTGAGGGGGTTACGCGCACACGTGAGGCAGGACACGTGGCAGCCACGTGGCACACACGCAGGCAGCAACGGGCCGATGTGGCGGTGACGTGGGAGCCACCTGGGCGCCACATCGACGCCACGCTAGGCGACGGCTGCGGGTGGCGGTGGCACTGGACCCGATGGTCACCAGTGGGTGGCGGCCCGACGACCAGCGGTGAGGGGTGGAACGGGACCAAGAAAGAAAAGGGACCTCACCGGGGTGATCGGCGACGACGGAGGCAACCAGCGGTGAGGAACGGGTGGTGGGGCTATCGGGTCGACGGCAAGAGGCGGGTTTTGGTGGCCGACGGCGAAGGCGGATGTGATGCCGAGGACCGGTGGATGACGGTAGAGCTAACGGCAATGACGGTGAGGTCCGGCGGCCATGGGATAGGCTAGAATTAGCGGTTGCAGGCGACGGCGAGCGGCAAAGGCGACGGCGCACGCGGAGACGGCGGTGGAAAGGGCTAGGGCGGTGGCTAGGGCTTGGAACCTAAAGAGGGAAGCTTAGGGATGCTTTTTATAGCGGTGGCCGGGTGGATCCGAGGTGGAGGTGGCGACGCGGTGGACTCGGCAGCGGTTACGGTCATGGGCCAGGGCAAATAGGTTAGGGGAAACGCTCGGGGAGGCGCGGCAATGCTAACGGCGGGCTCGGATTGGGCCTATGGGCTTAGTGGTGGCGGATTTGCGTGGCAGCGGACGCTGCTAGGCCACGGGGAAGACGGCTGGAGGTTAGGGAAGGCCCTGACATGCGTGGCCCACATGTCAGCGGCAGCGGCTTCGTGCGGGACAGCTGGGCCGGTGGGAGGAGCTGAGCAAAGGTGTGAGCGGAGGCCGGCCAAGGTAGGGTGTGCGTGGGAACGGGCCGGTGGGAGTCGTTCCAAAAAGGAGGAATTCAAATTTTTATGTTAAAAAATTGATTTTCCATTTCTTTTTCTTTTAAAAGGGCTCCAAAAATTCTGAAAAATGCATTTTTGACTCAGAAAATTCTTACAAAATTCTTTACACTTTTAGAGACTTTTGCAAAAATTTTGAGTAACATTTTATTTGAAAAAATTTCTTCCTCAGATTTTAATATTCAAATTTCTTTTCTTTTCTTTAAAGAAAATTCCATTAAAATTTTTTTTTCTAAAAATTCTTTTTCCTTTATTTTACTCACAGCTTTTATTATTTTTATATTTTGAAATTTTCAGGATGTGACAACATCTCATGAGTGAGCAAGTCATTTTGTAAAAGTTTAACTCTACCATAAGCATCTTTCAATTTTAATTCAAGCAATGAACAATTTGAACAAGAAATTAAATCATGTTTCATAATGGTTGAGCTCTTCACATTCTTAAGTTATTTGAATTTGCTATAGTACAAAGCATTTACTAATAAACTAGCATATAAAGTAACTTTCATATTTTTCAGATAGTTTTTGGTAATGAACAGTTCATCAACAACTCGAGAAAGTATGGTAGTACCAATAGCAAAGCAAGATTCATTCTTGATAATTTTATCATTAAGCTTATAAAGAGTAGATGCATGAACATCTCTTAAAGCAATAATTTCATATTGTAAAGTATCACATGATTTGCATGAATCGTCATTAGGAATAAAAGACTTGAGCCTATCAATTTCAGAATTGAGTGATTCAACAATAAGTTCATGTTTCTTAGCTTTCTTATTGTATTTTCTTACATTAGTATTAAGACGAACAACAGCACGAGCTAAATCATCATAAGTAGGTTTTACCTCATTTCGTCGCTGTAAAGTTCATCCTCGATCTTACCATGTCACGTGCCATGAGACATATTCTAGTGAGATCATTCTTTTTGCCTTTGCCTTTATCTTCACTACTATCGCTCATTGAGTCCACATCACTCATATCAACTTGATTGTGGGCGGCAAAGACTCGATGCACCAGCTTCTTGTAGTTGTGGTTCTTTATCTTACCTTCTTTGGGTGGACGCTTGCTGTCTTCCTTGTCTTCTTTTGATGATTTCTTGAGCTTGGGATAGTTCACATGACTATGGTTGGTCTCACCACATTCAAAGCACCGAATAGGACCGCCTCTTCATCTATTTCTTACATTATTCAAAGCTGAACTTTATTAGAAAGCAAGGACAAGTCCTCCTTAGCAAACTACACAAATTATTCATCAGACAAGACGTTTAAGGCTGATAAAGAAATACTTAAAGATGGTACAAAAGAAAAAGACTCAGTAGACGGTAAAGAAACCAATGCCATTGTTAAAGCGAGCTAAATATTCATCCAAGGTTTCACCAGGTTTCATCTCAAATTTCATGTACTCCTTTTTGTACATGTCTTTGCGCACTTCCTTGATTGTGGAGGAGCCTTGATGATAGGCACAAAGAGCGTTCCACATCTTATGCGTAGAAGAAAAATGAGAAATACGATCAAAATCAGAATGCCCAACACCATTGATAATCAAGTTTCGAGTTTTGTAATTTGCTTCAAAAACAGCCTTATTTGTGTCATTAACTTGATTATTAGAAGGTGGATCATATGGTTTAGAAATATTTTCCCAAATATCAAAACCCTGTGACATGATATAAGCTTCCATCTTTATTTTCTAAATTTGAAAATCAATTCTATCAAAAATATAAGGCTTAGTAGAAAACCTCTCAGATGCCATGGTGATTGTTTAGATCGGTTAAGATCAAAACAAAACAGAAACCAAGCTATGGTACTAATTGTAATATCAAAATGCACTAACCACGGCAACAAGACAGGGGTGAATGATTCCAGTACCCCAAAAATCAACTAAAACAAAATCAGAAAACTAATTTTTGACCAAACTAGAAATTCTCGAGGGCTCTGAAAATTTTCCGAGGAGTTTCCCGACCAGTTCTGCAATTTCCCGATGACTCAGGAGATTTCCCGAGAGTTTCTTGAGGACCAAAAATAGCCTGACCAAGGTACAATAAAACAAGCATAACTTTATAACCGTAACTCGAATTGATCTGAAATTTTTACACAATAAACTAGACTTCAGTACGAAACTTTCCTAAGAGATTTAACTCAAATCCAAGTTCCCAATCAAAAGTTATAATCCCTAAGAGTTGATGTAGCGTAAAAACAGAACAGATCCGATCCAAAAATTAAAATCTTAATTACTTCTAAAATACAAGAAATTAACCAATAAAACTTTCCAGATCTCTTTCTTAATGTCCTAGCAAGGTTTTAGATGAATCAATTCGAATTAAATCACAAGTAAAAGTGAAATCGTAGAATAAGCCAAAATGATGCAAACCGATGCTTGATGATGAATCTTTATTGCATAAGAGTGTTTACAAGGAATATCCAAAGCACCCCTCACTAAATCAAGAACAAAGCCCTAGATGGAGAATAAAAGGCTAAACCCTAATTTTTCACTTGTTCCTCATACATATGTTGCTCTCCCCTCTAGTGTATTTATAATCCCTCGTAGCTGCCACCATGAGCCACAAAATTAACAACTCGACCAATTTGTTCAACATCAAATCAAAATCAAACCAATTTATTCATCACATATCAATGATTATACACATGATCTCACAAACAACAATATTGTCTTGATATCCTAGAGTGCGCTGGTATGACCAACTACAAGCCCTACAACACTCTTGTCGATACTTATGCCAAATTATCCAGTAGTGACGGTGCCCCAGTTGCTGACCCAACGGACTTTCACAGTCTCGCAGGAGCACTTTAGTACCTCACCTTCACTCGTCCAGATATCTCCTATGCTGTTTAGTAGGTGTGTCTTCACATGCATGATCCTCGAGAGCCTCATCTTGCTGCACTCAAAATGATTTTGCGTTATATTTGATGCACTATCGACTTGGGACTTCATATTTAGCCATCCACTACAGATGCTCTTGTCATCTACTTTGATGCAGATTGGGTAGGATGCCCAGATACTCGAAGATCAACTTCCGGCTATGCTATCTTCCTCGGTGACAACCTGATCTCTTGGTCATCCAAGCGTCAGAACATGGTCTCTCGATCCAGTGCTAAAGCCGAGTACCGCGCCATTGCAAACGCAGTGGCTGAAGTTACTTGGCTCTGTCAACTCCTTCACGAGCTTCACATCCCCCCATCCAAGTACACTCTGGTGTACTATGATAACGTCTATGCAGTCTACCTATCATCGAATCCTATGCAACATCAGCGAACAAAGTATATTAAGATTGATCTCTACTTTGTTCGCGAGAAAGTTGCTATCAATGCTATTCGCGTTTTGCACGTTCCCACTTTATCACAGTATGCAAATATCTTTATAAAAGGGCTTCTAACAACGGTCTTCACCGAGTTTCATTCCAGTCTCAACATTCGACCTATCGATGTTGTGACTGTGGGGGGTGTTAGAATATAGAGTTAGTTACGGACTCTAATTGGAGTTAGTTACGGACTCTAATCTCGTATTGGTGTTGGACTCTGAATGATCATGTAATATAAATATGTACTTAGCCCCAATCAATAATAGGTCTAGTTTTACATTCTCACACTCACAAGTGAACAAAAGAGGAAGGAAGAAATGCTCTCCTCAAGAAGCCAGCAGCAGCATCAGCCTTTGTCAACCGCCTCACCTACTAGTAGAGATATACAACCAACTAGTTGTAGCAGGGATGAGAGAGAGGATCAGATCAGTCCATGCTCATGTCTCTCACCTATGAGTCTATGACTCGTTTTGACTTAAGACTATGGGAGCAATGTCCTGCTTACACCAAGGGAGGGGTGTCTGGTCAGACAATAGGGGGGCGTGCGGCCCCCAGCCCCCCTGGTGTTTCCGCCAACTGCTCATGTTTAAAGCTATTGAGCCCATTTATGGTCATTGAGATGTGGCGAATGATTTTAGAAGCAATCAGGGTTGCTGTATGTACTCTGAACTATGAAAATGAAGCTCTAGCTGTTGCTACAGCTTGGTGCTATTTAGCTTGTTCCTTGTTCACTGTATTTGTCCACTTGAGTCATGCTTCAGAACTGCTTGTAAATTTGTCACCGATAGTTCTATCCTTGTATATGTTTTTTAAGAAAAAATAATGAAAAGTTGTAGAATAGAAGGAATGGCATGCAAATCAAGATATACATCGATCTTCTCTATGGCAAATTTGCGAAGCCAATGACGAGGATGATAAATTTATGAAGCCCATTGTTAACAGCGGCAAATAGCCAATTTTTTGTAGTGAGAGTGGGGGAGAGGAAGGATTTTTTAAATAATACATTTTTTATACAAAATTTTATTTCTGGTACGTGGATTTCAAAAATTATAAAAATAGCCCACTGTCGTGCTATGGTCTACCGACAGAGACTTTTTTGGCCTCTGTCGGCAGACCATCTGCCGATTTATCCTCTATCGGCAGATAATCTGTCGACAGAGGCCGACCAGCAGCCACGCTAGCAAAAAATTCCCTCTATCAGTGGGGCAGGCCTATGTTGGCAGACCATGTGCCGACAGAGGCTCTGTCGGTAAATGGTCTGTCGATAGATATATTTATCTATCGACAGACCATCTACCGATAGAACCAGAAAGTTTAGACTTCCGGAATACTGAACTTCTAGACTACCGGACCCGGAACATCCGAATTTACCCATAACATCCGAATTTATCTTTTTGTCCTTTCTCATTCTCTAATGTTAAAGTGAGATTTGGTTCTAGTGAGATTGCAATATCTAGTGAAAAGAATTTCGAAGTGTGGAAGAACGTGAAAGTGGAGTCTTACACACTCTATCAGCTATAGAGAATGAGAAAGGAGAAAAAGAGTGTTGCAACCATGTGGAAGCAAAGGTTTCCAATCAAGCCAGAGAATCGAGTAGACAAACGAGCTAAAATTGATGAGTGGGTGATCACCCTGGCCTTCCCATTTGGTCAGCGTCTATCCTGTGGCAAATAACACTTGCCTGGTGTTTATGCTTTTCTTCATACTGAGATGGTAACAAACTTTCCATTCATCATCCAGGTAGACTTCCTCCTTGCATCTCAAAGGGAGACATTACTTTTTAATAGTCCACGGAACAAGGGAATTCTAGAGTGTGTCCCAAGTACTTTTCTGAATGCTTTTGTTGCACTAGTGAATTCTGGATTAATGGTCACTAACCCATGGAGGAATGAGAAGTACATTGAATTGTCATCAGCTTATAAGTCAGCAGGCTATTTCATAGGGAATCACATATCTGAAAACAAGCTCCTGAAATTCCTCAAGACATGGCTACAGGCCTCAGATGTGCCTTTCATAAAACCTCCAAATGCAAGTTTTCCTACTGTCTTATCACCTCTAACTACATACAATTCAATCTTGCTATTGGAATGGATAAGGAATCTACAGTCCAAAGATATAGTGTTACCAGCTGTAGGACCGAAACTAGCGACCAGAGGGGGGGTGAATGGGCGCAAAATAAAAATAAAGCGGAAAATAAAACTTCTGAAATTTAAGTTTCAAACTTGCAAGTGACTCGGTATGATTCAGTTCATGGTTCGAACAAATAACCGTCACACCTAGCAAATTGAAACTTATATTTCAGAACCCTTTCTCAAACTTAAAGTTTGAACTTGTGAATCACAGTAAAAGAGTAAAAAGAAATCTCTCCAAAAATGATTGTCCAAGAAAAGAGACAGATATTCGTTAAAATGCGTTCACGAGA
>KE372956.1:131541-142066 GCA_000418225.1 Zizania latifolia | reverse complement strand
TCGTACTCTGCCTTCCTTGTAGCGTACTCTACGTTTGTTTCGCTACGCGAGAACCAACGTCCATCCTAGACTAGGTTCTCCATATCCACCCACTCAATGAAGTCATATTTCCTTCTATCCGAGTACCTCCTGACGTCCGGGTACCACAAATCCATGTCAACATTGAGGTAAAGAAAGTATCTCCTTCCATGAATGTTATGCCATTTTGCAATCTCTAGTTGGCACTGATCTCTGCAATGGCACAAAGGCCGATCGGTCCACAGAGGGATTAGACAGGCAAAAATATCTCTTCTCCCGTTTGGAATTTTGGTTGCCCTACGATTAGTAGAGGAGAAAGCCATCTAGCTACATAGAATAAAACATAGTCAGTATGTTTTAGTAAAATACATCACATCATGAATGTAAATAATAGTCCAAGGGATCATTTAGGTACTGCTACAACTCCTAATTCATGGCCTGCTTTTATAAGCTATCCTAAACCAAACAATCATCATATTTTTACACAGGATGTAATCCTAACATGTCCAATAGTCCAAGGAATCATTTAGCTACTGCTATAACTCCTAATCGATAGCCTGTTTTTAGAAGCCATCCTAAACCAAACAATCATCATATTTTTATAGTAGATGTAATCCTAACATGTCTAACAGTCTAAGGGATCATTTAGCTACTGCTACAACTCCTAATTCATGGCTTGCTTTCATAAGTCATCCTAAACTAAACAATCATTATGTCTTTAACAGTCTACGTAATCCTGACATGTCCAATAGTCAGCAAGGTGAAGGGGTACATGGAGAAGGTGTCCACTCTGATTCCAAGCTTGAAGTACTTGGACGTCATAGATTCTGAGGGTAACGACCGCTTAGAGACCGATAAAGAAGAGGATGACTACAACGAGGATGAAGAAGGAGAAGGTGATGAAGAAGAGGAGGGTGGAGAGAAAGGGGAAGGTGATAAAGATGACCAGGAGGAAGCAGGAGACAAAGAGGAGGAGGAAGAAGGTGACGATGAGGTGATTTACCTGTTTAGCATCGCCAGCTTATAGAAAGTAGTAAAGAACTAAAGAACCTTGTTAGATGTCAGCTCTAAGGTATCAAATCGCATTGAGTTTATATCAAATGTTGGGCTATAAAGCAGAAGAAGCAGCATTTGAATAATCTAAAGACCCTCGAAGTTAAACTAGAAACAGATGTTGAGCATGTCTGGTAGAGAGATAAACTCCTAAGAAAGGTATGTAGTTTCCTTCTTTCATGAATTTATGGAAATTCTCCCATTTGGGCTGTGATGTATGTAGTTTCAATGAGGAAGAAGCATCCATGACTTAAATAAGACATGAAGAAAAAAGAATACATAGAAGCACAGGAGCAGGAGAAAACTGAAAAGAAGTCAATGGAAGCAGCAGCCAAAATCTGAGAAAAGCGACTCAGAAGGTAAAACATCGTAATCCATAGCCTGCTTTCATAAGCCATCCTAAACCAAACAATCATCATGTTTTTACAGTGGATGTAATCCTGACATGTCCAATAGTCCAAGGGATCATTTAGGTACTGCTACAACTCCTAATTTATGGCCTACTTTCATAAGCCATCCTAAACCAAACAGTCATCATGTTTTTACAGTGGATGTAATCCTGACATGTCCAACAGTGTAAGGGATCATTTAGCTACTGTTACAACTTCTAATTTATGGCTTGCTTTCATAAGTCATCCTAAACCAAACAATCATCATGTCTTTAACAGTCTACGTAATCCTAACATGTCCAACAGTCAGCAAGGTGAAGGGATATCGGGAGAAGGTATCCGCTCTGATTCCAAGCTTGAAGTACTTGGACGACATGGATTTCTAGAGTAACGACCGCTCAGAGACCGATGAAGAAGAGGACGACTACGACGAGGATGAAGAAGAGGGTGAAGAAGGGGAAGGTGATGAAGAAGAGGAGGGTGGAGACAAAGGGAAAGGTGATGAAGATGACCAGGAGGAAGCAGGAGATGAAGAGTAGGAGGAAGAAGGCGATGAGGAGGTGATTTACCTATTCAGCAATGCCAGCTTATAGAAAGGAGTAAAGAACTAAAGAACTTTGTTAGATGTCAGCTCTAAAGTATCAAATCACATTGAGTTTACGTCGAATTTAGGCTATAAAGCAGAAGGAGCAGCATTTGAATAATCTAAAGACCCTCGAAACTGAACTAGAAAAAGATGTTGAACGTATCCAGCAGAGAGATAAACTCCTGAGAAATGTATGTAGTTTCAATGAGGAAGAAGCTTCTATGGCTTAAATATGACATGAAGAAGAAAAAATACATAGAAGCACAGGAGCAGGAGAAAACTGAAAAGAAGTCAATATAAGCAGTAGCCAAAATCTAGGAAAAGTGAGTCAGAAGGTAAAACATCGTAATCCACAGCCTACTTTCATAAGCCATCTTAAACCAAACAATCATCATAGTGAAGAAGGGGAAGGTGATGAAGAAGAGGAGGGTGGAGAGAAATGGGAAGGTGATGAAGATGACCAGGAGGAAGCAAGAGATGAAGAGGAGGAGGAAGAAGGCGACGAGGAGGTGATTTACGTGAGGTATGTAGTTTGAATGAGGAAGAAGCTTCCATGGGTTAAATATGACATAAAGAAGAGGGTGAAGAAGGGGAAGGTGATGAAGAGGAGCAGACTTTGAATAATGTAAAGACCCTCGAAACTGAACTAGAAAAAGATGTTAAATGTATCCGGCAGAGAGAT
The DNA here is from genome assembly GCA_000418225.1 of Zizania latifolia. Classification (NCBI taxonomy): domain Eukaryota; kingdom Viridiplantae; phylum Streptophyta; class Magnoliopsida; order Poales; family Poaceae; genus Zizania; species Zizania latifolia. The sequence goes on along the minus strand of KE372956.1, from coordinate 139,338 downwards.
AAACTGAAAAATCTGATATGAAGAGGAAAGAATACACTTATAGGCGAATTAACTAAATAGGACTACATTAAACTATACATAGTGTATAGAAACAATGCAAAACATTAAAAAATAGAGCATGCAACGAAAGTACAATGCAAATGAAACATTACGAAAATATATATCATTAAATTAACTACGTGCACGAAGGCTACAATCAAAGTACCACAAAAATATCTTTAGCTATGTGTAGAGGACATGTAAATTACGTTCAAAGTATCTCTATGTTATGTTTGAAGTATAGAAAATATCTAACAGAGTAAGGTATGTTGAAGTATCTGAAACAATAGTGGATGCAGTCACATACGCCTTTTACGTGTTGGGTTATGGGGAGGCTACGCTAGCGCTTAATTTCAAAAATTTACCCCTTTAGCTCAAGAACCATGCGGGTAATGAGATCATGGACCGTTACCTTGAGTCTCGAGATGCGTTCGGGCAGCGAAAGTAGAGTCGATGAAGCGCGTCCTCGAGCTGCTCCTCCCAGCTCTGTTCATTCATCGGCGATCCAAAGATGAAGATGACGTGATCTTACGATCCGGCGATCTCCACGGGAAGAAGACCAGCACCGCTATTTGAGCAGTGCCTCCACGGTATCCACACGTCCGGGGACAGGATCACCTCACGCCGGCGTGCTAGCACCACTCGTGAGATCCGGGGAGATCAATCACAACACTTGCAATTGAGGAGAGAAGAGAGGTGGCGGCTAGGGTTCTCAACCAGGAGCAATACCAGCAACAACCAGCAACCTTTCATGTTTGCCCCACCTCTCTTTATATAGTGCCCTGTCACGGGCCTTTAATCTGTATTAAAGCCCAATATATCTAATCTGTTCGCCTGGACCGAAACTTCCGGTTCTGACCGGAACTTCCGAAAATAACCTTCTGTATCAAATTTATTTCGACCCAAAACTTCTGGTCCAACTAGAACTTCCCGTTCGTCCAGGTAGGCCCGAAACTTTCGGTCTAACCGGAACTTCCGGTCCAAACAGAACTTCCGGCTCCTCCAGAAAACCAAAACTGGGGCTGGCCCGGAACTTCCGGATGCTCCAGAACCCGGAACTTCCGGATGCTCCAGAACCCGGAACTTCTGGCCCTTAGCCAGAACTTCCGGTACCTCCAGAATTCTCTTGGGCACAATTCCATCATTACGTTAATAGGCTAGCACGCACAAGAAAGCTACACAGAATAAGTTATGTTAAAGTATCCCTAAATTATGTGTAAAGTACACCCTAATTTTCTCTAAATGTTGTTTAAGGTAGCTCTAAATTATCTCTAAAGTACCACTGAATCATCTCTAAATGATGTCTAAAGTACACATTAATTATCTCTAAACTATGTTTAAAGTACATCTTAAATACATCAAAAGCACCCCTTAATTATCTCTAAACTATGTTTAAAGTACCTCTTAATTATCCCAAAAGTACCTCTGAATTAACCCTAAATGATGTCTAAACTACACATTAATTATCTCTGAACTATGATTAAATTACCTCTTAATTACATCGAAAGTACCCCTTAATTACCTCTAAATGATGTTTAAGTTAGCTCTAAATTATGTCTAAAGTACCCCTTAATTATCTCTAAATTATGTCTAAAGTACCCCTTAATTATCTGTAAACTATGCTTAAAGTACCTCTAAATTACTCTTAAAGTAGTACTAAAATACTCCTAAAGTACTATTAAAATACCCTTAAAATACTAGTAAACTACTCCTAATCTACTCCTAAATTACTCCTAATCTACTACTAAACTACACTAAACTAACTATCCTAACTATAACTACCTAAAGAAGAGAAAAGAGGCGAGGAGAGGCATACCTGGGAGCTCCAAGGCGAGGGAGGGACTGAATAGCGCGGCTGGGAGGGGGGCTTCAGCCCCCTTATAATGCCAGAGCTATCGGCAGACTCTGCCGACAGAGCCCGGTCAGCGGCGGGTCAACAGCTCTGCCGACAGATCATCTATCGATAGAAGTCGAACCCACTGACTAAGTTCATGTGGCCCTCTATCGGTAGATCATCTGCCAACAGAGGATAATTCGACAGATAGTCTGCTGACAAGGCCGAAAAAGCCTCTGTCGGTAGACCATAGCCCGATAGTTGCTATTTTTGTAATTTTTCATATTCACATCTAGAAATAAAATTTTGAATAAAAAATATATTTTTTAAAAAAATTCTTCGCCGAGTTCTAGAACATGGTGGAAGACTTGAAAACCCATTGGGCCTGCACTAAATGGGCCTAATGAGCCTTCATAAAATAGGCCCAACCCATTGTGCCTGCATTGAATAGGCTTAGTTTTGTATTAATGGGCCTGAAATTAAATTGGGCCACGAGAACTTCGTGAAAGTCCTAGAAAGCCTAGTGGGCCTGTATTAATGGGCTCAGTTTCATATTAATGGGCCTAAAATTTAATTGGGTCGCAAGAACTCGGTGAAAGTCCTAGAAAGCCCATTGAGCTTGCATTAAATGGGCTCAGTTTCCTATTAATGGGCCTGAAATTTAATTGGGCTATGAGAACTCGATGGAAGTCCTAGAAAGCCTATTGAGCCTACATTAAATGGCTCAGTTTCATATTAATGGGCTTGAAATTTAATTGGGTCACGAGAACTCGATGGAAATCCTAGAAAGCCTATTAAGCCTGTATTAAATGGGCTCAGTTCCATATTAATGGGCATGAAATTTAATTGGCCCTCGAGAACTCGGTGGAAGTCGTAGAAAGCCTATTGAGCTTGCATTAAATGGGCTCAGTTTCCTATTAATGGGCCTGAAATTTAATTAGGCTACGAGAACTCGGTGGAAGTCATAAAAAGCCCATTGAGCCTGCACTAAATGGGTTCAGTTTCCTATTAATTAACCTGAAATTTAATTGGGCCACGAGAACTTAGTAGAAGTCTAAAAAGCTTATTGAGCCCATATTAAATGGGCTCAATTTTCTATTAATGGGCATAAAATTTAATTGGGCAGCGAGAACTTGGTGGAAGTCCTAGAAAGCCTATTGAGCCTACATTAAATGGGCTCAGTTTTATATTAATGGGCCTGAAATTTAATTCGGCCGCAAGAACTTGATAGAAGTCGTAGAAAGCCTATTGAGCCTGCATTAAATATGCTCTGTTTCGTATTAATGGCCTTAAATTTAAATGGTCTACTTTTGCGGCCTAAACGGTAAGCTTTAATTAAGTAAAGTGGGCTGAATGAAATTAGCATTGAAACATAACGGCCCGAATAATACAAAGTTAAATGCCCCGAAATTTATCAAAATGAAGCAGGCCGCAACAACGCTTTAACGGTCACAAGCTTGGTTTGGACTCTGGACTAGAAGTTAATGAGCCGAAATTTCAAACGAAGGGCGGATAATAAAAAGGCCGAAATTAGGATTGGAATCTTGAGCTCTATTCTCTTCGTTTCATATTAGGAACATTAACTTTTTTAGTCAGACTTTTTTAATTTCATCAAGTTTAAAAATATATATTGATAATATAAATAAATATTCTATCAATACATATTTAATGATGAACTTAATTAAAATAATTTAATATTATAGTTGTTTGTATATTTTTTATAAAATTAGTTAAGATTAAAGAAAGATCATATAAAAAGTCAAACGGAACCGAAAGAGTAGCTTTGAATCTTAAAATGAGCCAAATTTTCCGTACATCGGACCTCAATGGGAAAATGGCAGATATACCCCATAGTTTAGGTGGGATTACAAATTTGTCCCATAGTTAGTGGGACTTGTAGATTTATTCCATAGTTGGTGGAATGACTTGCAGATTTGTCCCATTTTCATTTACACCATATTTTAATTCATTTTTTTTTGTTTTTCACCCTATGAAATGCTTATTATACACCTGTCAGCACTCATGTTTCTAGCCAGACCGACCGACGTGTAGCCTCCGTGCGTCGCCGCCACCATTGGCCCCACCACTACCGCTGCCAAAGTCGGCCCCGCCACCGCCGTTGCCGTTGTCGGCCCTGCCACCGACGCCGACCCCACGCTTTTTATGGGATTTAATTACCAATCAACCGCTAAACCCTGGGAGGAGAGTGATACGCCATACGTGAACAGATTCACGCTCACGCTTGCGCTCCTCCTCGTCGTTGGTCTCACTGGTGCTGCGTCATTTTCTTCTTCCTCTAGGTGCCCCATTTAGTCCTTGCGAGCTGAGCACCACTATGGCCCTACCTCTAGTTGTTGCTGCTGTGAGGTCGGTTGGTTCACTCCGACGTCAGACGTGTGGGGGAGGCGGACGCGTGGGGGAGAGGCGGCTGTGCGGGGGAGGCAGCAGTGGCGGTGCCGCACGCAGGAGGCGACTGCAGTGGCTGTGCGCAGGAGGAGGATGCGGTGGCGCTGTGCGGGGCCGGCGGATCACGAGTTTGGGAGGCGGCGCCGCCGCCGCTCGGGGCCTGTGGCGCGTGCGTTTGGGCAGTGGCAGCACACGGGGTTAGGTGGTGGCAGCGCATGGGGTTGGGAAGCGGCGACACATAGGGTTCGGCGGCGGTAGTGGAACAGAAGGGCAGTTAGTATGCATAGGAGAGGGCAACAAAGCTAGAAATGAAGAAGGGTAGAATAGACATTTCACATGCTGGAAAACAAGAAAATGAATTAAAATATGTTGGAAATGAAGAATGGAACAAATCTGCAAGTCATCCTACTAACTATGGGGTAAATCTACAAACCCCAACAATTATAGGGCAAATCTGTAAGTCCACTTAAACTATAGGGCATATATGCTATTTCCCCCAAGTCAATAGGCCGAAATTGCTTCATTTTTGGGGAAACTTCCCTGCCACGTCATCCGTCGCCGATCACCACCAGCAGGCTACCAAACTCGATCTTCTTTAATGTTGACACCAGCGTATCAAAGTTGGCATTGAACACGTTGGTATAGATGATGTTGTTGTCCACGACGACGTGCCACTGTCGAAGAAAGTGTAGTCGAGTAGGAAGTTGTCGTCACCTTAGAGGCCGAGGAAATGATAAAGATTAACGGTGAGCGGTGTGCTGCTGTGGTTCAAAACCTAGCCATGTCGGTCATGGTGCCGACAATGTCGTCATGGAACTTCCCTGTCGATGGGACTAGGTTGCTCGCTGGCGAGTAGTACACGTTGGCATGCCATTGCTGTAGAGGAACCTAGCCATATCGGTCATGAGACTCATGACGTCGGCATTGTTGTCACGGAACTTTCCCGTAGATGGGGCCAGGTTGCTCACCATCGAGACGTACACATCGGCATTCACCGGCATCATCGCATTGATCGTCGACATGTACCTAGCCTCATTGAGCGCGCGTTGGATGTTCTTGAGCACCTCGACAACATGGTCCATCATAGAATTTTTTTAAATATTTTTATACAAAATGAGACGTCGTTTCATAAAATAGTAAAATTAGACATATCGATAGTTGAAGTGAGATTCCTATCGATACATCAAATGTAGATAGGAAAAATAGTGAATCAACAAGAAAAAATTGCCTCTCATTAACCAATCAATGGTTGACAGGCCGCTCGCATTGCGCCTGCCCATGTGCTATTGCTTTTCCTACGCACCAGCTGTTGCCTTCCCCCGCGCTAGAAGCTCGCTTGCGCCAGCTGTCGCCTAGCCGTGTACCCATTTTTCCCACGCACTAGGCTGGTTGCGTGCTCATCTGCCCACGTGCGCTGTGCTTCTGCCCACCCACGCTACCCGCTGCAAGAGCTCTTATCGACCATTCAATCTGTCGACAAGAGGCAACTTTTTTCTTATCGATTCACCTTTTCATTCGTTGCCACATCAACTATCAACGGATCTAGTTTTGATATTTCTTGAAAAGGCATCCTAGAATTATAATTTTGCAAAAAATATTATTTAAAAAAATCGTTGAATACACCATTGTACACCTACAATTATCATTAATTTGCTAGAATTTATGATGGGCTAGGCCTATGTTTATTTCAGAAATTTCAAATAAATCTCAAAGGCTCACTCATACAAGAGGATAGTAGAAATATTTAGTCTCATATTGCTAGTGTAGATGGAGGATAACCAACTTATATAGTGGGGTTGTCTCCATCCCACTAAGCTATATGTATGGAGGAGAGAAAGCGAGTTCCACACGCGCGTGCTCGCTCTCCTGGTTTGGCCGGGCTCGGGCTTGGGCACGGGCACAGGAACAGGCTTCGCAGGCGCACGGCATCTGTGTGAATGGTTTGCCGAAATCCGTCTCCTTGCCTTGCGAGGACGCGGCCTCCTTTTGACCTTCTGATTTTTGGTAACTTGTCCCATATTCAAGATATGAAAACTGACATGGTTTAGATCACGATCACGACGCGAGATCATACCGTCCTCGTATAAATACCCGTGTAACCGGCCGCTACCATATCAGATTAGATCGGAATAGATCAACATGTGCTAGGTTTTGCCTATCCTCTCTGCAGCACCGTCACCGTAGCCTTCTCTATCCCTCACGTCGGCGTGCACCGGTGAACGGGCGAGCAGGTCCCTGGAACCCCTCGCCCTTGTGATCCTGCACCGGGAGACGGCGAATAAGGTTTTTGGGAAGCGCTCCACGTGACTGCTCATGTCCGTCAACACGGCGTGCCTTCCGTCCATGTCTATCGTCGGTTGCCGTCGTCTGTGGTCCGACGTCAATAGGAACCAGCCTACACCGGTTGCGGCATCTTCGTCTGTGAGCGTTCAGTACGTGTGCTGCGATCCCTCTCGGTTTTTAATCATGTTTTATGAAACCATGATTAGATTATTTCTGTTAACTAGTATGTTAGATCTGTTCATGCTAGTTCTTACGAATGCCATGATTTATTTAATTCAGAATTTAATCTTGCAATTGCCTAATTCTCCAACAATCCAAAAATCTTATTATAGGCAATCTACAATTTATTCAATGGCTGGTTTTGCCGATACACTGAGGCCAGAAAAATTTTCTGGTATGCATTTTAAGAGATGGCAAGCAAAAGTCCGTCTCTGATTTACTGCTATGAATGTATGGGAAGCGGGACTTGATAAACCTGAAGACGAACTTTCTTCTGATGAGCAGAAGAAATTTGTGGAGGCCAATAATCTCTTCGTGGGATGTATTCTAGACATGCTCTCTGATCGTCTGTGTGACGTTTACATCATTGTGACAGATATGAAAAAGTTGTGGGATGCTTTGATTGCAAAATATGGTGCATTAAATACAGGCAGTGAACAATACCTCATAGAGAGCTTCCTTGACTACAAGATGGTGAATAATCGTTCTGTGGTAGAATAAGCTCATGAGGTTGTGTGCACTGTGAAAGAACTTTACCTAGTTAAGTGTCCTCTACCCGACAAATTTGTGGCTGGATGCATAATTGTAAAGTTGCCTTCTACTCTAAAACATCAAAGATAGGAGATATCAGTTGAAAACCTGATAGTATGTCTTGATGTTGAAGAGAAAGCTCGAGCAAATGACGCTTCTGAGAAAGGAGGCGAGGGCCAGACTAGCATTAACTTGGTGCAGAAGTCTCCACATAGCAAGAACAAAGAGAAAAATAAACCTACTAAGGTTATGATGACCACTACCTTGAAGAAGAAGAAGAAAAATAAAGCCGAGTTGAATTGCTTTACTTGCGGTGAGCTGAGGAGTCATGGTATGAACCATGAGGTGATGAGTGCTTGTCAACTGGGTGATGAAGATTGCACGATGAGGATGAAGAGGAAGAGGAGGAGATGACTCGACCGCGACGGAGCTGTCGCGCGACTCAGGTACACGGGAGTCCGACCGCGGAGCTGAAGAGGAGCTGC
>KE372956.1:106008-121446 GCA_000418225.1 Zizania latifolia | reverse complement strand
ATTCTCATCGAGTCACTTGCAAGTTTGAAACTTAAATTTCAGAAGTTTTATTTACCGCTTTAATTTTATTTTGCGCCCATTCACCCCCCCTCTGGTCGCTAGTTTCGGTCCTACATGAGCTGGGATATTTCTCTAAGGATTGTCTAGATCATGCAGACCGCAAAGGGCAAAGGGCAAAGAATATCAACATGGTGACCATTGGCAATACTGATGATGGGTACGGTAATCTACCTACTGTTCTTCCAGTATTTCAAACTACTAGTTAGTGGTTTGATACGGGTGCCAATATTCATGTGTGTGCTGACATATCTATGTTTTCTTCTTACTAGGCCATCCAAGATTCTTCCGTCCTGATGGGGAATGGGTCACATGCTTCTGTTCATGGTGTTGGCACGGTAGATCTGAAGTTTACTTCGAGAAAGATTGTGCAGCGAAAGAACGTATACCATGTCCCTACTATCAATAGAAATCTTGTTAGCGGTTTCATTCTATACAAGGATGGATTTAAAGTAGTCTTAGAGTCCAATAAATTAGTCTTATCAAAACATAGACAATTTATTGGTAAAGGTTATGATTGCGGAGGCCTGTTCTATTTTTCTCTTTTAGATTTCAACAATAAGTCAATGAACCGTATTTGTGGTAATATTAATGATGATGCAAGTGTTTGGCATTCACGTTTATGTCACGTTAATTTTGGCTTGATATCTCGACTGTCCATCATGTGTTTAATTCCGAATTTCACCATTGTCAAAGGATCTAAGTGCCATAGTTGTGTGCAATCGAAGCAATCTCGGAAGCCTCACAAAGCAGCCGAGGAGAGAAACTTGACACATCTAGAACTCATACATTCTGATCTTTGCGAGATGAATGGTGTGTTGACAAAGGGTGAAAAGAGATACTTCATGACATTGATTGATGATGCGTCTAGATTTTGTTATGTTTATCTATTTCAAACTAAGAATAAGATATTAGACTACTTTAAAATCTACAAGGCCAAAGTTAAAAATCAATTAGAGAGAAAGACCAAACGTCTAACGTCAGACGCGGTGGTGAATATTTTCCTAAAATATTTGATGAATTCTGTGAGGAACACGATATTATTCATGAGAGGACGCCACCCTATTCGTACGAATCAAACGGGGTTGCCGAGAGGAAAAACTGCACACTAACTGACTTAGTTAACATCATGTTAGATACTGCCAGTTTATTAAAGACATAGTGGGGTGAAGCTTTATTGACTGCATGTTATGACGTAAATAGAGTTCCAAACAAGAATAAAGAACAAATTAATGGAATTGTGCCCAAGAGAATTCTAGGGGAACCGGAAGTTCTGGCTGAGGGCCGAAAGTTTCGGGTTCTGGAGTATCCGGAAGTTCCGGTTAGACTAGAAGTTTTGGGCCAGCCCTAGTTTCGATTTTCTGGAGGTGTCGGAAGTTTCGGTTGGACCGGAAGTTCCGGGCCTACCTAGACGAACCGGAAGTTCTGGGTCGAAATAAATTCGATACAAAAGGTTGTTTTCAGAAGTTTCGGTCAGAACCAGAAGTTTCGGTCTAGGCGAACAGATTAGATCTGTTGGGCTTTAATACAGATTAAAGGCCTATAACAGGGCACTATATAAAGAGATGAGGGGCTAGCACAAAAAGGCTGCTGCTGTTGCTCCTGGTTGAGAACCCTAGCCGTCACCTCTCTTCTCTCCTCGATTGCAAGTGTTGTGATCGATCTCCCCGAATCTCGCGAGTGGTGCTAGCACGCCGGCGTGAGGTGATCCTAGCCCCGGACGTGTGGATACCGTGGAGGCACGGCTCCAATAGCGGTGCTCGTCTTCTTTGAGTGGAGGTCATCGGATCGCGTGATCTCCATCACCGGATCACCGATGAACGGACGAAGTTGAGCAAGAACGCACTTCCCCAACATCTTCTTCCGCTGCACTAGTGCGTCTTGCGTTAGAAGGTAACGATCCATGATCCTATTACACGTATGGTTCTTGGATTAACGGGATAAATTTATGAAATTAAGCGCTAGCGTAGTCTCTCCATATCCCAACACAAACTCCATAGATATGGATTGGGAGAAAACCATCACTTTCTTACTTGCGCACTTGGGGGTGTTTGGCGAAAGTCAATGTCCTAATATTGAAGAAACACAAGTTGGGACCTAAGACAGTAGATTGTGTCTTTTTAGGAGAGGAGCATTGCGTATAGATTTTTAGTAGTAAAATCTAAGGTGCCTAATATGCATGTTGATACTATTTTAGAGTTTCGTGATACAACATTTTTTGAGAATATGTTTTCTATAAAAGATATGCATAACATTGCTAGATTTTCTGCTAAGATAATTTATGAACCTGATACACTTGTTAATTTCAAGTCTTCTGAACAACATACTCAGTTTGAGAAAATCCATGGGGAGGATGACAGTGAAGCTCCTAGAAGGAGTAAGAGATAAAGGGTTGCAAAATCCTTTGGTGATGACTTCACTGTGTACCTTGTGTATGACACTCCCACGACCATTGCTGAGGCATATGCATCTTCGGATGCAGATGATTGGAAAGAAGTTGTCCATAACGAGATGGACTCGATTATATCCAATGGTATATGGGAGCTTACTAAACGGTCATACGGTTGCAAACTCGTGGGTTGTAAGTGGGTGTTCAAGAAGAATCTTAAGCCTGATGGTACTATTGAGAAGTACAAGGCTCGGCTTGTGGCCAAAGGCTACACACAAAAAGAATGCGAAGACTTTTTCGATACTTATTCACTTGTTGCTAGACTGACTACTATTAGAGCATTACTTTTCCTAGCTGTCTCATATGGTCTTATCGTTTACCAAATAGACGTTAAGACAGCTTTCCTCAATAGAGAGTTCGATGAGAAGATCTACATAAATCAGCCTGAGGGGTTTGTAGTGAAAGGTTAAGAGAGTAGATCAGCCTGAGGGGTTTGTAGTGAAAGGTTAAAAGAGTAAGGTGTGTAAAATATTAAAGTCTTTGTATGGCCTGAAATAAGCACCTAAGCAGTGGTATGATAAGTTTAACAGAACTCTAATTTCTGTGGGCTTTGTTATACATGAGACCAATAGATGTGTATACTATTAACATGGTGGAGACGAAGGAGTTATATTATATTTGTATGTCAACGACATACTGATCTTTGGCACAAATATTGATGTGATCAATGAAGTCAAGTCTTTTCTATCAAAGAGTTTTGATATGAAAGATCTGGGAGAAGCTGATGTTATTCTTAACATCAAATTGATTAAGGACGAGAATGGGATTACACTTTCGCAATCTCATTATGTGGAGAAGGTCTTGAGCCGTTTCGGCTATAAAGACAGCAAGCCTTCTGTTGGGTTATAGGGAGGCTACGCTAGCGCTAATTTTAAAAAATTTACCCCGTTCTCCTAGGAACCATGCATGTAATGAGATATAGATCATTACCTTTAGACACGAAACGCGCTAAGGCAGCGAAAGTAGAGTTGATGAAGCGTGTTCTCGATCGATTCCGCTTAGTTCCGTCCGTTCGCCGACGATGAAGACGACGTAGTCCAGCGATCTCCACGGAAAGATCAGCACCGCAGTAGCAGCGGCATCTCTACGGTATCCACACGTACAGGAAAAAGATCACCTCAAGCCGGTATGCTAGTACCGCGTGAGAGATCAGGGGAGATAATGGCCACAACCGGTGTAGCCAAGAGAGGTGGCGGCTAGGGTTAGGTCGAAGCAACAAGCAACAACAGCCCTCAACCACGCAAACAGCCAGCAGCCTTTTTGTCCTAGCCCCTCCTCTCCTTATATAGTGCCCTCTCATAGACCTTTAATCAGTATTAAAGCTCAATAGATCTAATATGTTCGTCTAGCCCGGAAGTTCTGGTTCAAGCCCAAAACTTCCGAAAATAACCTTCTATACGAATTTATTTCAGTCCAGAATTTTCGGTCCAACCAAAACTTTCGGACCTAGAACTTTCGGTCCAGCCGAAACTTCTAAAAATAACATTTTGTATCGAATTTATTTCGACCTAAAACTTCTAGGTCTCAACCGAAACTTCCGGTTCGTTCAGAATTCACCTTTCAGGCAGGCCTAGAACTTCTGGTCCAACCGGAACTTCCGGCTCCTCCAGAAACTGAAACTGGGGCTGGCCCGGAACTTCCGGTGGAAACCGGAACTTCTGGATGCTCCAGAACTCGAAAGTTTGGCATCTTCATATGCGAGCGTTCAGTATGTGTGCTACGATCCCTTTCGGTTCTTAATCATGTTTTGTAAAACCATGATTAGATTGTTCCTGTTAACTAGTATGTTAGATCTATTCATGCTAGTTTTTGCGAATGCCATAATTTATTTAATTCAAAATTTAATCTTACAATTATCTAATTCTCCAACATAATCAATTATTCAAATTCATCAAAATAAAAGGCAAAAAAATCAAGCAAGAACACACACTTAATGTTGACGCCGTCGTCGAAGCTGTACTTGGTGACATTGTCCTTAACCCAGTCTTGCACGCTGGTACATGCTGACAGCGACGAGCATGTCATTGGGGACGACGATGATCATCTCAATGCCGGTGTTGGTGAGCCCTATCATGGTTCTCTTGTCGATATAAAAAATCTTCACCTTATTGAACTTGATCACCTGCCCCCATCACCTTGGGCAGCAGCCGATGCGTCGCCGTTGTGCCCATCCGCCGCCGCCGCCGCCACTACTTTGACCACCACCGCAAAGCAACACAACGCCACCATGCCCAACTGATCTGAGAAACGCCATGGCCTCATGCTCGCACGACGGCAATCAACACCAGCGAGCAATCAATCCACCACAAAAGCGGATTCATGATTTGATCAACGGTGGCATTTAAATTTATCAACTAATCATGATTTTTAGTAGGAGTCGAGTAATCCATATTATTGTCATTAATACTGAATTAGAGAAGCCTACGCTTATCCACCGTTGATCAATTATGAGGATTTTAGCAGTTTAAAGTGAAGATGCGTGGAACAAGAGGTGGTTCTGAACTTTGTGTGGTACTACTATCATGTTTGTCACCTCTATACTTCCGAGATTCATAGTAGATCAGAAATTTATATGATAAATTAAAATGGATTACCCTTTTATTCGTACTCTAAACTAAACTAGATGACTTAACTAAATACTATCGATACATCACGGTTTTAAATACAAGCTATGTTTGATTTCGTCGGCTCAAATAAATTTTGGATTTACAACTAAATTGAACATAGGGAGGAAATTTATTGCGAGTTAAGATTGTAATGGACGGGTTAAATAACCATTTGATTTGGAATAGCTAGTCCAGAGCCGTCGGACCACGCGCCAAGAGTGATCTGAGTGGATCATAAAGCATTTGGCAGGGGCGTACCGAATAATGTATTTACGCCTGTTATTAATATATGGTATTTTTAACACTAATACATTGTATATTAATAACCACTGGGAGTATATAGACAAAGTTTTCACTTATGGATAGCATGCATGGAAGCGATTAATTAATTTGGGCAGAAAAATAATATACGCTTGTAAAGAGAAATGAAGAATATAATTCTTTATGTGCCCCCGAATATTCATGCAATCTCTTATATACCTATGAGTTTTCATTTTCAATTCCCTACCTTCCATTCAATTCGTTGGCTGTTAAATTTCTTCCAAATGACCAAGTCGATGTTGTCCGACAAAAATGTTAAAATCGAACATTCCAGGTCACCAAATGATATGATATCACCGGGACATTTTAGGAACAAAATTTAGATTTTATATAGAAATTTAAATCAAATCTTATGCAATTTCAAATGGGGTGAAATACCTAAATCACTATAAGTATTGGTATTTTCCTCTTGTGTTAAAAAATGGAATCAATATCAACCAAAAATGGTTAAAATTCATAGTGATTGTCAGTGTATGAACTATGGAATACCCACTACCGATAGAAATACACTAAAAACTGCACATCCAAATATTTTATGGAATTTCGGTAAGAAATCCAAACTTATTCTACATTCCAAACTGTGAAATTGAAATTATATCTCAATTATAATTCAACACGAAATTGAATGTCCTGTGATTCTGAAATTGTAAAATTTTTCCATGAACCAAACGGAGATTAATTGAAATATCGGACAGCATAACCCATAAGAAACTAATACCCCAAATTGGGGATTACATTTCGGTTACAACAATAAAAATAAATTAATAAATCCAAGTACGATATGTTTGTCATGCCTATTCAAACATGCATGTAACTTAGCTCCGATCAGGGTTAACAAAACCGTTCGGTAACCACGGTTACCGCTCGGTTACCGACATACCACTGGCACTCGGTACCGACGTACCGACCGGTTTCATTTGAATTTGAAAAAAAAAATGGAAAAAAAAATCCAAAAACAGTAGGTAAATTAATATGATTTATGGTGAAATTAGTTTTCAAAAATATTGAACTATCACAAAGTTATGAACCAAGCAAGATGAACAAAAATACAAAATACAAAAATAATTTATTTTTTAATCTTCTTTACTCGTTATTGTTTGATTCTTTGTATACAGGTCTTTTGGATTAATGTCATATGTTTGATCAAATAAAATATCATTCTTAATGAGTGTTGCCTATTAATTATTTGTTCCAAGCCTATTGATCCATAAGCACTCATACTGTTGAGTCACAAGACTTATTTTGTTGATTCACGTGCACGTAAAATCTGTAGCTGTTGGTATGTTAATTCACATGTATGTAAAGTTTAACGATTCACTTGCACATAAGGTACTAGGCTGGTAAAATAAGAATATCCAGTAATAGTATGGCAACCTTGTGTTGCACACACTATTAATCTAATATTAAAGAGGACAACAATTACTCTCCGAGGTCAACAACAAACGTTCGATGCTCTCTGAGATAATTATAGCTCTAGTTCTGACTCTACAACGTACGGTAATATCACTTATGGATATCCTTATCCGTATTCTTATCCGTATCCTTATCCCATTCCAGAAACTGCTCCTACTAGATATGTATACGAGTAGCAAGATTTTTAATTTTATCTCATATTATATAAAGAATGGTAAACCACTGCAGCTTGGACATGACAAAGCTGGAAGGAGTATAAAGCAAATATTCTTGCTTTACGTGGCTTACAACTAATGTCTACAGATAAATATAATGCCGCTTATAACCATTGGAGCCAACAATGATAAGTTAGAAATACTCGAATTGCCAATTAACCATGTTGTTTTGTAATTTATATTTTATTGTAAACTTATAAAATTTGTGGTATTATAAGTTTCCTATTTATCTTGAAAAATAATTTTCTATGATTTTATAATTTTTATTTTTCACTGAAAAATTGTCTGATCGGTATCGCGGTAACCGAGCTCGGTACCACGGTTACCACGATAACCGAAGCACATACCACGGTAACCGAAACGCATACCACGGTAACCAATTTTGAAACTGTTTCGTGAACTGATATAAATTCAAATTTTGAAATGTAAAATTTGATCGAATTTTTTCGGTAACTGCTATCTCGAGTCCGAGCGGTATCCAGTCCTAAAACGGCTTTGTTAACCCTGGCCCCGATATATACAATCATTAGAGTGGGGGTTAAGATCATACAATCCACGGTTGGACATATGAACATCCAGTCATCGACATCAACAGTTAGATCAAGACAGCGTGAGTTGATGCAACGCACGCTCAACTATGGTTGTTCCGGGGGTTTCTTGAAAGTAGATTCTGTTCTTTTCTTGGTTGGAAAAAAAAGAAGCTGGTAGCAAACTGTTTCTTGGACGTGTTGAAACCAAAATGTTTAGCAGTAAAAGCTGGTAGTAATGTAGGTCAGTTGATGCCTCAACTTAACGGAGTCACAAGCAAGCAAATAAATGGAAGAAACGAGGCGCCTGATTCAAAGTGGGAAATCTAACGGAGGGTAGGGAATAACGCTTTGATCCAGTGTCTGTTAGCAATAAACTACCCTGTGTCTAAACCAGGCTTCCATTCATTTCCACCAAATGTGCAGACATAAAAAATGAGATGGCAATATCGAAGGAGGCTGGTATGTTAAAAAACAATGATGTTTCTTTTTTTTCAATTTGTGTGAGGATACTTGGTCTTGTGGGCACTGCTTTCGACAGTTTAATGTTAATGTTATGGTAAACCCCCTCCCCAAGCTTAAAATTTGGTCGACCTGTTCTTTCAGCCGGCCCTGCAAAAATTTCCATCAAACGAGGTATTCTGTCAGAAACATGTCTTATAAACACGTCATACAGCAAGAAAGTTTTGAGAGGTGTGTGTTCAAAAAACAGCATAGAATCATAAAGTTCCAATGCGTGTGTGTTATATCTGAAACTTACCAAAATATAAACATTTCTTCTTTTTCATAGGCCTAACATTTTTCTTGTAGCACAGCCTATTCGATTTTATCTTTTCTTTTCTTTGCAGCCCAGCCACAACATTTCTATTTTTTCGGGCCAAATTCTAGCACGGCAACACTTTGGCCAAAAAAAATAATAATCAAAAATCGACTTGCAAATTGAAGTATGAATTTGAGGACATGATTTTCATTGCTGAATTGATCTGGGACTACAATTTGAGACCAAGACTTGATTTTTGGTTTGAGATATTCATTTAGATTTAATAAGAGGATTATAATGAAACTTCAAGATGATTTCATTTGAGGAATTTGAATGGCATTACTCAGATCGATTGAGACAGACCAGCAAATGAACTCCACGTTAAAAATTGAATCGCACGTTTTTAAAATGCAACACTAGAAACCCGAAATTAAGTATGTTACAGGATATAGAACCACCTATGGTAGTAGATTGTCACAAACGGTTCTAATTCCAAACAACTTATGCAGTTATGCTAGAATTCATAGACAGTTCAAGAACTACTTGTGATGAACCCCAAAACTATCTCAAACACAGAATATTTGATGATTTGTCCCTCAAAAAAGTGTTTTACTTATTTGCCACTCTAGCCACCATAGGCTCACGGTCCCACATCATTCACACTGCTGAAAAATAATCAAATAGCCAAAACTTTTAAGAGACAAATCATCAAATTTCCCCCAAAACCCATTAGTTGGAGAACTATTTGAAACCATTACGACCTAGCAGGTCAAGCACATGTCTTCTCCTTGAGTTCTTCCACCGAATTCAGCCTCACCGGCAATCCGTTGGATCTGATCACACATAATCACATATACTAATCTAACATGGAGTTGCACATATTTACTGGTTTTTGACCATGTACATAAGTACATTTCGTCCTCGCACAAGTGGGTAGAAGGTACACAAAGAATCAATTATACGAGGAAAATCAGGCAGCAAATTTTGAAAAAAAAAAAAATGGCACCTCAATTGTGGCACCAAAGAATGCATAGACAAAGGGGGTCAAAAGATTTGCAACAAACAGAGTGGATTTCACATGCAAAAGAGCTTTATGTCCAGAAAATAGCTCATCTGGAGGAGACAATTGTAGAAGCACCGCAGAGTCTTCCCATGTTTGTTTACAATTAGTGAAGGCAGCAGCAAGCTTCATTTGAGGAATCTTCTGTGCCTCTGCTTGGAGAACCTGTCACGTAGCAGCATCAGTCCAACATTGCTACCACACATACCGATAGGGTACCTGCCATCGATGTCCAACAGTGGTTAGGTAAAAAACAACGATTAACTTAATCGAGCAAGATAGGTGACTCACTTGATGCAATTTGGTTTCCTTATGCCAGCAAAACACAGAGGTGATCCACTGGATGAAACATAAAAGCAAATCAGCAAAGGAAGTAACTTGTTTCGCAATGAGAGTTAGATCATAATAATAATGTTTGTTGGAAGCGACGATCCAAACGATCAGAATGAAGTAAATTTTGTGATCTTTCTAAGCAAACTGCTAGGTTCCTTTGTCACTTATTCCAGATCTATTGGACGGGTGAGATAATTGATATAAAACTTATCCATGAACTGACTAAATTATACATCCATTGCACAATTCGCACAAATGTCAGGCACTATCATATTCATAGCAATGGTAGATATGCATATTATCGGCCCAACCTTATATTTATCAGTTATGATACAGTTCTGATAGCCCCCATGTTGACTATGTTAAGTCACATGTTTTCCTTTGTTTACAGCATATTTGGTAGCAAACACGGCATCAATCTATACTAAACAAAGAACAATAAATTAAATGGCAAGAATCCTTGTTTGATGTTGATTCCTTGATCACGAACCAACTCAGACTGCCCTTTGATCCAGTACTCCAGTGTTAGTTACTATGGTGGAATAGAGGAATAGTGTCTGGTTCAGGTATGATACACTTTATAAGAGGATGTATTGAACAAGAAAATTTAGCATAGTTATCACAGCAGTAAAGTAAGGTGAGACGCTAACCACCTTCACACCTTTTAGGCGAGTATGACGTGTGGCGAGGCAATGCCATACTCACTTAACATATATGTACATAGCACAATAATTTTGGAACAACAGGTATTTAAAATCAAACTACGTCAAATAGAAATAGTTAAACAAGTCCATACTCCATAGCAATAATTCAAATATCATAACAAGTTAACAAATAACCAGGGGTGGAACTAGGCCTAAGGCACCTTGGGCTTCAGCCCCGGGCCCAAAAAAGAATTACCTTATAATAGTCAGAAATTTTTCCAAAAAAATAAATGTTAAAGCCCCAGCCCCACTCTTTCAGCCCAGCCTGGAGGTGGGGCTGGGCCTCATTCCTCCCAGCCTGCGCGAGGGGCACGGCCCACCAGGCCCACCACGTAACAACGCAATCCTAGCAGTAACCCACGCCCGCACTGTCGCGTGTCGCCTCTGAGTTCCGCCGCCGCACGCGCCCCCCGGCTCCTCTGCCTCCACTCCCCCGGCTCCTTCGGCCAGCGCCCGCTCATCCACGCCCCGGATACTCCAGCCAGCGCCCGCGCCTCCGCCCCTCCGCCCCCCGGCTCCTCCAGCCAGCGCAAGCGCGCCGCCCCCCGACCAGAGCCCACGCCGCCTCCTGGCCAGCACCCGTGCGGCCGCCGAACAGCGCCCGTGTCGCCTCCAGCCAGCGCCCGCGCGGCCACCGACTAGTGCCCTCGCCGCTTTGCTGAATTAGTATCAATATTCTTCTAATCTTCTTCTAGTATTGTGCCGTGTAGCTGTAATATGGGACTATGGGTCAAGACTTTCTCTTTGAGGATGAACTACTATTCTTCGTGTGTTCTTTGCAGGTTTGAACATTGAGATCCCTGGAAGCTGAAGACATTCTGAAGGTTGCTGTGGGTGCCAACAAATTCAAGGGAGCAGAAGTTCAAGGTTGAATTTTCGCTTCTGCTCTAGTTTTGCGTTGTGTGCATGATTACACCGCCGTCACTTGATTCCGTAATGCCCCGCCATCATGGCATCACCTGATTTCGCAATGCGGTAGAGCCGATTCTTTATGAAAGGAAATAGAGATGATTCACTATAAATGTTACAGTAAAAAATAGTGCCCCATTGATGCATCTGCACCCATTGTATGCCTGTCTTTTATGGAGGATTACTAACTTAAACTGGTTGCTTTTTGCAAGAAACTGGTTGAGGCCTATCAAGTACTTAGTGATCCTGTAAGAAAGGATTCTTATGATAAGCATGGAAAAAAAGGCATTCTCATTAAGTCTTGAATTTTTTTACTATTCCATCAGCTTAGATTGAAATTAAGCTTCAAATGCTTTGTTGCTATAGCACAGAACTTTACCATGCTATAGCACTTTACCAGGTTGACTCGAAGGCCCTGAAACCACTCCGGAGTAACTGTCAAAACTAGGGGTTTTAGTCCTCTCTGACAAGACATATACTTTACGGTGTTCATACAGTATTTTACCATGTTACCCCTAAGTAATTCTCTGTATATCACTACTATAATCGGTTGTAAGTAGAGGATAGTTTGGTAACATTCTTTTTATATTGTGCATATAAATATCCTCCTTGTAAGGGAGAGGGGATCAAACACTTGTTGTATTAATCAATATTACTTCTGCACGAAGGTTATTATCTATTTTGGAGATATCGGACAAAGTTCGAACCCCTATCTACACTTCGAACCCTTCAAGGTTCTAAACACTAAAAACCTATTGCGTATTTTCTGATTACGCCAATAGTTGACGCTGTTCATGAGGAGTCTAGTTCTAAATTAGCCTCTTTATCACAACCTGCATAATCAACTTCGAAGCATACCTCCAAACCTGGGAAGCCTCCCTTCGGCCTAGGGTTTCCTAGGGACTACGGGGCCATCCGCAGACCTTTTATTTGATAGAAGATTAACATAGCATATTGCTAAACCTTGTATTGTTATTGTAGATTATGTCACCTATGCAAAGAACACTTTCGTTTTTAATCTGTGACCTATCCTTGAAAGGGAGAAATTGTCTGGAACAAATTTTATAGACTGGTACAGGAATTTGAGAATCATTTTTAAACAGGAGAATAAGGATTACATTCTAGAGAAATTCCACCCTGATGAACCAACGGATAATACACCAATTGCTAAAAGGCGAGATTATTAGAAGCACGCCAGTGAGTCAATTCATGTCAGCTGTCTCATGCTGGCCTGCATGTCTTCTGAGCTTCAGAAGTAATATGAGGACAGGGATGCCTACGATATGATCGTGGGGTTGAAGAGTATGTTTGAAAACCAAGCTTGGACTGAGAGATATAATGTCTCAAAGTCCTTGTTTGCGTGTAGGTTGGCGAAAGGCAGTCCAGTGAGTCCTCATGTGATCAAGATGATTGGTTACGTTGAGAACCTGGAGAAGCTCGGTTCTAAACTTGATAAAGATTTAGCTACAGATGTAATTCTTCAGTCGCTCCCTGCGAGCTTCGAGCCGTTCATCATTAATTATCATATGAATGGCATGAAAAAAACCTTGGCTGAATTATATAGGATGCTCAAGACAGCTGAGGAAAGCCTCAAGAAAAATCGTAGTCATGTGATGATGGTTCAAAAAGAAAGTAAGAAGAGAAAGCGTAAGGGAAAGGCTAAAGCTTCAGATACGATCTCAAGCTCTAAGTTCAATTCGGTTGGAAAGTCCGAGTTGGGTCCTGCTAGCTCTAACACTTGCTACCACTGTCATAAGCCAGGCCATTAGCGGAGGAATTGCAAGTTTTACCTAGAAGAATAAAAGAAAAAGAAGGTAAGTGTGACTTCCGCTTTAGGTATAAATGTTATTGAAATTAATCTTGCTACTCGTCCAAGTGATTCATGGGTATTTGATACCGGATCAATGATTCACACTTGCAAATCGTTGCAAGGGCTAAAAAGGACTAGGAAGTGCGCAAGAGGCGAATTGGATGTTCGCGTCGGTAACGGTGCAAAAGTTTTTGTGTTGGTCGTTGACGTCTATTCTTTGTCGCTACCCTTAGGATTAGTTTTGGAACTGAATAATTGTTATTTCATTCCTGTCTTGGGCAGAAACATTATCTCTTCGTCATGTTTAGAGGAAGACGATTTTGAATTCGTAATAAAGAACAAGTGTTGTTTGATATTTTTAAATACTATGCTCTATGGTGTTTGTCCATTGTTGAATGGCTTATATATTCTGAATCTTGAGGATACACATATTTATTACATTAATACGAAGAAACCTTGACTCAATGATTTGAATCCTACCTATGTATGGTATTATCGTTTGGGTCATATAAATGTGAAGCGCATGCAGAAGCTCCATAGAGATGGGTTTTTGGAGTCATTTGATTTTGAATCGTTTGACACATGTGAGTCTTGTTTACTTGGCAAGAAGACTAAGACGCCTTTTACTGGTCAAAGTGAGAGGGCAAACGAGCTATTGGCCATCGGAGATACTGATGTGTGTGGACCAATGAGTTGTACAGCCAGAGAAGAATTTCAGTACTTCATAACTTTTACCGATGACTTAAGTAGATATGGTTACGTCTACTTAATGAGGCATAAGTCGGAATCCTTTGAAAAGTTCAAGGAGTTCTAGAATAAGGTACAAAATTATATTGGCAAGACAATTAAATTTTACGATTGGATCGTGGCGGTGAATATTTGAGCTATGAGTTTAATGATCATCTGAAGCAGTGTAGAATTGTTCTACAGCTGACTCCACCTGGTACACCTCAGTGGAATGGGGTGTCTGAGCGGAGAAATCGAACCTTGTTAGATATGGTCCGATCGATGATGAGTTAAACTGATCTTTCATTGTCTTTCTGGGGATTCGCTTTAGAAACTGCTGCTTTTACACTAAACAGAGTTCCATCTAAATCTGTAGAGAGGACACCATATGAGATATGGATTGGTGCTCGTCTTCTTCCCGTGGAGATCGTCGGATCGTTGGATCGCGTCGTCTTCATCGCTGGATCGTCAACGAACGAACAGAACTGGGAGGAGTAGCTCGAGGACGTGCTTCATCGACTCTACTTTCGCTGCCCGAGCGCGTCTCGTGATTTGAGGTAACGATCCATGATCTCATTACACGCATGGTTTCTGGGCTAACGGGGTAAATTTTTGAAATTAAGCGCTAGCGTAGTCTCCCCATAACCCAACACCTTCAACCTAGGAAGCCCCCCTTTGGCCTGGGGCTTTCCATTGGCTGTGGGCCCTCCATGGGCCTTCCTTCAATCTAGGAAGCCCCCTTTGGCCTGGGGCTTCCCAGGGGCTGTGGGGCCCTCCGTAGGCTTCCCTTCAACCTAGGAAGCTGTCCTTTGGCCTAGGGCTTCCTAGGGTGAGGAGCCATAGTAAATGTCATGAGGATAATGAGTGATTGTCAACGGGAAAAGAGAAGATGAGAAGAAGATGAGGAGAAGATGAGATGAAGATGGAGATGAAGACCTCTAAGGAGAGGCAGTGACTTATCGTGGTGTTGCCCGTGTGACTCAGGTACACGGACGGACGATCGTCGGACCGAGGAGTCGCGAGATCGTGGCGGTTCAATCCGGGTACATGGAGCAAAGGCGGCAAGCGGACGTGACTCGTCGTGGTGTTGACCGGTTAAGGAGCCATGGTAAATACCATGGGGATGAAGAGTGATTGTCAACGGGAAAAGAGAAGATGAGAAGAAGATGAGGAGAAGATGGAGATGAAGACCTCTGAGGAGAGGCAGTGACTTGCCGTGGTGTTACCCGTGTGACTTAGGTACACGGACGGACGATCGTCGGACTAAGGAGTCGCGAGATCATGGCGGTCCAATCCGGGTACATGGAGCAAAGACGGCAAGCGGATGTGACTCGTCGTGGTGTTGACCGGTGCGACTCAGGTACACGGACGATCGATTGCCGGGCTGAGGAGCTGCGGGATCGGGTCGGTCCAATCCGAGTGCACGGTGTAGGGGCGACGGGCGCTTTGACGGCTTCGGCTTAAAACCATCAACTCCTAACGGAAAAGCAATTTGGCGTTAAAGATAGCGGTGTCGTAGCGGCTACGAAAAGTTCGGCAACGAATAAA
>KE372956.1:63314-83555 GCA_000418225.1 Zizania latifolia | reverse complement strand
TAGGTACAAGCGTAAAATGATCTATCAATTTGCCTCAACTAGAGTGACGAGCGTTCTATGAAAAAGAAACACTCGAGACACTCAAATGCTAGAGATCAAACACTTGGAGAACGAACGTGATTTCATTTCAAAAACCACACAAAGAACATTCCAAATCCTCTCAAGCAATCACACAAACACTTGACATGCATCACACAATAGTCACATAAACATTTGAGCAAATAGGTAGTGTGCAGTCTAGAAAAATAGATTCATTTAGACATTTCAGCAAACAGTTTGTGTGCACAGGTTTTAGAGATAACCAATCGATGATGTTTGTTGCTGTAGATGTCGCGTTCCGGTGTGGATGTAGGCGTTCCCTAGCTTGGAGTCGACGTTCTACAAGATGACGCAGGCGTTCCCGTCGTTGGAATGTCGTTCCTCCTCGTCGCCGCGCCGCGCGTCGTCCGCGCACAGCCCCTCGCTGCAGCCGCGTGCCGCCCCTTGCTGCAACCCACACCTCCTCTTGCTGCGCCGAAGAGAGAAGAGGAGGGAGAGATGGCTGCTAGCTAGGGGAGAGGGAGAGTGGGTGGAGGGAGGAGGCTTGGAGGAGAAGCTTTCTTGAGGAGGAAGAAGCTATGCACATGGAGACAAAAATTCTGGATAGGCACACTTTAATTCAAAATGTCTCATCATACATGAGGGATGGCAACCATTTATATAGGCCTAGGGACTAAAGGAAAAGACCACTATACCCTTAGGGTTTCATCCACTCATACACACATGTCCAAGGGGCAAATATGGAAAACATCCCGAATAAATGGAAAACATCCCCGAATATTTTTTATTCGGCGTCGCACTTTGCGTGACCGTTACGACACCGTCAACTCACACGGTAAACACACTTTTCCGTTGGGTGGTGACGGTTTTGAGCCCAAACCGTCAAAGCGTCCACCGCCTTCGACCGTGCACTCGGATTGGACCCGATCCGACCCCGCGGCTCTTCAGCCCGGCGGTCGGTCGTCCGTGTACCTGAGTCGCACGCGCCAACACCACGGTGGATCCCGTTTCTTCACTTGCCGCTTCAGCTCCGTGCACCCGGATTGGACTGGCACGCCCTCACGACCTCTCTGTCTGACCAGCGTCCATCCGTGTACTTGAGTCGCACGCGAACTCCGTCACAGTCAAGTCTCTTCACCTCCTTTCTTCTCATCTTTTCCCGTTGACAATCACTCATCATCCCCATGGTATACACCATGGCTCCTCACTTCGTGCCACCGCCATGCAATCCGTTGCCCTGGGCCGTCTCTACCCAATCTGAGCCTAGCATCACCTCTGCCATGTCGCCCTAGCCCTTTCCCCCATGAATCCGAGCCCGGCACATGCCCCGAACCACCCCGCCGCAATCCCTGCCACCGGCCGAATCTAAGCTCACCGCGACACCGTATCCATCCCAGACTCTCCCCTCTTCCCCTATAAAACCTGACCCATAGGGTTTCTCTCCACCGCCATCCCCATCGCCGAAGCTCTAGCACCATCGCCGATGTTTCCCGCATGCGCCTTCGCCTCCGCTATGCCCACAAACCTTTGGCCGTCGTTCACCATCGCTCCATCGCTCCATCGCCCGTCGGTCGCCGTCGACCCTGCCGTTGTCTCCACCAACCACAGCCAATCCATGGCTATCCCTCCGTCGAGCCTGTCGGTCACCGGAGCCTCCTCGCCACCGTTCACCCGAGCCGCTGTTCGCCGTTCTTCGCCGTCGGCCGCTTCTCATCACTGCCGCTCACCACCGAACCCTCAGGTGAGACCACCGTGTCACGCTGATGCCATAGCTGCCCTCACCATCGGCCACTGCACTGTCGTTTGCTGGTGACCATCGGGTCCCGAGCCACTCGCTGGCGGTGCTAGCATGGCTCGCTCACGTGGCCACCACGTTGGTTCCCCATCAGGGTGCTCCGCCCACGTGGCTGCCATGTGTGCGCCATGTGCAAACCCAATCTGTCGAGTTTGATCCGCTGCGATGATGCATTAATTCTGGTTTTCTTCCAAGAAAATAATTCATTATTGCCTCATAAATCGTTTTTTATTTCTGAAATTCTAGAATAATGTTGAAACCTTTAAAAATTCATAACTAATTCATTTTAACTCCAAATTCGACCATTCAAACTGCATAATTTACTAGAAAATGAGATCTACACATTAAAAATACTTTCACATATGGTATGGTTGATCTTATATACTGTTCTTAATTAATTTCTTTTGGCGTATAGTTCCCGATGTTTTGGAAGAGCCCGTTTTCATTGAAAAAGCCACAGTTTTCCTGCAAGGGCAGCAAGGCAAGTAATCTGAGTCCACTCTTTGATCATGATTGGACCCATGTTTAAAGCTGTGCTTTTCTTCAAAATATGTATTTATTTTTGAATGTCATCGGGAAGGGTTTAACCTACTGTCCAATAATGCCTCCAGTTGTGTTACACCACTCCTTGATTCCCATGGTTTAATACTGACTAATTAGGCCCATACTATGGTTTGACTAGATAAATTAGGTTTGCTTAGCCCTTCTTAAAAACTAGTATCACTTAAACATGCTCATTTATGTCACTTATTATGCTAATGCTGGTTTAATGAACTTTTGATTAATGGTGAATGATTAATGGTTAATTCCACTAAAATTTTGACTAATGTGGGTTGTGAGTACATGGTTTTGCTGGTCATACTCATGACACTTAAGGACCGATTCGTGAGCTGCTGTTGCAATGCCTTACATCACTTACCACAAGCCAGCATGGGTAATGGTATGACCTATAGCTCAGCGATCTTAATTGGAGCATTGAGACCATCGATAGCTTTGCATTCTTCGTAGTGACTGCTCTGCGGATTGGAGCGCTAGGTACGTCTTTCCTAGGTAGGGATAGAATGGTTGCCTAGGGTGCGAAACTTAGGGGATCTAGGTGAAAGGGACATATCACAGTTCTTTTTGAGGTGCCGTGGTGGTATCGAGGCGCATGGTGACATGTTGTAGGGCTGTGTCTTGTGGGTAAAGTTGTGCACTTCTGATTAGAGTAAAACTATTCAAATAGTCGTTCCCACAGTTACGGGCGAGCTGCACAATGTTTTTCGTGATTAGTCCCATGGTTACTTAATTAATTTGTTGTTTAATTCTGTTTAACCTGGTCAGCTCTGGTGTAGGAGTGGTTTGATTGGTTTTTGGGCCTGATGACCCTAGATAGGGTTATTCAGTGAATGGTTAATATTACTTTAAGATGTTCAACTAATTAGAACAACTTTTCAATCTCTGCATTTTCTTTAAATGCTGTTTTTATGCAAAAGAACCATATTATGCCTTTCTTTATTATCCGTTGCATTCTTTTACTTTGCCTTGGGTGTATTGTTGAGTATTCCAAATACTCATCCTTGCATTCCCCCAACCAGAAGAGGAGTTTGTTAGTGAAGATGAAGGTAGAGCCTTTTAAGTTGTCCCAGTCAAGTTGCCTATGGAGTGGAGTCGTTGTTGTGTTATTTAGGAGTCATTTATTTATTTTTTATTAATGCTTTGAGGTTCCAATCCGCCTCTGTAATAAAGTACTATATTATGTCGTCGTGAACAAGTTATGCTTTCGATTTCTAATAAATTATCTATTGTGTACCTCTGCTGATTCCTAGATGAGGATTCTTTCTGCACAATAAATCATCGGGAAATGGTTAGAATTTTTGGGCATGTCAAGTTGATATCAGAGTCGCCTTGACTGTAGGTCGAGCCAAATGGTCAACCCTAGGAGCTGAAATTATTTTTGCCTTACTTATACTCATCCCTTCTATTTGAAAAGCGTTGTTTTTGAAAGAAAACAATGCTGATTTTGTTTTATATCTTTCTTTTTAGATGTCTTTCGATGGATCCCAGCCTCAGTGGTGTTTTGGCATGAAAGGTTTTATCAAAGAACCACGACATCTTTCTTTCTTCTATTGATATCAAGAGGTTCCTATGTATTCCCAAACCATTTCGGATATCCCTAGGATTACAACAGTGGCAGTTACACTGATGAGCGAGATTGACACCATTCCGTCACTGATCATTGAAGCAGAGGGACATAGTTTCAGTCATGCTTGTCAAGAAGCCGCCTATGCTACAATTGGTGATCTTCGAGCTCGCTTTGCCTCTTTGTTGTCCATGACGGAGTACAAGTATCATTCAAGAAAGACTTATCAAGACACGTATGCCAAGTACTAGTCCAATGCTAAAGAGAACAGTACTACTATGATCAGAGTGACTAATATGTTAAAGGCGGTGGATGACTGTCATAAGAATACCATCATAGGGGCGCATGAGCAAGAGAACCAAAATAGGCAGACGATTTGTCAACTTCAGGACCAAGTGGAAGCTCAAGGAGGTTGCTGCACTTAAAGGAGAATCACCACCTGAAGGAGCTAGAATTTGTTGTACTTCAAGGAAGCATGTCAAGATGCCACCTCGAGTGCAAGGGATAAAGAGAAGGCGTGAATATGTCATCGTCATAGAAGATGAAGAAGATGAAGATACATAGTTTTCTCCTGATCAGCAAGAAGATCCAGAAGAGCCTAGTTGCTAAGTCCTTATGTAACCTACCCTTAGATCATTTTGCTAGGCGCTTGCTTGCTTAGGATAAATGCTTGTTAGTTTTGCTTGTCAGTAGTGTGTGCTTTGTATCGAGTCTTGTGATACAGCTACACTTAGGAGTTTAATTTTTGGAGTCTAATAAAAGTTTAAACTAAGTTTAGATTAGTATAAGATGTTTTTCTCTTTTCTCTTCTCTATTCTAAATTCGACCTATCTCCTATCTTGTTCGCTTTCTTTAGCAAGATGATTCAGACTCGTGTTAATCCACAAGAAGTTGTTGATGATGGTTCCGGTGGATCAGTCAACAGGGGTTAACCTCAGCCTAATCTGCCACCTCCCATGCCAGATAATCCTAACTTGGCTCAAGTTTTAGCCAATCAGAACCAACTCATGGCAATGTTGATGCAACAGATGCACAATCAGCAGCATGCACCACCTGCTCAACCCCCCACCTACCCCTGTCCCACAGCAAAACAAGTTAGAGTTCTCGAGAGTGAGGCCGCCAACTTTTTCAAGCACCACTAACCCGGTGGTGACTAGTAATTGGATGTTCACTATTGAGAAGAAGCTTCGTAATCTAATTGTAATATGTGCATACCCTTACTAGTCTATGTTAGGGAAATAGAGGCACGACATAGACACAAATTTTATGTGGAAAACCCTTGTAAGAAAAAATCACGAGCGTCAGCTAGCTATAATCACTATTGAGGAGTTGATTACAAACACAGGGGAAAAACAATGGGAATGATGTCCTTTCCTGTGCATCTTATAAGAGTATATATATGGAAAATAGAAAGAGTTCTAATAGGTAAAGAATAGTAGTCCTATTAGGAAACTAATTTGAATATATTGCTAGCAGGATTCTGATCACATATTTAACAGACTTAACTAGATCTACTTGTGGTAGTCCTTTTTTTTATTGTGCATTTCTCTATGGATCGAAATATCCAAATTGTATCGGACTATCCGATAGGAGTTGGAATATTTGACCCTAATTGGAATATCTAGTCTTCTAGTCTGCTTCCGCTTTGTATTTTTTGCATTAAATTTTAAAATCATCTATTTACCCTCTCCAAACGATCCTTTCAAAATGTACTGTCCAGCACATGGGCAAAGGAAATAAGCTAGCTAGAATAATCAAGCTTATGTGATTTGAATACTTTATCTTTTCTCCCCTGCTTAATCATCTCTAGTTCTAACTTCTAACACACAACAACATGTCATGCCACACGAAAGCAACCATAGCTCATCTTCTCAACCCCATTCGTCTGGCTAGTTTCAGCTTTAATTTATTCCATACTTCAACTAAAGAATAAATTATCCATTGTTTCTTTCTGACCACAGAAAGCATAATCACCTATACTAGGCCACAAATTGGACATCAATTAACTTTTGAAGGATTCTTGCTTTCCAAATTAGATTGTGCGAAAATGGACATAATTTCAAGTTTTGATACTGTTCTTTCTATTAGGTAATTAGGTAATTGCAGTATTCATTTTCAAATTAAATAAATCATGATAACTTTATAAACTTGTATGAACAGATCTAACATACTAGTAAACAGGAATATGACAATTATGATTTCATAAAATATGATGAAGAACCGAATAGGATCACAGCACACGTACTGAATGCTTGCAGACGAAGAAGCCGCGACCATTACAGATAGGTTCTTGTTGGTGTCGGATCGTAGACGATGGTGATCGACGGTTGACGTAGACGAAAGACGCACCATGTTGATGGACATGAGTAGTCGCACGGAGTGTTTCCCAGAAATCTTATTCGCTCTCTCTTGGTGCAGAATCACAAGGACAACAGGTTCCGGAGACCTGCTCTCTTGTTCATCAGTGCACGCCGATGCGTGGGATGAAGTAGGTTATGGCGGTGGCACAACAGTGAGAGGAGGTAAAACGCTAGCTCAGTTTGATCTGTTATTATCTGATCAGGTAGAGACCGGTTAAACGGATATTTATATGGGAGCTGGCACGATCTCGCGTCGCGATCGCGATCTAAACCGATTAGGTTTCCATATCCCGATTAGGTTTATATGAGTGCAAGCCAAGTTACAAAAAAATCAAAACTGCAAAAGAGGCTGTGTCCCTACAAGGCAAGGAACTAGATTTCGGTGGACCATTCACGTAGGTGCCACGCGCTTGCGCCCTTCGCCCCGACCCGACCCGACCAGACCCATGCCCGTGCCGGTGCCCAAGCCTAAGCCTGAGCCTGTCACGGTGAGGTGAGGCGAGTGAGCGCGCATGTGTGGAGTTTCCTTTCTCCACCCACATACACATAGCTTAGTGGAGTGGAGACAACCCCACAATATAAGTTGGTCATCCTCCACCTACACTAGCAATATAGGATTAAAGGTTTTCAGCATCCTCTTGCATGACAATGGGCCTTTGAGATTTTATTAGGAATTTCTGAAATATTAAAGTGGGCTTAGCCTAAATTCCAACAATCCCCCACTAGATCTCAAATGCCCAATTAGAGATTTGTCTGTTTCTCACTACTGTTTGATATATGCCTATTTTGCCTAGAGCTTCAAGCTACACTTATCCATAACTTAAACAAAGAACTATGTCTTGAATCGCAAGTTTTGTGTGAACAAGTTTTACTCAAAGTCATAACTAGTACCATGCTGCTAATAGCCTACCCTGCGGGTGGAGCATATACGTCATAGTCCCTAGTTTCTTCATGAGCTTGTTAGAGATCACTCTAGTCTCATTGACTGTGATGTTTACAGTTAGACTCATATAGGTGTATTCTTTCAAGAATGCTCTGTATGACAGCATCCTTGCTAATTAAGGCCAACAAAATATATTAAGGCATGAAGCCAATCTGCCTTACAACATTTGAGAGTATTGCATCTTCACTTAGAGAGGGTTAGGAATTACTCTCCTTAGTTAACCAATAGAAATTACTCTCCTCAGTCCTAATTTATGGGATCTCCAATCACATAGGTTGCGTTACCACCATGGCAACTCATACAGGTCTCATACCTATCTCCCTCGTTGCATTTTCTATCACATTCCATGAAAGCCCTTTTGTAAAGGGATCTGTTAGGTTTTTGTGTGTTTAAATATAAGTCACACTTATTACTCTGAAATTTCTCAATTTCCTAACAGAGTTCAATCGTCTTTTAACGTGTCTCGATGACTTCACATTATCTTTAACACTTTTCACTTTGACTATCACAGTTTGATTATCACAGTTTATAAGGATAGCCGGCACTGGTTTTTTAACCATAGGCAAGTCCATCAATAGCTCATGTAGCCACTCTGCCTTAGCAGTTGCTGCGTCTAAAGCAGTGAGTTCTGCTTTCATGGTTGATCTCGTTAAAATGGTCTGTTTGGAAGACCTCTATGATATTATACCACCTCTAAGGTTAAAAACATACTTAGTCATAGCATAAAGTTCATCAGCATCAGATATTTAGTTCGAATCACTATATCCCTCAAGGACAGCTGGGTGTCTAGAATAGCGAATCTCATAACTCATAGTACCTACCAAGTAGCGTATAACCCTTTCAAATGTATGCCAGTGATCACTACCTAGATTAGAAATGAACCTTTTCAATTTGCTCACAGCAAAAGTTATATCGGGGCTCGTTGCGCTAGCTAAGTATATGAGTGAATCGATTATCTAAGAGTATCTCAGTTAGTCTTTGGCAATTTTCTTGTTCTTTTGAAGTATCACACTAGGATCATAAAGTGTTAAAGAAGTTTTGCTGTCTTTATAGCCAAAACAGCTCAAGACCTTCTCCACATAATGGGATTGCGAAAGTGTAATCCCACTCTCACTCTTAATCAATTTGATGTTGAGAATCACATCAGTTTCTTCCAGATCTTTCATATCAAAATGCTTTGATAGAAAAGACTTGACATCATTGATCACATCAATGTTTGTGCCAATGATCAGTATGTCATCCATATACAGACATAGTATAACTCCTTCGCCTCCACCATGTCGATAGTACACACATTAGTCGGTCTCATTTATGATAAAGCCTGCAGAAGTTAAAGTTCTGTCGAACTTATCATGCCATTGCTTAGGTGCTTGTTTTAAACCATACAAATACTTTAATAATTTACACACCTTGCTCTTTTGACCCTTTACTACAAACCCATCAGACTGATCCATATAAATCTCCTCATCTAACTCTCCATTCAGGAAAGCTGTGTTTATATCCAACTGATGAATGATAAGACCATGTGAGACAGCCAGGGAAAGTAATGCTCTGATAGTAGTTAGTCTAGCGACAGGTGAATAAGTATCAAAAAAGCTTTACCTTCTTTTTGTGTGTAACCTTTGGCCACAAGTCAAGCCATGTACTTCTCAATAGTACCATCATGCCTAAGTTTGTTCTTAAACACCCACTTACAACTCACAGATTTGCAACCATAGGGTCGTTCAGTTTGCTCCCGAGTAGAATAGGATAGAATCGAGTACATCTCATTTTTGACAACTTCTTTCCAATTATCTGCATTAGGAGATGCATATGCCTCAGCGATGGTTGTGGGAGTGTCATCCACAATTTACATAGTGAAATCATCACCAAATAATTTTACAACCCTTTGTCCCTTACTTCTTATAGGAGCTTCACTGTCATCCTTCTCAAGGATTTTTCAAACCGGGTATGTTGTTCAGAAGACTTAAAATTAACAAGTGTATCAGGTTTAGAAAATATCTCTGTAGAAAATCTAGTAATGTTATGCATATCTTTCATAGGAAACATATTCTCAAAGAATGTTGCATCACAAGATTCTAAAATAGTATCAACATGCATATCAGGCACCTCAGATTTTACCACTAAAAATCTATAAGCAATGCTTCTCTGAGCATATCCTTGAAAGACACAATCCACTATCTTAGGCCCCAGCTAGTGTTTCTTCTTGTTTGAGATATTGACTTTCGCCAAACACCCCCAAGTGCGTAAGTAAGAAAGCGATGGTTTTCTCCCAATCCATGTCTCATATGGAGTTTGTTCTTTATTTTTGTCTGGAATTCTATTTAGGACATGATATGCAGTCAATAAAGCCTCTCCCACCATGCCTTTAATAAACCGGCAGTAGCTAACATTACATTGACCAAGTCAGTTAGCGTGTGATTTTTCCTCTTAGCAACCCCGTATGATTCGGGCAAATAGAGAGGTGTCCCCTCGTGAATAATACCATGTTCCTCACAGAATCCATCAAAGATTTTAGGAAAATATTTACCACCATGATTTGACCTTACCGTTTGATCTTTCTCTCTAGTTGATTTTCAACTTCAGTCTTATAGATTTTAAAGTAGTCTAATGCCTTATCCTTAGTTCACAACAGATAAACATAACAAAACCTAAACGTGTCATCAATTAATGTCATGAAGTATCTCTTTTCACCTTTTGTCAACACACCATTCATCTCGCAAAGATCAGAATGTACGAGTTCTAGAGGTACCAAGTTTCTCTCCTCAGCCGCCTTATAATGCTTCCAAGGTTGCTTCGATTGCACATAACTGTGGCACTTAGAACCTTTGGTAATGGTAAAAATCATAATTAAACTCATGCTGGAAAGTTGAGACATCAAGCCAAAATTAACGTGACATAAATATGAATGCCAAACACTCACATCATCAATAACACTGCCACAAATATGGTTCACTAACTTATTACTACAATCTGAAAGAAAAAAGCGAAACATGCCTCCGCAATCATAACCTTTACTAATGAATTGTTTATTTTTTGACATGACTAATTTATTAGACTCTAAAACTATCTTAAACCCAGAACGAAACTGCTCACAAGATTCTTATTGATAGTAGAAACATGCTACACTGTCTTCAGCTGCACGATCTTTTCCGAAGTAAACTTCAGATCTACCATGCCAACACCATGAACAGAAGAATGCGACCTATTTCCATTAGGATGGAATAATCCTAGACGGCCTGATAAGAAAAAAATATAGAGATATCAGCACACACATGAACATTGGCACCCATATCAAACAACCAGCTGGTAGTTTGAAAAACTAAAGAATAGTAGGTAGATTATAGTACTCATCCTCAGTGTTGCCCATGGTTACCATGTTGACATTCTTAGCCCTTTGCTCTTTGCGGTCTGTGCGATCTGGACAATCCTTGAAAAAATGTCTTAGCTCACCGCATGTGAAGCAATTCAACTCAGCTTTATTTTTATTCTTCTTTTTAAAGGTAGTGGTCTTCAAAACTTTGGTAGGCTTATTTTTCCCTTTGCTCTTGCTACGTGGGGACTTCTGCACCATGTTGGCGCTAGTCTAGCCCTCGTCTCCTTTCTGAGCAATGTCCTTAACTCGAGCTATCTCCTCAAATTCAAGAGACGCTATTAGGTTTTCAACTGATAGCTCTTGTCTTTGATGTTTCAGAGTAGTGGTGAAGTTTCTCCATGAAGAAGGTAACTTTGTAATTATACAACCAACCATAAACTTATTGGGTAGAGGACACATAATGAGGTCAAGTTCCTTTATAGTGCACACAACCTCGTGAGCTTGTTCCACCACAGAACGATTATTCACCATCCTGTAGTCATGGAAACTCTCCATAAGGTAAAGTTCACTGTCTACATCTGATGCACCATATTTTGTAATCAGAGCATCTCACATCTCTTTTGCATTTGCCACAGTGATATACATATCACACAGATGGTCAGAGAGCACGTCTAAAATGCAATCCCACGAAGAGGTTATTGGCCTCCATGAATTTCTTCTGCTCATCAGTAGAAAGCTCATCTTCAGGTTTGCCAAGTCTCACTTCACATACATGTATAGCAGTAAGCTAGAGACGGAACTTTGCTTGCCATCTCTTAAAATGCACACTAGAAATTATTTCGGCCTCAGTGCATCGACAAAACCAGCCATTAAACAAGTTGCGGATTGCTTAAAATAAGGCTTTTGAAGTGTTGGATAATTAGGCAATTGTAATATTAATTTCTGAAATAAATAAATCATGACAACTGTATAAACTAGCATAAACAGATCTAACATACTAGTAAACAGGACCATGACAATCACGATCTCATAAAACATGATTATGAACCGAATATGATCACAACATATATACTGAACGCTTGCAGACGAAGAAGCCATGACCGGTGTAGATTGGTTCCTGTTGGTATCAGATCACAGATGACGGCGACCGATGGTTGACGTAGATGAAAGACACGCCGTGTTGACGGACATGAGCAGTCGTGTGGAGCGCTTCCCAAAAACTTTATTCACCCTCTCTCGGTGCAGGATTACAAGGGAGAAACTTCTAGAGACCTGCTCTCTAGTTCGCTGTGCACACCAACGCGTGGGATGGAGTCGGTTACGGCGACGGCGCAACAGTGAGAGGAGCCAAAACCCTATCTTGGTTTGATCTGTTATTATCTGATCTGGTGGAGACCAGTTACACGTGTATTTATATGGGAGCCGGCATGATCTCGCGTAGCGATCGCAATCACAATGCTGGAGCGCCGCATCTGCTCTGTTTCGTGCCTCCCGCTAGCCTCCTGTCGTAGGTGTCCCGCCATGCCTCCGCCGGCCTACCGCAGGTGTCCCGCTGCACGCTCGCCGTGCCCCCATCGTATGCCCATCACGCTGCCACAGCTCACCGCTCGTCCCTACTCCCACCGCACCGTCACCCCCACAGCTCACCATGTTACCGCCACACGCCACGTTGGCGCCCTTCTCCCGCCGCACCAGCGCCCCGCTCCCGCGCGTCCGCTGCCACCGTGCGCCCGCTGCTTCCCCCAACTCATGCCTACCACTGCCCACCACGCGCGTACTGCTGCCCCTACCACGTGCCCTTTACTCCTATCGTGTGCCCGCTACTGCTCCTACCGCATGCCTCCCGCCACGCTACCATAGGGGTACCGTCGCCCACCTCTTCACCCTCTGCCGGATGCCCTATGCCGCTCGCCAATAGGAGGCCGTGGCGTGGCGAGGCGAGAGCGTAGAGGCCAGGGCACAATGCCACGTCAGCGGGAGTAGGGATTTTCTAAATTTTTTTAACTCAATCAGCCATGTTAGGGCCACATGTACTGTCCATTCAACCAAAACCATTGTTCCGCCTTGCCACATCAGTGAAACCGGACGGATAGTTGTATAGTGAACTAGTTTTCAAAATTTGGGGGCTATTTAAATAGTATATTTGTTCAGAGGATTATTTAAACTTTCGTGATAGTTTAGGATAGTAAAGTGTACTTTTTCTAAACTAATTTGATGTTATAATTGTTGGTGTTTTTTTATAAAATTGATCAAAGTTAGAGAAATTTAACTAAAACAACTTATAATATGTAAGGATATAATATGTAAGGATGATTTATAAAGATAAATATGCACTTTATTTGATATATTTAAGTGCGACAAAAACAATACATGCACAATATGTATAGTATGTTTTCTTTAGTTTGGGAAATATGTACGATAAGCTTAATGTTAGGTTGTTAATAGTTATGAGAAGTTTTATTAACCATGGTTGTCCTAGTTTCTAGGGTTTCTATTGTAACAACTTGTAGGGTCCGATCCATGACTTCAGACATCTATTGTTTTCTACTTTCATATATAAATTATGAGTGATTTTATAGTCCTTAAGAAGATATCAAGAGATACCTATCATAATTTTAGTATTAATTTGAGATACCGATAGATACTAAATTAACACAAAATTATGATACCTCTTGATAGTCCTCAAGAAACGTAAAATTCCTCATAAATTACTAAATAAAACGTACGTGTTATTGACATTCCTACAAACTGCAACAAACAGTATTATCTTTTTATTATTACATTATGACATTGAATTGCCTAATTATTTTTGCTGTTATATATTATGTTCGAGAATTACCGTGTTACTCTTATATAATGGTTTTTAAGCTTCCGTTCTAGTCATGAAGTCTATTAATAAAATTTACCTATCAATATACTATTCAGCTAGACCTCTATAAGCCATACAATACAAACAATACCAACATTTTCTGTATTAACGAAACTCCTGTTATAAATAAAGAAATCTTTAATATGTTAAGAAGGGCATTATGTTTGGTTGTGATGAAAAGTATTAGCTTAAACATTTTATGTTTGGAGAAGTCATAATATGAAAGATTATTTACACATGATTGAGAAAAATAATGATTACTGAAGTTGCATATATATATATATATATCTATATCAGTATGTGCAAACCTAAACTTGGTTAATCTATCTAAGAACTTTTATATACCATTGGGAAAGCACCAATTATACGACATGCTATTGGCAAAATATAATTCTACAATATACGATCAGACAACTCATTTTATTCATCGTATATTCATATATCATTGCTGATAGCCAATAGGTAGTCAATCTCCATTCGACATAGCGAAAGGTACATTTTGCCCTCGAAAAAAAAGAAACATAGATGTAACCCAATGCAGTTATTATATAAGATAATTTTATGATACTACCGAGTAGGAATACTCTTTTATTTTTTGAAAAAATTTGGGATACATGGACCAAACAAGCACTACTAGAGAAGTGACATTTCATCCACCTTTTAGTACCCATTTCAATTGGAGCCAGTACTAAAAGTCATCTGCAACGGTCAGAAAAGAGAGAGAACGTCGTGGGTAGTCATAACCGGTACTAATAAAGAGTTTTAGTATCGGATCGGGAGACCGTCTGGTACTAAACTTATCAGTACCGGTTAGGGTAGCTAGCCGGTACTAAAATCCTATGCATTAGTACTGGGTCAGCACACCAACCGGTGCTAATAACTTTAACGCCGGGAGGTCTCCTGAACCGATACTAAACCTTTCTCCTAATCATTAATGAATTCGATATCCTCCAAAAATCTCATGTTCCTCATTTATGCCTCTGTTCTTCAGCTAGTTCTTCCGCTACGACTAGTTCAGGGTTTAGGGTTTAGCCTAGCCGACCACTCATCGGCGATCCAAATCAGGCAACAACATGCCAAGCCTCCCAAGTGGTGCCGTTGGACATCGTGCTTCAAGTCAAATGAAATCCAAATTATTGTTAAAATGTCAAGTGAAGTAAAATCCAAATTATGTTTGACAAATTTGAAGTGAAGTGAAATCCAAATTATTGTGAAAAATTTCGAGTGAAGTTGTTGACGTAAAAATCACAGGTATTCCTACGACTTCACACTCGAAGGCCTGGAAGTGTCTGCTTAGCTCTAATGCAGGTCCTAAATAATCCAAAGGTGTCAGTAGGCGTGCCAGTCAATTTGATCCTACAATTGACAAAGAAACCAACGTGAGATGTCCTAACGCTATCGGCGATAGCCTACTGTTGGGAGTGTGACCCTCGGGTACCTCACAATTGGGCTTATTAGATTAGACCAAGGGCAGGCCAAGACCAGCATTGACCGTCCGGTATGGCCCATAAACAAGGGTTTGATCCTTATCTGGTAGTTAAGCTCCGGATATGTTCTCTAGAGATTTATTTGTACCGGAATCCTTGTAATTAGAGATTTAGCACCCGAGTTAGATAGGGAATCCAAGTCCTACTCAGGATAGAGTCCTGGGATTGTTAGGCTTACCTCCTGAGTATATAAAGGAGGCGAGACCCCCTAGAGGCATCTATCTATAATCTATCTATCATCTACGATCAACCATCATCTAGCCATCTAGCTCCACCATATTTTTCTTGCTTTTGAAGCTCAAGCCTAAATAGATTGATTGCGTCGTATTATAACATCCATCATCATAGTAGACACCAAAACACTGGACGTATGGCTATTATCCTCTGGGAGGCCTGAACCAGTATAAATCTTAGCTCTTATGTTATAGAGTCGACTATCGGGTTCGAAGGCGCTACGCTTCCCTTACACAACATCTAATCACCACTTCAGGTACCCCTTTGGATGGACGGGCCAGTGATTCACCGATAGTTGGCGTGCTAGGTAGGGGATCGCGTCACTTTCACTAGGATCCGATGGCATCTCCACGTCAACTTTCAGCCAAGCCTGGCATGATGCTCGTTTTGGTCAACATGACATACGTGGTCGACTCACTCGGAAGGTTGATCTATTTTGACTCAGCCCTGACTTCTGAGCGGTCATCAAGCCGGGGTCTTGATCCTTTCCTCCCACGGAAGGACGATCGACCTGCGGAGCGCCTAGCTGACATAGTGCAGGAGTTGGCTCTGGGTTAGCTCTCTGATCAAGTGTCAAAATAAGTCCTCCGATGCCTCCGCCAAAGCTTCGAGGAATCGCCCCCTCAAGGTTCCCGACGTCGAGAGGATTTTTCCGAGCACGCTAGAGGATGCCTCGCTGGATGACTCACTAGGCCCTGGTCTGGGTCCGCCAAAGATTATACCATGGCCTCTAGTTCTAGTTCCTCCCGCCACTCCGAGTTGACAAGGTGGCGGTGCAGAGGGCCTAGGGAGAACAATTGGAGGCCTCGGAAGGACAGGCATCGCTTCGAGCGCTCGGAAGAGGATGAACGACATGATGTCGAGGACCGGAGGGACAACGCGAAGGATTGACCACGAAAGCACCAGACCCGGAGGAAGGTATGGAGCAAGAAGACTCACGAGGACATCATAATGCATGAAGAGTAGCAGGCGGAAGTCAAAGAAGACGACGGACCAACAGGGGATGACAACGAGTCGAGCCACTATCAGAGGGCTTCGATCTGACTCCACTCCTGATTTTGTCAAGGGCCGCGGACATCATCGACCGACCTTCCTTCCTTCCTTTTTTTAGCTATGTATTCTTTACCCCATAAGAAATAAAGTTCAAATCTTTCACTAAGTTAAATCATGTTCTGTACTTCTGTTGAACACAATCGCTAAGGCTTGGGCCCTATGGGGTTCAAAGCAAAGCGTCACGTGTCTAGCTCAAACGGTTGTGCCCCTATGGATTTGCTATGGACTTGGCATCGGAAACCGGGTTTGTGCCCTCTCGGCGCCCGACTAATAGCTAAGTCCCTCAAGGGCTCAAGTCCTAAAGCCTTAACTTCAAGTCCCAAGTAGTCTTGAGAACTCATGAGACCTAATGTCAGGATCGGTGCATAAGCGGCATCAGTTCCCTGCACCCAAGACAATATGGCTATACCGGAGGCTCGAGATCTTGCTTCGGGCATGTGAAGGATTAGTAAAAACAACAAGTCTGTGAATCCCTCGGGATCTTGCTCGACCTAATGTCGGTAAGCGTGTGCATAGCCCAAGGGCCACACGCTGAGTACTATATGGCCGAAAGTCCCCCTAGGTGAAAATGCAGCTAGGACATAAAATTGCGAACGGCAAAAGAAGTTATCCACACTTCATAAAAAAAGGGAACCATGAGTTCTCAAAAGCACGAAGTTATTTTCTAACCACTACTAAACTATTGATGCAGGATATATACAACTACTCCCTAGGAGGCAATGCCGTGAGATCCTGAGCTTTCGGAGATGATGCTGCAAGATCTTTGTCCTCCAAAGATGACGCGGCGGGTCCTAGGCCTCGAGGGATGCGGTAGGGTTCTCGAGAGGAGGCAGAAATTGTAGATCCCCAGCGATGACGGCAGCGACATCCTCCACCTCCTGCTGGACTGCCGTAGCTTGCTCCTCAGTGACCCCGGTGAGTATCCCGTGCTCCAGCAACCGAAGGTTATCCGCTGGGAAGTGGGCCTGAACATAGACCAAGGCCTGTTCAGCCCCAGCCTTCACTGCCTCATCGATAAGGAGGTGGAGCTGGGTCTCGAACCCCTCGAGCTTATCCCAGAACTCCACCTCGGCATCCTTGACCAGAAGCGAGTACGCGCGCTCGACCACCGCACAAACCTCGATCGCTTCACGCTCGAGTTCCCCGATCCGAGCCCGGTCCCTATCACACCGCCCTGCAGACAGAAGGCCGAACAAGATTAAGGCAAAGAAATGACAAGACAATGATAATGAAGTAACTGCATGGAAGAAACTTACTCTGATACTCGGCTGCAGATGACTCTGTCGAGTCCTTCGCCGCATCAAGGGTCCATCGAGCGGCTCTCTCAGTCTCCCTCACCTCCTCAACGGTGGTCTTCAGAGCCACCACTTGGTGATTGGCCTCCTCGACCTCGGCCCTCAGGGCAATCGCTTGGTGATCGGTCTCCTCTGCCAAGTGAGTGGCATTCTTGGCCATCACGGCGGCACCGGCCACGGAGGTCTTCACAGCGACAGCCCTCTGCAAAAGCTCGGCATTCTGGGCCAAGAGGCCATCACGCTCACAGCGGAGAGCATCAATCTCTGACGCGTACTACGCCTAGAATAGCTATAGAACACAAGCAAACTATCAGAATGGCAATCCAAGATGAAAACAAACCAAAAAAAAGGAAATGAGACTTACGTCGACAAGCTATGACAAAAGAGGGGTGGCCGCCTCCGGCGCCGTGCCTCGGGCCAACACAGGAGCTACGACCACCACGTCGATGGCTCTCGAGCCAGCCTCCTCCTCGGGGCTATCCACTGCCATCGGGGTAGGGCGCTAAGCGTCCGAGCTAGCGCCCTCAGGGAGATTGGCAACTCTCTCCTTAACCGCTACACCCTCGACAGCGGCCACCACCTCGACGGCTAGAGGATTGATTGTTACCTCCGGTGCCACAGCAATGCCCTCGCCACCCGAGGCCATGACTGGGCCCATGGTGCCTGCATCGACAAGGGCTGCATCATCCTCCTTGACCACCACAGCATCCTCAGCACCCGATGCCTCAACACCAATACCGGCGCCTAGGAGTGATGGCATCACCACTGGTCCCAGCGAAAGGTCGACCCCATCCACCCTGCAGAACGAGACGTAAGCAAATCAGCAATAGAGACAAAGGGCTACATGTAGGCACCAACTCCAACCTTACATCGAGGCCAGGCGGAAAGATTTTGAAGATACCCGCTTGGGCACCCTCACTGGAATAGGGTGGGGGAGGTCAGCGCCGCCTTAGAGATTACAGCATCCTTCCCATCCTCGGGCTCCTCGTCACCACGGATTAGTCGACATTGGCCGATTGCCAGGGCTCCGTCCACCCTGACCTCGATGGGCTTCGAGCGCTTGCTCATCCCACCGAGTTCAATCCCCTTCCACTTCAGAAGCGAAAGGGATGGATTAACACCTCCCGTCGGCTGATGGCGAGGTGGGTCGACCCCTCGAGGATGCTTAGGGAGTAGCGCCTATGAGAAGTATGTGGCATTACCCTATCGCTAGGCACATCACACTATGTGGGTGGTCAAATATCAGTACAAGACAACAACAAAGGACAAAACGAAGCAAAAAACAAGGAACGGAAGGACATAAGCTCACCCGGGGTCGAGGGTTTGAGACGCAGTATGTCATGAACCCATCATCGTCTGGGAAGCTTGGCTTCCCGGCAAAGGAGTTGAGGTATTTTGCAACCTCAGCCCAGGGAATCCACTCATGCTTTGGAGCTTGAGGGTTCAAGGACCAGACCACCTCGTAGGCCGCCTTGTCCCAAGCCTACAACGGGACGATCCATCACAACAAGAAGCAAGCCACGACCCCAAACCCGGTCAGCCCGCTCGCTCAGAGCCCCTTCACCACCTTGATCAGCTCCCAGACCTGGTCTTCGTCGGCCAAGGAGCACTGATTGGCCTAGC
Organism: Zizania latifolia; assembly: GCA_000418225.1. Taxonomy (NCBI): domain Eukaryota; kingdom Viridiplantae; phylum Streptophyta; class Magnoliopsida; order Poales; family Poaceae; genus Zizania; species Zizania latifolia. The sequence goes on along the minus strand of KE372956.1, from coordinate 64,419 downwards.
TTGTCAGGGACACTGGTTTGGGGCTGATGTTCGCCTCGAGAGCCAGAGGGTGGTTTGCCCCGTAGAACCACTCCGCCTTCCACCTCTTGTTTGAAGAGGTGATGGGCATCCACAGATACTCACCGGACCACCCAGGATAGAGGTGAAGCGTCACCCCTCCGATCGCATTGTTCCCCATTGAGTGGCGGAGAATGTAATAGTACTGAAAGAGGTTCTAGTGAGGATCCAGTCCCAAGTACGCTTCACACAAATGCACGAAGACGGTGATTTGGAGGACTGAGTTGGACGAGAGGTGACCAAGGGCAATTTGGTAGTGGTGGAAGAGGCCTCAGAGAAAATGGTGCACATGTTGGGACATGGGAAGGCTACGCTAGCCAACAAATTTTAATTTTTTAACCCCGTTGGCCTAGGAACCCATGCGCGTGAGGGATCATGGATCGTTACCTTCTAACGCGAGACGCGCTAGTGCAGCGGAAGAAGATTTGGACAAGCGCGTCCTCGCTCGTTTCCTTCTTGCCTCACCCGTTCGCCGGTGACCAAGTCGATGAAGTCCAGCGATCTTCGCACGAAGAAGATGACGAGTGCTGCTATTCAAGCAGCACCTCCACGAAGTCCACACGTACAGGGAAGGAAACGAAGTCCACACGTACAGGGAAGGAAACACTCCACGCTGGCGTGCTAGCACCACTCGTGAGGTTTCTAGGGTTTGATCACAAACTTCCGGTTCGTCCAGAAAACCAAATTCAGGGGCTGGCCCAGAACTTCCGGATGCTCCAGAACTCCGGAACTTCCGGCTATAGCTGAAAATTCTGATTCCCCCAGAATTTTCTTGGGCACAATTCCATCAATCTCCCACTTGCACAAGAACCAATTCTTTGCAATATTTGAATCCATCCCCTTAAGTGTGTGACCCGATAGGTTCATACACAAACGGCCGCTACACGGAAACCATTTCCGAATTGCCGATCAATAGCGGTACCTAGCAGCACATATTGACCCCCGAATGCATACAAAGGCAAAATCATATTTCTAGAACCTAGATGCACTCACGCACCAGTCCCTTTACCACACGACGTCAGTCAAGCTCAAGGTGAGATACGTGCCA
>KE372955.1:273816-289245 GCA_000418225.1 Zizania latifolia | reverse complement strand
CGTTGGCAAGGACTGTGTTACAATTGTGATGATAAATTTGCTTGGGGGCATAAGTGCGCTAGGCTATTCTATATCGAATGTGATGATGATGAGGCAGCTGAGTGGGACACTTCACCTAAAGATAGCACTGAAATACTAGAGCCACATGTATCTCTCAATGTGCTTGCTGGTGTGGGCGGTGCTAGTACCATGTGGCTACCTGTATGCATCGCCGAAATGCACTTGGTTGCGCTAGTAGATTCAGGCTCCACTCATAATTTTATTTAGGCGCAAATTGCTGATAATCTTAGCCTCAAACTGGAACCTGTTCATCGATGGCTACGTGTGGTGATAGCAAATGGAGACCATCTCACAACTTCGGGGTTATGTCACGGCCTCTGTTTGGCATTGGGGGAGAAGAATTTTTGATTGATTGCTTTGCACTAGATCTCTGTGCAGTGGATATAATATTGGGGACACAGTGGCTGCAATCTCTTGGGCCTATCTCATGGAACTTTAATAATATGTGCATGGCAATTTAGAGGAGAACTTGTGAGGTCACACTCTATGGCCTCCTAGACGATCGTCCTGTTGCTTGTGCCATAATTAATGATGAGACCTTGTTGCAGCCTCTCTTGGCAGAATTCTCTGATTTATTTTCGGAGCCAACGGGATTGCCACCCGCACGTGCTTGTGATCATAGATTTTTTCTCGAGACTGGCATAGCACCAGTGGCAGTCTATCCTTACCGCTATCCCCAATTACAGAAAGATAAGTTGGAATCTCAATGTGCAGCCATGTTGAAACAGGGTATTATTAGACCAAGTACCTCGCCATTTTCTTCTCCGGTGCTGCTTGTGTGCAAGCACGATAGTTCATGGAGGTTTTGTGTCGACTACCGTGCACTTAACGTTGTCACAACCAAAGATAAGTTTTCAATTCCTATAGTAGATGAGTTACTTGATGAATTATATTGTGCAAAAAATTTCTCCAAGTTGGATCTCCACTCAGGTTATCATCAAGTCCAGATGCCTCCCTAGGATATTCCTAAAATAACGTTTCAAACCCATCAAGGTCATTTTGAGTTCTTGGTCATGCCTTTCGGCCTCACGAATGCTCCTGCCACATTCTAGGCTTTAATGAATTCTGTGTTGGCTCTGTTTCTCTACCGTTTTGTGCTTGTATTCTTCGACGACATACTTATATATAGCCGAACATGGTCTGAACACCTTCAGCACCTCTATGATGTTCTTTGTGCTCTGCACGCCAATCGGCTTGAGCTGAAGAAATCTAAGTGCAGTTTTGGTGAGATACTGAAAGTGCATCTTGATGCATCTAGGCCCCTAATTTGTTATAGTGTATTAATGACAATCGTGATCAAATGCTACTAATCATGCTGCTGAGATGAATGCAGTGATTAAAACACAGAGCGGTGTTGTAATTCAAGCAATGATGGAGAAAATGCTCTTTTTAGTGCAATATAGGCTTAATGGTGCGAAATGTTTATTTTTGATAAGAAATTGAGTCTAGGTATGCCATACTATCAAGACAGATGCGTTGAAACAGTGTTCCAAAACTTTGTGCTCAAAAAAAAATCTTTTTGGAAAGTTTTTAGATTTATTCTAAGTTAAATCTTGTTTTTCCAGCAAAGCCGAATAATTCGGATCAGTCCGGAGTATCCAAGAATTTGGTTCTGTTTCACAGTTTTTGTACGTCGGAATATCCGGGTCAAGCTGGACACTATGAAAATAATGTTCTGTTTGGATTTTCTCTAAAGCCCGGAACATCCGGATTCATCTGGATGATCCAAAACGTGTGTTCTGTTGAATTTATTTTTGTGAGTCGGAATATCCGGACAATGACGGATGATCCAAAAATTACTTTCTATTGGATTTTATTCTGAGGCCCGGAACATTTGGACAATGCCGAATGGTCCAAGAATTCCTTTCTGTTCGAATTTATTTTGAGGCCTAGAATATCCGGTCAAAGCCAGATCATCCGAAACAATCGTTCTATTTGATTTATTTTGGAGTCCAGAACATCCAGTTTTGTCCAGATCATCCAGATGAACAGTGCGTGGTTTTTATTTCCAATGGCTAGTTTTGGAAAAGGGGAATAAATATCTCCTTCTCCCATGATTGAGGTACGTTTTCCCAAAACCCTTGCAACCATTCCTTTGCTCTCTCTCTCTTTCTTGTGCTAGATCTAGAGTGAATCATTAGGATTCGAGTTGAGAGATCTCACAAAACTTCTAGAGTTCATCTTGATTTATTCTCGTGAAAGTTTTTGTGAGGGTGCGTGTATTGATTTTCTTAGAAAATCTTGAGCACAAGGTGTTTGGATCACGCTTGTTTTTAATATATTTATTACTCTTGAGGTAATCCCTCCTAGACGGCTATACATCGATCCACGAGTACCCAAAGGATTGTGGGTGTTCGGTCAAGTTTGTACAAGGCTTCACCTTGGCTTCAAAGAGGTAACGAGTGAAAACCAAGGCCAAACTCGGCAGACGCTTGGTGAGAAAAATGGTTGAAAGAGACCCGGCCCTTTGGGGTTCCTCAACGGAGTTGTAGGATCGTGAGATCTGAACTCCGATAAAAATCAACGTGTTCATATTTTGTGCTTGCTAGTCTTCCTTTAGGTATTGCCCTATCTGTTAACTAGCAAGACTCTTTTACATATCTATTCAATTTTCGCATTCATAGATTATTTGCTAGGTTTAATTTGCAGAACTTACTTTTGTTTATCTAGAGTGCCCAGATCATCCGGATAATCTGGACGATCAGAGTGTCTAGTTTTTCCTCCAGTCTTTGGAGTATGCGGCTAAGCCCAAATAGTATGGGCCTGGGAAGTTTAAACTGATTATTTTTTTGAGAATATTCAAATTGCATGTTCATCCTCTCTCTAAGCAACTTTCAATTGGTATCAGCGCATGCTCTTCTCGAAGGCTTAACCACTTGAAGAGAAAAGATGTCGGATGAATCAAACTCCGCTGGCTCAGAAAAGAACAGCGTTGGGGGAAAGAAAGGAGCTATATATCCTTTTGATTATTCTAAATTAAATCCTAGTAATAACCATCTCCCTATGCTGACTGGTCGTGCACCTTACTTTAACGGTACACACTATGCGGCATGGAGACATAAAATAAAATTGTATTTAACTTCTATGTATCTAAATATTTAGAAGATTGTGTGCACAAGTGTAGATGTGGATGATGCAAACATAGACGAAAGACCACTGACTTCCGATGAAGAACAAGCAATTCATCGCAACGCTCAAGCAGCTTGTGTCCTACTTGCCGCATTGAGCCCCGAAGAATTCAACAAGGTTTATGGACTTGAAGAAGCTAAAGAAATATGGAAAACTTTGCAAGTTGCACATGAAACTACATCATCAGTAAGAGAGTCGAAGATTGAGCTTCTTGAAGGGAAGTTTGAAAGATTTATCATGAAAGATGATGAAACTCCTTAAGAAATATATGACCGTCTCATGGTCTTGGTGAACAAGATAAAGGGATTTGGAAGCGAAGAGATGACCGATCATGTAATGGTGAAGAGGTTGCTTTGAGCAATAGAGACAAGAAACCCTACTTTGGTGACATTGATCCGGGAGCGTAAAGATTTCAAGAAAATGACTCCAAGTGATATGCTAGGAAGAATTACAGCACTGAGCTAATGGAAGAAGAAGCTAGGGAAATCAAAGATCTTGCCAAGCTTTATAACAATAAGGGCAAGGACGTGGCTCTCAAAGCAAAGCAAAAAGAATAGTCAAGTGATGATGAAGAACTTGTATTATTTATCAAGAAATTCACAAAGAAGGGCGAAATTGACAAATACAAGAAAAGAAATGACAAGTCAAAGAAGAGGAAATCAAAGAAGGGTTGCTACGAGTGTAACGATCTTAGTCACTTTATAGCCGATTGTCCCAAAAAGAAGGAACAAGAAAGCAAAGAGAAGCACAAGTACAAGAGAGGGAAAAAGTGGCCATGCTCACATTAGCGAAGAGTGGGATTCTGACTCCGACTCTGAGTCAGAATCGAACACTGATTCTTGCAAAAAGGGAGTAGCCACTGTCGTTATTTGGAAAGTCAAGCGACGACGAGATTGTCTCCCCCAAGTGCTTCATAGCGAAAAGCAAAAATGTATCAATTATGTCTAAAGTTTTAGATAAGGATGAATATAGTGATTCTAATGATAATGAATCTAAAGTTAATGATGACATGTTTAAAAATATGAGTAAACAAGTTTTATCTAAATTCAAAGAACTTATGGAAACAATATAGGCGCAAGAAGCAACTCTTGAAAAACAAGAAGATTTGCTCATTAATAAGAAAGAAAAGAATCTTGAACTTGAGTGGCTTCTTGTTAAGGAAACGAAAACGGTAGATAAATTGACTAAACAATCTAATTTAGTCAAGAAGGCTAATGAGAACTTAGAGAAAACACTCAAACCTCTTAATAGCGAGTTTATGGTTCTAGATGAGAACAATAAGAGTCTTGAAGAGAGGATTGAGTCTCTAATGTCTCAACCTATTTCTACTCTTTCTATTGCTTTCATAAGTAATTGTTGTTCTAAATGCTATGATCTTGATATTATTGCTTATAGACTAACATGAATGAAATAGATGTCCTAAGAAAGAAAAATGAGAGGCTTGGCACATTGGTAAGATATGGGTGCATAAAGACCTATAAATCAAAGGACGCTCTATTCAAGACCCTCAACACTCAAAGTAATGTTGAGAAACGCAGGCTTGGCTTTCATCCAAATAAAAGCAAGGTCAATGCAAGAAAAAGGTATAAGGATAAGAAGGTAATAAAGTTTATAAAGGAAGGCCAAACTTTAAAGAAGACAAATAACAAGCCTTATGCCTCACAAGCCACATTTTATGCTTCATACTTAATTAAGAGAAACCATCGTGGTAAAGTGGTTGCTCAATTTATTAGAGATAGAAATAAAAAACCTTTGAGATATATTTGAATTCTTAAAGTTCTTGTCACTAACATTAAAGGACCCAAAAATATTTGGATACCTAAAACAAAGAACTAATCCCTTTGTAGGAATATTCCTTCGGTGGGTCAAGTTGGGTAATGGACAGCGGATGTACCAGCCATATGACCGGAGAGAAAAGAATGTTCACATTCTTTGAGCCAAATCAAGGTCATCATGAGTCCATTGTATTTTGTGATAATGGAAAAGGAGAGATAATGGGTGTAGGTAAAATTGCTATCTTAAATGATTATTCAATTTCAAATGTCTTGTTAGTCAAATCTTTAATTTATAATTTACTTTTAGTTTCTCAATTATGCGAAATTGGTTACAACGGTCTTTTTACTAATAAGGGTGTGACCGTTTTGAGAAGAAGTGATAATTCCATAGCCTTTACAGGTAGGTTGAAGGGAAAACTTTATCTAGTCGACTTTGCACTTGATAAAGTTGAACCTAAAACTTGCTTGGTGGCTAAAACTAGCATGGGTTGGTTATGGCATCATCGACTAGCTCATGTTGATATGAGGAACTTGTTAAAGCTTATTAGAGGGAAGCACATCTTAGGACTAACAAATATTGTGTTTTAGAAAGACAGATTGTGTAGTGCTTGTCAAGCCGGTAAGTAAGTTGGAGCACCACACACTGCCAAGAACATCACGACGATAAGAAGACCACTTAAGCTTCTACACATGGATCTTTTTGGACCCGTGACCTATTTAAGCATTGACGGTAACAAATACGGTTTTGTTATTGTTGATGATTATTCTCGTTTCACTTGGGTGTTCCTTTTGTATGATAAGAACAAGACACAAAGTGTGTTTAAAAGTTTTGCAAGAAGATCCCAAAATGAGTATAACGTCAAGATTAAGAAAGTGAGAAGTGATAACGAAAGTGGGCTCAAAAACACTCAAATTAAAGACTTTCTTGATAAAGAAAGCATCAAGCACAAGTCTCCGCTCCATATGATCCACCTCAAAATAGAGTGGTGGAACAGAAGAATCGAACATTGGTGGAGACGGCAAGAACCATGCTAAATGAGTATAAGATTTTAGATATATTTTGGGCCGAAGCAATAAACATTGCGTGCCATACAATCAACCGTCTTTTCCTTCACGAGATACTCAAGAAGACGGCGTATAAACTCATAACCGGTAATAAACCAAATATTTTATATTTTAGAGTTTTTAGAGATAAATGCTTTATCTTGAGTAAGCGATTAAGAAACTCTAAATTTGTCTCTAAGGTAGAAGAAGGTTTCTTGGTTGGTATGGGTCAAATGCGCATGCCTATCGTGTTTTGAACAAAACTTCTGATATTATTGAAGTCACTAGGGATGTGACATTTGATGAAACTAACGGCTCTCAAGTAGAGCAAGTTGATCCAAGTGATGTAGGTGAAGAAAAAACATTCATGTGAAACAATTAAGAACATGCCCATTAGAGATATAAGACTAAGAGAACAAGAACCTACGGATCAACAAATACCATCTCAAACTGAAGAAAGTCAAACACAAGAGACTCAAGAGTAAGAGGTGTTAGACAAGGAACAAGACGTTCAAGAAAAAGTTGTTCAACAACCTACACAACACCAAAGAATTCACTAAGGCATCCAAAGATACTATCCCGTGGACAATATACTTGGAGATCTTCGAAGGGCAGTAACCACTCATTCTCATTTAACAAATTTTTGTGAATGTTATTCTTTTGTGTCATTTTTGGATCCTATAAAGGTAGAAGAAGCTCTTGAGGACGTGGATTAGATGATGGCCATGCAAGAAGAGTTCAACAACTTCAAAAGAAATGAAGTGTGGACGCTGGTAAAAAGACCAAAGCGAAATGTAATTAACACAAAATAGATCTTCCGAAACAAGCAAGATGAGCATGGCGTGATCGTAAGGAATAAAGCAAGATTGGTGGCTCAAGGCTTCACATAAATTGAAGGTTTGGATTTTGTGCCTTTTTAAATGGATCAATCTCGAAATTGGTGTATGTGGAGCAATCACCAGGCTTTGAAGATCCCAAATATCTAAATCATGTGTTTAAACTCCAAAAGGCGCTCTATGGGCTTATGCAAGTACCTAGAGCATGGTATGAATGTCTTATGGATTTTTTTCTTTAAAAGGGCTTTGAAATAGGCAAAGCCGACTCTACCCTCTTTACTAAGCATTTCAATAATGATTTCTTTGTTTGCCAAATATATGTCGATGATATTATATTTGGTTCTACTAATAATGATTTTTGTGAGAAGTTTAGTAAGATTATAACCAAAATGTTTGAAATGTCGATGATGGGGGAGTTGAAGTTCTTTTTAGAATTTCAAATCAAGCAACTCAAAGAAAGAACATTCATCAATCAAATGAAGTACATTGAAGACATGCTTAAGAAGTTTGACATGGAGAATGCCAAACTCATCAAGACTCCCATGCAAACCAATGAGCATCTTGATCTAAATCAACAAGGAACCGACGTTGACCAAAAGGTATACCGCTCGATGATTGGTTCCTTATTGTATTTATGTGCATCTAGGCTCGATATAATCCGTAGTATTTGCATGTGCGCAAGATTTTAAGCTGCACCAAAAGAATGTCATTTGGTTGCTGTTAAAAGAATCTTAAGATATTTGATTCATACTCTAAACCTTGGACTTTTGTATCCGAAAGACTTAACCTTTGATCTTATCGGCTATTCGGACTCCGATTATGTCAGTTACAAAGTGGATAGAAAAAGCATCACCGAAACATACCAATTCCTTAGAAAATCACTTGTTTCATGGTCTTCTAAGAAACAAAATTATATAGCTTTATCCACAGCTGAAGCCGAATATGTCACAGCCATATTCATTGTGTGACAATGAGAACGCCATCAAAATAGCCAATAACCCAGTTCAACACTCAAGAACCAAACACATTGACATTCGTCATCACTTCTTAAGAGACCATGAGATTAAGGGAGATATTAGCCCAACGCATGTGAGAACAGATAAACAATTTGCCGATATTTTTACCAAGCCTTTAGATGAGCATCGGTTTTGTGAGTTAAAAAATGAGTTAAATATCCTTGATTCTCGCAACATAGCTTGATACACTTGCATATAAATTGTCCATGTTAGAAATGAGAAGGTAAACTAATTACCTTCCTCATATGAAATGGGCTATATTTTAAATAAAAATGCAAAACCTCCATATTCATTTTTAGATATGTCATGTTTTATTTTAGTCTATACATGTCTAAAATACTTGTGATGAAATATCATTATTAAGTCAAAAGTTCATGGCACTTGTCATCCTTGAATTCCTTATGAGCTGAGATTTCTGGAGGAACCAGATCATCTGGCTCAACCCGGATGTTTCGGACCTGCGATACGTTTTCAAGTTCATTCTGGTGTACCCGAATCCATCCGGATAGTCCAGATCACCCAGAATCCCAGATACTCTAGATAATCTTGGAGTGTCTCGGTGGCCTTTATAAATAGGTTCCAATGCCCTCCCGATCTCTCTCTCCTCCTCCATTTCTTCTATTCGCCCCTCCAACTCTCGATTCCGCCGGTTTTTTACTTCAAAATCTGTCCATGGGAATCATGGGATCCATTGAGGGGGAGCATAGGACCCCTTTGGAAGTACCGATCTCCTCGAATCCTCCGTGTTCTCCTTTTGAGGTATTCCTTGTTTTTGCCCTAGATCGATCGTTTCTCTCTAGTTCTTGATTAAATCTTGATTCCTTATAGCTAGAGTTAGTCCTAGTCTTGTTATTTAGATGTTTCCTAGCCACATTATCGAGATCGGATGATGTCGATTTTGTGGAACATGAATGTTTCGGATCCGTCCAGATAGTCTGGGTCCTAGAGACTCCGGTTAAGTCCAGAGGTTCTGGGTTATATTGCATTTAAAAGTTTCATTACTTGATTCTATTCTTGATTCAATTTTTGATCATTTGCTTCCTTGTAGCAGTCGTCGCCATGTCTGATGGAAGGCGCAAGAAGGCCAAACACGATCCGAGGATCCCGTCCGGTGACGATAGCGACACCAGAGGTTCTCCTCCTTGGGACTCTAGTGCCGGGTCGCAAGCTTCAAGAGACTGTTTCAAGCGGCTAGCTTCTCGAAGTCGCCATTTCCTAGACATCGGCATCTAAGTTCCTACTGCCCCTGTTGTGAGGCCTCCACCTCAAGACAAGGGCAAGAAGCCTGCCTCAGGGTCATCTAGTCGCAGTGACGACCTTCTCTAGCTAGCAGGAGAAAAGTCCAAGAGCCTCCTTGAATTGGCGAGGTCACTCCTCGAACCGAAGTCAACTACATGAGGCGTACTCTTAAAGCACGGTGGGAACGCAATCAAGATCATCGTGACTATATCCGAGATGCCTCAGATTACCGCTTTTACTCTGGGTTCCAGCAGGACTACTAAAAAGTGTCATGCTTCCCAAGCGGCAGACAATAGTGGAGATGTAGTGGATCAACTGGACTTCTATGAAGAAGAAAAACAACTCAGTGTTCAATCAAGTGATCTGAATCTGCTGGGCCAAGAATCTCTATGATCTCATGAAGATGCAGCAGAACTGGTGTAAAGAGGCTATATTCCAGTTCTACTCTACCCACTTCTAGACTGTCGACAATGAAGAGCCTACTTTCTATTGGAGGTTAGAGGGGGTTGAGTTCGAGATCACTCTCAGTGACTTCACTACTATACTCAGTCTGGATGGCAATGATCTCTCAGCATATCGTCTAGATCAAGAACCCGTGCTGGCAGCTGATGCAGTGTCTTTTCTGTATGAGCCAGGTAATTTCTTTGGAGGCAAGACAAAGGGTCTTTTATCATTCTTCGCAGTGCTCAACAGCATTTTCCGTAAGATCCTTCTGCCAAAGCTTGGGGACTCGTCATTATTGTTGGGCAATGCCCGTAACTTGCTATCGATCATGAGGGGTGACAGAGGGCTATTAAGTGTATCTCACTTCCTCTGGAGCGAGATTTAGACCTCCTCCGTCTCTCTGACCAAGAGTTGCGTGTATGTCCCATATAACCAACTTGTGATTGATCGAGTCACCCATCGGAAGATGATCCATGAGGTAGAGCACCGAGGGTACACTCCTCATGTGCCATCTTCCAAAGCTCCTCCTAGTTAGTCCTCCTCAGTAGCCTAGTCTCCTCCTCCTGCTAGCTTTTGGCGTGCTCCTCCCACTCGAAGAACCGTGCCTCAGTCTAGTCCCTCTAGTTCGCCGATCAAGCGGATTTTTTTGGCTATCTTCACGATGTACCGAAATAACAATCGAAGGCGAGCTAAGGAGGATGAGAGGAGAAACAAGGCGATAAATCTACTGCTTCAACAATCAGGACATCCTCCCATGGAGTTCGATCCTAATGTGTTTGCTGACTGCACCGACCCATATGCACATTTCTTTAGATTCGGCACAGGGTCTTCCCAGCAGCAGTAGCATCCTCCTCCGTAGCAGTCTTTATCGTCTGATGAGGATGATGATGATGATTATGGGAGCGAGAATGACTCCAAGTGAGCAATTTTGCTGCATTCTCTCTTTTTGGTGTCTTTGTTGCCAAAGGGAGAGAAAAATCAAAGAAGTCGTCATCTCGTTGTTTAGCTCCTTAGCTTTTTTTCTCACCTTTGGTTCATAAATTATAATCCATGTCATGAACAAATCTGGCTTGTAATAATAGTTTGTCACTTTTATGCCTTTATGATTGTCATGGATTATGTAATGAACAAGTTGCGCTAGAATCTAATGTTTAATCATGCATGTTCATTCCGTTCAGTTTGCGAATCTTGTGATATATGTTATTATGGTGCCCTAAATGTGATGTTTGTCATGTTTATTGTTGTTACGATGATGCATGTATTTAGGGGGGCTTTATTGTTAATATTCATTTCTTATGCAATATTTATCACTTCTTTGATCATATTATCATCAATCACCAAAACGGAAGAGATTGAAAGTGTATCTTGATGTATTTAGGTCCCTAATTTGTTTTGGTATATTAATGATAATCATGATCAAATGCTACTAATCATGTTGCTAAGATGAATACAGTGACTGAAACACAGAGCGGTGTTGCAATTCAAGCAATTATGGAGAAAACGCTCTTTTTAGTGCAATATAGGCTCAATGGTGCGAAATATTTATTTTTTTATAAGAAATTGAGTCTAGGTATGCTGCACTATCAAGAGGGATGCGTTGAAATAGTGTTCCAAAACTTTGTGCTCAAAGAAAAAAATCTTTTTGGAATGTTTTTTTGATTTATTCTAAGTTGAATCTTGTTTTCCAGTAAAGCCGGATAATCCAGATCAGTCCGGGGTATCTGAGAATTTGGTTCTATTTCGTAGTTTTTGTACATTGGAATATTCGGGTCAAGCCGAACACTCCAAAAACAATGTTCTGTTTGGATTTTCTCTAAAGCCCGAAACATCAGCATTCATCCGGATGATCCGAAACATATGTTCTGTTGAATTTATTTTTGTGAGTCGGAACATTCGGATAATGCTGAATGATCCAAAAATTGTTTTCTGTTAGATTTTATTTTGAGGCCTAGAACATCCAGACAATGCCGAATGGTCCGAGAACTCCTTTTTGTTCGAATTTACTTTGAGGCTCGAACTATCTAGTCAAAGCTATATAATCCAAAACAATCATTCTGTTTGATTTATTTTCGAGTCCAAAACATTCGGTTTGATCTGGATCATCTGGATGAACAGTGCGTGATTTTTATTTCTAACGGTCAGTTTTGAGATAGGGGTATAAATATCTCCTTCTCCCATGATTGAGGTACGTTTTCCCAAAACCTAGCAGTCATTCCTTTACACACTCTCTCTCTCGTTCTTGTGCTAGATCTAGAGCGAATCATTGGAATTTGAGTTGAGAGATCTCACAAAACTTCTAGAGTTCATCTTGATTCATTCTCGTGGAAGTTTTTGTGAGGGTGTGTGTATTGGTTTTCTTGAGAAATCTTGAACACAAGGTATTTGGATCGGGATTGTTTTTAACAGATTTATTACTCTTAGAGGTAATCCCTCCTAGACGACTAGGCGTCGATCTGCGAGCAACTAAAGGATTGTGGGTGTCCGGTCAAGTTTGTACAAGGCTTCACCTCGGCTTCAAAGACGTAACGAGTGAAAACCAAGGCCAACCTCGGTGAGCGCTTGGTGAGGAAAAGGGTTGAAAGAGACCCGGCCCTTTGGGGTTCCTCAACGGAGACGTGGGATCATGGGATCCAAACTCTGGTAAAAATCATCGTGTTCATATTTTGTGCTTGCTAGTCTTCATTTATTTATTGCCCTATCTGTTAACTAGCAAGACTATTTTACATATCTATTCAATTTCTGTATTCATAGATTGTTGACTAGGTTTAATTTTGCAGATCTTACTTTTGTTTATTTGGAGTGCCCGGATCATCCGGATAAAGTCGGATAATCCAGACCCTCAAAGTGTCTAGTTTTTCCTCCAGTCTCCGAAGTATCGGGCTAAGCCCGGATTGTTTGGGCCTGGGAAGTTTAAACTGATTATTTTCTTTGAGAATATTCAAATTTCCTATTTACCCCTCTCTGGGCAACTTTCAGATACAAGTGGGGTATTTGGGTCATGTTGTATCAACAGATGGTGTGGCCATGGATGAACAAAAGGTCTGAGCTATCAAGGAATGGTCGTTGCTATGTTCTGCCCGCATGGTTCAATCCTTCCTTGGTCTTGCTGGCTATTACCGTAAATTCATACATAATTACGGCATCATTGCAGCCCCATTGATAGCCTTGCTCAAGCAGGAAGCTTTCTAGTGATCCCCAAAGCTGATGTGGCATTTCAAAAGCTGAAACAGACACTCTCAACAGCATTGGTACTATAGCTTCCTGACTTCAACAGATCCTTTGTTCTTGAGTGTGATGCATCTAGGGCTAGCGTGGGAGCAGTTTTGCATTTGGGTACCGGCGCCGTGGCCTTTTTCAACCGATCCTTAGCTCCATGACACACTGAACTTGCAGCATACGAGTGGAAACTTATTGGACTGCTTCAAGGAGTCCGCCATTGAAGAGCATATCTATGAGGTCGTTAGTTCTGCGTCAAGACTAACCATTATAGTTTGAAATATCTCATGGATCAGCGTCTCTCCACCATTCCGTGGAATTCAGACCTGGTCATAGCAATACAGTGTCAGATGCCCTCTCACGCAGGGATGAACAGGGTGATGCTTTATCTAGTCCAAGTTTTGCAATCTTTGTCGCCATTTGCTAGGAAATGAGTATTGACCCTGTTCTAAGTTCACCACGAGACAACATAATTTCTGGTTTCCAGAGAGCCCCGTGGTCATTTGTTGATGGTTTGCTGTTAAAGGAGGGCCGCATGTTCATTCTGGCAACCTCTTCCAATCTACCGGCTATTTTAACTGTGGCTCATACTGGTCACAAAGGGATGGAACACACTCTACATCGCCTACGTGCTGATTTTTCCATCCCAAATGCCAAACAGCTAGTCTAGGATTTTGTGCGGGCATGCGAGGTTTGCCAATGGAACAAAACAGAACACCTGCATCTAGCAGGGCTGCTGCAACCACTACCTGTTCTGTATCGTGTCTGGGAGGACATCTCGATGGATTTCATTGAAGGTCTTCCTCGCTTTCATGGTAAATCGGTCATCCTCACTGTCGTCGACCGTCTTTCTAAGTATGCACATTTCCTGCCATTGGGTCATCCATACACGACTACTTCTGTTGCCCAAGTTTTTTTGACAAAATAGTTCGTCTCCGCTGCATTCCCAGCTCCATTGTTAGTGGCCGGGATTTGGTGTTTACCAGCACTTTCTGGAAGGAATTATTTTAGCTCGCTGGTGTCAAGCTTTTACTCAGTTCTGCCTTTCATCCACAAACTGACAGGCAATCTGAAGTGGTGAATAGGGTTATTGGCATGTACCTTCGCTGTCTCACCGGTGACAGGCCAAAACAATGGCTGCGCTGGCTTCCTTTGGCGGAATATTGTTTTAATACGGCATTTTAGACTTTCCTCCGGTCCACACCATTCCTGGTTTTGTATGGATGGCCTCCCCCTTCACTCCATGCATACGACCAAGGCACCACAAGAGTTCCAGCAAGGAGAGGAATGAATTTCTCAGTGATATTCACGAATGTCTTCTTCAAGCATAGGACTATGCATAGCTTTATCATGATGCTAAACATCATGCAGTCTTGTTTTAGGTTGGAGACTAGGTTTGGGTCTAGCTCCTGTATCGGCAAGTGGCCTCACTCCCTGGTTACTAGCGTGGCAAGCTAGCTCCCCATTTCTATGGGCCATATCAGGTCAAGGAGAAGATAGGTGAAGTTGCCTATCGCCTCCGTTTGCCACCAGCTGCCCGTATCCATGATGTTTTTCATGTGGAACTACTGAAGACGTTCCATGAAACTCCTCCTGATTCAACCTCGGCACTACCAGCGCTGACGAATGGACGTGTAACCCCCTCACCAAGCAAGGCAATTCGCGGTCGCATTGCCCGTGATATTTCACAAGTACTTCTACAGTGGGAGGGACTACCACCGGCTGACGTGTCTTGGATGGATGTTGAGGAGTGCCGCCACCATTATCCTGACTTTCAACTCGTTTCTAAAGGATGGAAGAGATGTTAGGGTCATGATAGTTTATCAACGTGGGAGCAAGTAGGCTGCAGCAGCTGGGCTAGGCGTCGGCAACAAACAGGCTAGGTAGCCCTAGCGTTGCCAGATATGCTGCAGCTGATTATTCTACTTGCCGGGCTAGAGATTAACCACTAGTTAAGTCCTTCCTTTTATTAGCAGATTGGATTTCTTTTTATTAACAGATTATCTTGTAATCAGTACTCATATATATAGTATTAGCTATAAGGAATAAAACAAGAGATTCAATTCCAATCTCTCGTCCTATTCTCTGCCTCTCATCCCCTTTGTCTTCTCTACGTGTACCGAGCTTGTCCATGACAAGGCAACCTCAGGCTAAGCCCTCAAAGCCGAGGCCTTCTTCTATTCATTCCTATCTCATTCGATCGGTACCATCTACCCATATCATCTGCCTGATGATAAGATGATCGGGATGTCTCATGCACCGATGCAGAGGATCCCGGCATGCAAGTAACTATACATGCTATTACTGGTACCTCCAAAATAAATCTGGCAGCAGTTGGGATAATATCATATATACAGTGTGTGCCTGTTAATGCAGCTGGAGATCGATGACGACGATGTATTGATGTGGTATGACTTGGCAACCACCAGTATAGCGTTGCTGCAAGCTAGGCGACAAAGCAGCACTTTCCCGTGTGTGGCCGGGAATCTCTACTACTGGAGCTGACAGCCAACGCAAGGCTCCTTCAATTTCTCTTGGGGCGTGTCCCTGAAAGATATTCCAAGATACACACACAGATGGATCGGAGTATTAATCTTGTCCAAATTAACAATTCACTCCTGTTTATTTGCTCGGTAACGACCGATGATCGATCGAGATGAATGACACTGA
>KE372955.1:261055-273762 GCA_000418225.1 Zizania latifolia | reverse complement strand
GAAACCTACTATTCTAGTACTACACTATATATATTGAGAGAGGGTGTACAAAGGAAGAAGTGCGAAGAATAGCTGAGCTGAAGTTATATTATGAAGAACAAGTGGCACTCGAACGCCAGGGTGGTGGCCGGGAGCGGCGCCGGCGAGGAAGAAGTAAGCGTGGTGCTTGCCCACGGCTACGGCGCCAACCAGGCGGTGTGGGACAAGCTCGTGCCTTCTCTCTCCCGGAGGCGCAAGCTCCTCCTCTTCGACTGGGACTTCACCGGCACCCGCGCTGGCAAGGACGACGACGACGAGGAGCGTTACACGTTCGGCAGGTTCGCCGACGAGCTGATCGCGGTGATGGAGGCGCGCGGCGTGAGCAGTGGATCAGGAGGCGCCGTGGTTGTGGCGCACTCCATGTCCGCCATGGCCGCCTGCATCGCCGCCGGCCGGAGGCCCGACCTCTTCTCCCACCTCCTCCTCCTCTGCGCCTCACCGAGGTACGTACGTACCTACACTACACATGCGTAGATGCATCCGCCAACACACGTGCGTGTAGATCGATTTGCTCACCTGATTGTTCCTTAATTCGCATGCAGACGACATATATGATATATAGGTAGCTAACCAAATCATCGTTCGCGCGGTTTAATTGTATGTTTTTAAAAGCTTTTTTAATAGTACTTACAAAATAAAACTCCCAAACTATATTTTAAAAAACTGATTTTTTGACATGCCACTAAGCTTTGTGTGGTCACATTATATTACCACACCAGGACAATATCATAACGTGGCAAGGTTTTCTCCACGTTATAACATTTTATCAACTCAAGAGAAATGACACTGCGGCTCTTTTTTCGGCCACATCAAATTTGGTAGCAACGCCAAATGGTATAGTTTCAAAATTAAGATGTTTGAATACCAGTTCCTGGTATAGTATTTAAAAAGGTAATTAAAAATTTCAATTGTAATCCCAAAATTCCCTTCCTTTTTGCTAAAAAATGCGTTCTTTTCGTATATGCATCCATCCGTGCACTAGTTTTTCAATGATTTTTGTAAACAAAATGTGTTCATCGGCCGTATCCATGCATGCATCCAACCAGATACTAGCTTTTCGGTTTTATTGTCAAGCTGTGACTTGTCAACGTGTGTCCACGTCAGCACACAAATCGCGACCATGCTGCAGTCGCGCTCATTCATTGTAGCGGCTGCTGACGGCTCACATATCACACAGGACAGAGGAGCATCTAGAAACATCATGCACGCAGCCTTCGTTGACAGGATCCTCTCGATCTCTAGCTTGTGAAAAAACTGATAATATATTGTATTTCTAAATTTATATTAAGTTAAATTATTTTGATTTTTTTTAAAAATATAATAAGAGTATTAATATATATGATGTGTCAAATAAGTATAATGTGAAAACATATTTAATCTAATAATTCTTATTTCGTATCATAGCTATTATTATTATTTTCAATAAATATTTTTTAGTTTTATTTTAAATTAAATCAAATTTATTGAGAGAGAGGGGGGAAGTATAGATTTAAGAAGTCGATGGAGACATTGCAATGGACATCGATGTACTAAATTTTAGGGGAAAAACCAACGACGTTTCAACTCTCAGTAAATATTGTTTTATTAGTTGATAAAAAATATTTTAGTAAAATAAATAAAATAAAACACAGTCAAATCTAGGCTGAAATATTTTACTCTAACGTATAAAATTTTCAGTTTCAACTACTGAAACATATCAATAAGGGTGTTGTATATAGTTATTTTTTGATGTTGTAAACAACATCACAAAATATTTTATCTGTTTAAAATATTTTTTAACAGTACCATAAAATATTTTTCACAAGTGTTGAAACATCTTCGTCGTACGGAAATATGTAGCTAGATATACAGATAACATCGATCGAAGAAGCCCTCTACTCGTTTCGCCCGCAACATGCATATTTCACTTGTCGTCGTGCGGATGGTAGATATATCAGCGCGCGGTCGGATCGATCATTCGATCGGTATAGTATAATTTACATCCTTTTCTCGATCGAATTAACTTGAATAATATGATGCTGCAAATTAAACCTGGCGATCGACACTTGCATGCTCGATCGATCGATGTGGTTTAGGTACATAAACTCGGAGGAAGAGGGCTACGTCGGCGGGTTCGACGAGGCGGACATCCACGGCATGTTGGCCGCCATGGAGTCGGACTTCCACGGCTGGGTCAACAGCTTCGTCCCCAAGGCCGCCGGCCACGCGGCCGCCGCGGAACCCCTCGAGAAGAGCTTCCTCGCCATGGACCCCGGCGTCGCCCTCGACCTGGCAAAGATGATCTTCCTCAGCGACCAGCGGGAGGTCCTCGACGGCGTTACGACACCGTGCACCATCGTCCAGGTGAAGGGGGACTTCGCGGCGCCGCCAAGCGTGGCGGAGTATATGCACCTCAGGATGAAGAAGAACTCGGCGGCCATGGAGATCATCGACTCCGTGGGACACTTCCCCCAGCTCGTCGCGCCGCAGCAGCTGCTGGACATACTCGACGGCGTCCTGCGCCTGCCGGAGGCCGCCGGTGGTATCGATGTCACGATGTAGCCAGGCTAATTTCAAGATGAAATGCATGCGTGCATCGTTCTTGCATATATCTGTCATACGATCGAGTCCGATCGACGAGTGCATATATACATCTATCTGCCGTGGAGATCAATCGCGCGTGGCCACACATGCAGGCATCGATCGATCGATCGACGGCTAGCTAGTTTGTCAAGTCCTGCATATGCATTAGTATGTTTCATGCATGCATGGTTGAAGGTAAATTAAGGGTGTATATGTATGTTAAACATGCATGCATGCATGATTTGTTTGTGCGTATGTATGTATACATTTATTTTGTTTCAAAATACATTTCTTGAATTCTCATTTTCAGATGCTCAAGTTGTTTTTTGTGCATAGTAATGGAAGAGTGAAACGCCTGATGACAGACAACGGGAGGACGGGATTGATAGATAGATGGGCCTTCCTTCCTTCTGATAATTAAGTGCATGCTTCCTAATTGGGCCTTTCGAGTGAACACACCCAATTGAGACATAACTCGACTGCTGTGTTCAAATTTCAATAATTTTAGTGGCCAGTTAACGCTGCAGGGGAGGGGCCCTGAACCTAAACAACAACAATTATAAGATCAATCATCTTATCTCTGCTTGGCCATTTAATTAACCCCGAAATAATCCTACCTGTCATGACAGTCTCCATCATGGACTGACAGGCACTTTGCCCAAATCCCTTGCTTCACCAGTGCATAAAAGATTCAGATAGGGAGAGTTGAAAGATAATGCAAAGAATTATGATGGATTGACCCTGCTAAAGCATTGCTCCTACTCAGATAAGAATTATATATATATATATATCGGTACTGGCATATTTAGGCAAGTCATTATCTGCAGCCGCGACATCGATGCACGCCATCAGGGCAATGCGATAGATGCTCTGACGAATCCACAGCTTGCCGCGTCGGTGCAGGCCAAACAGACGGCGCCATGCGCTGCGGGGAAGCTAGCGCCGCCGCGGGGCTAAGGCTATTCGGGGTGCAGCTCCGTGCTGCCGGCTCGCCGGCCTCGCCGCACTTGCACAAGAGGTACATCGCGAATTGCATGCGCCTGCAGTCTTCTCCTTCCTTGGCGTCCCTTCTGTCGCCGCCGTTGCCGTCGTCCCTACTGTTGTCCATCGACGACGGCTGCGACAGAGCCGCCGAATGCAACCTGTCCGACGGCCCTCACGGCGCGGCAACCACGCGAGACATGAAGAAAGGTAACTAGCTTATCGAAGGATTAATTCCTGCGACCTGGATGCAAGCAGTTGGTAACGAGAGGAGGTTTGAGGGGCGCGATTGCAGGAGTTCCATGGAGCGAGGAGGAGCACCGGCTGTTCCTGGCGGGGCTGGAGAAACTTGGCAAGGGCGACTGGCGAGGCATCTCCCGGAGCTTCGTCACGACGAGGACGCCCACCCAGGTGGCCAGCCATGCGCAGAAGTTCTTCCTCAGGCAGAACTGCGCCAGCAAGAAGACCAAGAAACGCCGCTCCAGCCTCTTCGACATGGTACACACACACACACACACACACACACACACACACATATATATATATATATATGCTTACAGAATTGCAAATCAAACTATACTTGATTCTATTTCTACCCTCAACTATCATGTGTTCAACTAACTGATTTACATGTTCATGTTATGACGACAGGTTCAAGACTGTGAGAGCGGAACATCTCTACATGTCTCTGATCCTGCTTCTCACTGCATGACCAGTTCCTCTGCCTCTCCGTCTCTGAAACTTTTGCATGACAGGGTGATGCCTTCGTCAGAAGCATCAGTTTCAGAGGCAGCTCCAGTCGTCGCGGATCAGGCACAAGCTCATGCATACGGCAGTCACCATTGCTCTCCGCTGGAACTGGAGCTCGGCATTTCCCTGTCGACGCCATCCATCGGAACCTAGCAGCGGAGGTTGGATTCCCTAGTTGCTCAAACTTTTATCAGCAATATCCTCAGGGTCAAGTTCCAACCTCCAAGTGAGCTGCTGCTGAATCTAATTGACAACCATGGGGATAGGGTTGTAGACAAAGTTTGTAATCTTGTAACATTGTCTTATCTAGCCACTCATGTAGTCATGTATGGTCACAAATACAGTTCACTGCAATGCTACCTAGGCTAGCACTTTGTGCTGCATCAATACAAAAATTTGCAGCCCCATGCTGTATCTATATGAGTTATGACCGATCCCTTAATCATCTGAATTTTTTGTTTGCGGTATGAGTCGAATCCTTTCCACTGATGGAGCAACAACGCTAGCTAACGACAAGAATGCAGTTGCAGTGTCAATGGCGATTGGCGAGCAATCTATAATGCCGGCATTGTATGCATGGTCAGGCCCTACACTCGTTAATCTGGGACATGATCGATGTTAGGTGCATGTCCATCGATCGTCCGGATTGTTGTTCCCTCAGGGTACCAACTTGGACGCCTTTTGATCCATGGTGCCCTCTCCTTATCGCGGCCTACTGTACGTGCTTTAGTTTTGTCAGGGCAAACAAGGTCTGAAAATGCTCTTTCCTGAACCACTGCGTTGGACTTGTGTGCCCGCCCAGACAGACAGGGAACCTGATGGCAATTAGTCCATCTGGTATTCAGCAGAATTTTAATTTGCATCATCTGCAAAATCAATAATAATTAGGACCTATTGCCATCAGAGAAGGTTAAGTGCTAACAGGACAAGGATTAGATGTATCATCCATACCTGAACAATGGCATACTATGACATGTCACAGCCATATGCAGAAGACACCAGCCTTCTTGTAGTTTACTTCTGAAACCGAGATGGTGAGATGGACTCATAGACGAGCCACACCAGCTTCAGATGGGAATGGGGATGACGAATCATCGTGCAGGCTTATGATCCTCATGCAAGGCGTCTGCAGACTGCAGGCACTGGCTACACACACAACAACAACAACAAACAAGATCTGCAGGTTTGGATAGGTTGCAGCAGAAAGAGCCTTTCGAGTGACAGTGATGTGTGAGCTACCCTGTCTCCTTTACTTAATTACATGGCTTTGCTGTATTTGCAAGGATAGCTCATAGCTCTAATATTAATGCCTTAGGTGTCAAGAACACACTTTGCTTGACAGGTGCAGTCTTCCACAGCTACATGACACACGAATACACACTAGGATCATGGTTAATACAGTACAGTAGGATGGAAAAAAGAGCAGAAAAACAGAAAAATGGCGTCGCCCGGACTCGAACCGGACCTTGACCGTGATAACCAACTACACCACGACACCTTTTGTCTATAATTTTTACAAAGTTTACTTGGCAGATTGGATCAATTGTTTAAAACGAAAAAAAAATCTAAGTGCAACTTTATCGATAATAATCAACAGTAAGACAATATGGAGAGAAAAAACCACTTGTAGCATGCTTTTTTCAGTACATCCACCAATATATGATCCAAGTGTTGTATTACATCTGCTCCCTACTGAACAGTCCTCTGAAAGACTGAAACAAATGTCATGTGCTGTAAATTTGTAATGTTTTGTGATATATACAACTTCTATGGAATGTTATCACAACATCACCAGTAGAATTCTCAACTTCTCGTCCTGGGTCCTCGTGGAGCAGAGGAACTCTTGTGCAACCATGGTCCATGTATGCTATATGCAAAGGTAAAAGCTTCATGTACAAAAGATACAGTAGCTCGGGAGCATTAGAATCCGCAGAAGTCCTTCAGTTCCTGATGCACGTCCTCGTTCCTAAGCTTGGACATGGCCGACTTCTCTATTTTCCTTATCCATTCCTTGGAGACATGATAAATGCTGCCAATTTGCTCCAGGGACATGCATTTCCCATCTTCCAGCCCGTGCCGCAGCTTCAGTACGTGCCCTTCTCTTGGGGGGAGCCTGTCCAGCACAAGAAGCAGCCTCTCTCTCAGCTGCCTCCGGAACATGGCCTCATCTGCAACTTCTACAGACGTGTCAGGAGTTACCTCCTGCAATTGAACACGATTCAAGGGGCAACGTAAGAACTAATGGTCATTTTTATTGCAGCTATCACTACGACCATCGGACAGTCTCAATCCAGAGGGCTGAGAGGCTCACCACAAATTTTGCATTCTGTCCAGCTCCAATCTCCATGTAAAGTGACACAACTCGGCGAGAGCACTTGCGCGCCAACTTGACATTGGCAACTGATACACCAACGAGGGTGGCAATCTCTGCATCTGGTGGGTTCCTCCCTGTGCTGTACCGAATTGCCCGTCTCGCTTCTTTCACTTTACGAATTATACTCTCCATCCTTGCCTACACTTGCATTGCCAGTTCACATCGTTAACTCGTTAACATATGGTTTTTCTCACGTGAAACGAAGCAAAGGATATCAAGATAGTTTCAGAGGCATACAGGCAGCTGGATTACTCCAGAGTTTTCAGCGAGGAGTGCTAACATCGCTTTCCTTATCCAGTACTTCACATAAGTTGAGAACTTGCATCCTTTTTGGCTGTCGAATTTCTCAGCGCCGTCAAGGACACCCATTTTCCCGGCCTGCAGCATCATTCAAACAAGTCAACTACAAAATGGAAGTTGTCAATGTAGTCTACCTTTTGCTCGAAAAAGATGTTTATTGCAACCTGCAGTAGATCTTCAAAAGCTGTTCCCATTCCGGTGTATGACTTTGCAATATACTTGACTAGCCACTCGGTGGTTACCAGCAATCTCTCTCGGCAGCAGTAACCTGCTTGCAGCCTACTCTTCAACACTGCTTCATCAACTCCAGCTGCATTGGCCCACCTTACATAGCTGACTTCATGGCCATCCACCAACAAGTTTTCTCTTATTTTCTCAAGGTTTGCACACTCCTGGGGAAAAACAGTTAGAACAAAACCATGGAAGATTTGTTGTGGTTAACTATAATTAACTGCTACAGGGAATAAATATGCTCATGATTATTGATTAGTACCTTGATAGTCACCAGCAGTGCTGATTGTTCTCGTACAATGCTCCTTCTTCGGCCTGGATAGTTTTTCCACTCAGCTATAAACTGACTACTACTAGACTTCTTCTTTGACTTTCGTGAGGGTGCTTTCACAGAGATCCTGGAGCCCTTTTCTGATGCTCTCATTCTTTTTAGTTTCCTCTCTTGACTTTTCCCACTCCGAACAATTATCTGATCATTTTGCTCCTCAACTTGAATCTCTGGATCAAGCTTAATAATATCCTGAGGGAGTGAAAACTCTGATTCATACGTTTGTGTCAGAAGGGCACTGGACATAGACGCGTTGAACGATTTCAGAGCTCCCAGCTGTTCGATATGTACAAGAATATCTCTTTCCAGCCTTACCAAATCTTTACCAGCCAAACTACTTTCTAACAAGTGAATGTTCTGCATTAACAAGTTATACTGCAAAGTGTTGCTTGTATAACTCCTGTCCATCCAAGAAGAGATACCTTCTTCAATCCAGTCAATCTGCGTCTTTCTGTCAAGAACATCACCAACGACCTTTCTTTCTGCATCCACCTGGAATTCACGGTGTCATCATTTTTCTATAGAAAAAAGGAATGAAAAGTAGTACGTGGATTACGGATTTAAAGTGAGGACCTTGCTGTTGGATTTGTTCTCCGTGATTTGAAGCACACCGGATGAAGATGCTGAAATCCTGGAGATATCCCCATTTTGGTATTCCCGCCGTTTTAGCAACAGGTGCAAAGCCAATGCTCTAAGTGATTCAGAAGAAATTTTCCTTCCACTCACTGTATGCAGGGCATAGAGAGGAAAGTTTAGAACTTTATATTCTAGTTAATTGCGATGTACCAATGCAACAATAACTATCATTTACTGACTGTGGAGACCAAGATTTCTTTAGTTTGGTATCGGAAAATCTACACGAATAACTGAACAAACCTTCATCTCTCTAATTCCGGCTGAGCATATAAAGCGAAAAAAGGCACAAACAATCTGCTTAAAAATTTTAGATGAGTTTATGAAGGACATTGGCTAGGATTTCGATTCCTATAGCCGTTTCGTTTCCAAAAAACAAGAAACCCCCTCCTCAAAAAGACACTTTTCATCGCAAAAAAGGATTAATCTTGCAGTTTCATTTGATTTCCAGTTCACGACACCTCCTATTGCACAAAAGAAGGCACTTTGTTTGCATAGGGAAAAAAGAGTGGTAAAAGAAAAATGCAGGCAGAGTGAGTCATCAGTCATGAGCACTTACATGGAGGACGAGAATGCTTGGAGGGTTGGGCTTGCGGCATCCAGGACGAGGAGGAGGACGAACAGCAGGGGCCGCAGGGCCTACCACGTATCATCTGCAAACCCATGTCGCCCCTCCGGCGCAGTCGTTAGCTGCAACGGCAGATGTGGTGTTTGGAGGCGAAGGCTGGGGAGAGCTGGCCAGCTGGGATCCTATCCATCCACCACGCAGATTCAGGCCTTGTTTTTGGTTGGACAAATGGACATGGACAGGCAGAAAGATCTCTCATCTCTGGGGTTAAAGAAAACGAGTTGGGATCTTTTCTCTCCAGATATTTCCTTTCCCTGATATTAGAGTAATTTAAATAAAAACATCTAATTTTCTACCTTGGTTGCTGTGGTGTAGTGGTTATCACGTCAGTCTTACACACTGAAGGTCTCCAGTTCGATCCTGGGCAGCAACAGTCTTTTTTCGCCCTTTATTTTGCACGACACTCAAAAAAAGAGTGCCGGACATGCCATCAGCCTTACATTAACAGGTTGCAGTCCTACGTACTACTTCTTGCCAAAGTTTGCTCGCTGCTAATGCCGTAGGCTAGGAGACGGGCTAGCGCCGCCGGAGGTCGGAGTTGGCAAGCTCGTCGGCTTCCATCCACACATCACTGCATACTACAGTGCGTCACGGCGGTCGCCGGAGGCGAAATTGCTGTCTTGCCTTCACAGTTCTGGGCTTGTCACTGCTGACTCGCTGGGACATTGGCTACAGCAGAGAAGAACCAAGATAGGGCACAAGTGCACAACAGATACGCACAGCACACCCTTACCATGAATCAAGGCCGTCACCATGTAAAGACATGATGCAAGCACATCATTTCCGAGCAACTCGTGCAAGTGAAGCGCGATTGTATACACGTCAGCCCAAGTCTGGCAGGAATCATACTCCAGGGTCGTGATCACTGATCAAGCATTACAGTGATGAAAAACACCTTCAGGCTTTACAACACCGTTCATGTGCTGATACTAACCCCAATGGATTAGCCAATGTAGAAGGAAACTACTTGCACGAGTTATGATGCACAACTCCACTACGACGGGAGCAACAACGTGCTATGTTTGGAATAGCTCTTCAAAACAACTTGTCGATAAGTTTTCGCATGACCAGATCAGCAAATATCACGATTCTGTTCTCGTCTAGCTACCTGAGCCACCATCTTTGGATCGCAGAAATGGGCGTATGGAGGAAGGGTGCATAGCGATGGATGTAAGGGTTGACAATCCGGCCAATTTTCGCCCACGCGCTCTGGTGATAGCTAGATGTTACAGGAGCATGGTACATCAGCTTCAACACCTGCATAACAGGCAAGCGTGCAAAGAACAATAAGTATAGCATTAAAAGGTTACTACTAGCTGGGCATCAATTTAAGTCGCTTGAGAAAGGGCGATGGCATATTTGGATTTTGGCATTCAACTATATTTGATATCCCAAATGATTGAAAGTAACAAGACAGCTGCAGTTGTTAATGGAAGTGCTAACCAGTTGTATGTGGACTCAGGACAAAAAAAAGAAAAAACTAGGGATTATAGAACTGAAACAGTACACATTTGAAGACCAATACACATGCCAACTAGTAACCACTGCTTAAAAATCAGCATAAAGCAATGTTCTTGAACCTTTGATGATATGCAGAAGATCTCCCTCACCCTCACATCATCTCCTAGCTATGAAGCAATGGTGCAAAATAATGATGGGCAAACGTATATAGGACAACTTACATGCCAGTACATGAATGTCTGAATTATGCTACGTTGCCACCTGCAAAACACAAAGGTACAACTCATAAGATGTGACTTTCCAGACAATAAAATCTTAAGAATTCTCAGAAAAGTGGAAGCGACATACGAGAAAAGTGAAATGATCAGAAGAAAACCCAAGGCAATTTCAGCATTTGAACTGAGGAGACTGAGTGTAGTGTTATTTGTCTCTACCCAAAGATTGGGTTCCTCCAAGTACCTCCTGAACAAGAGACCAGAAAGAAGGGATTAACCATAGAGCGGGGCACATTGGCTGTGCCACAGGTTGCAAAAACAAACTTGAAAGATAATGGAGCATACAATTACCTATAAAAGGCCGAGTGGGTGAAATTACGCCTTAGGAATCTAGAAACATGATCAAGTGCCCAGCAGAACACAGGTAGTGCAGCAACTGTTACAAAAAAGGAAATCAAAACATCTAAGGATAAATAATAGCATCAAAGGAGGTCAGAATGAAGGACTTGAAAGGGGAACCACATCTTACTCTTTAAGTGCAACTGAGACGTGAAGAGCATAAGAGAGAACATCAAATGGATAAAATCCTTGGTTCCAAGTACAGATTGCAACCAACCCTGAACTGCAGGCATGTTCCATGCCCTTGGTTTCTTTGCACAGAACCAAAAACGAGATCAGTAGTGTTTACAGGAAAAAGAACTGCAATAAAATAGTGCTGATTATTCATGCTTCAAGTAGGAAGGCATTTACCCCATAAGTGATGTATAGAGAGTATGCAGAGGAGAATATTGTTCCCAACAATGAAAGTTTGCAGGCTCTGTCTGCAAGATGTTTGGGCAAAATTGGAAGCATTCCCAGACCAGCAACAACAAGTACCTGAAACATATGAGGATGTCAAGCCCGTGTAGCTATCAAGATCAAGGCTACAAGGAATGAGATATGAGATATCTAACAGAAAGCATTGTATTGCATTTACAAGCTCAATACTAATGCTATTCAGCATTGACAATTACACATGCATATGCCAACAGAAAAGGTGACATGTTCTTACCCAGGCATTAATGGAGAAGTGTATGGTCCGTCCATCAAGCCGTAAAGGGGTTGCTGCGCTGTTTGTTTGTGGTGGTGGCGGGGCAGCTGATCTGGAACTTGATGCTAAAAATGGATATGATTCAGATAATAAATAGATGTGACAAATGATAGAATAAAATCAGGGATGTGCTGTACTGAAACTCAAAGCAACTTACCTGAATTACGAGCCCTGACATTCTCGCTTGATGAGGAGGATGAAGACCTTACTTCTGGTCTGCTTGGCTGGGTGGAACCAGTGGATGACATCAGCTCAACCACCAAATCTCGATCCTATTAGGATAGCAAAGGAAATCAAACAGCTTTTACCGTCATGTTTATTTGTTCTTTATTTGTACATGGCTAACAGAATTGATTATAGAATGACCAAATAGTAGTAGCATATTGTTGTTTTTTTCTGTTTCTAACTGTGACAGATGCGAAGAACACTGGAAGCTTGTTGCAGTTTAATTGAAGGATTGCTTCAGCAAAATAAACTAACAGCAGGATTTTCACGCCCATCCTCATGAAATCAAGCAAGTTTATAAAGGATTTGAGCCTTCAGAATGTTTGCTAGAGAGCAGGTATTAAACAATAAACAATACTTGTAGCATCAAGTTCACTCCTCTAGTTCGATAGAAACTCAACAGACAAGCCTAATTCAAAACAAGCAATGCATCAAAGTATCAAATAGATCGTACTCAGAAACATTAAGCAAACATGTCGCATTATGCATCACATCTGCGTTCCTACCATCACCACAGCATGGCAAGTGCAAGTTCAAGCTTCAATCGCAGCAAACGAAGAGCCACCTCCTGCTCTACTAGTGGTCTACCTAGTCTCAGCAGCCTTAAGAACAGGAGGAAATCAACCCTTCGTACAGAAAGCGCGTGGGATCCTACGCGGGCGATTCGGGAAACAGCAAGGTAAAGGGAGAAGCTTACGCTAGAAGCAGTGGAGGCAGTAAGACTAGGAGTACTTGAGTAGGAGGGCTCACGATGTATCGCTGGTAGAACTTGCGCTTGTAGTGGTCGACGACGTCGGGGCGGGAGGCGAGGTGCGGGGGCACGAGGACGTTGGACCAGTAGTCCGCCCAACGGGCGTCGCCGTCGTAGTCGTACGCCGCCACGGCGGCCC
>KE372955.1:195594-212150 GCA_000418225.1 Zizania latifolia | reverse complement strand
CTCTTTCACAAACGTCTCCAAGCAAACTCGCGCACACACGCTCACATCTTCTTCCACCAAGAGGAAGAAGAGCAACCCACTACTTTCTGAAGCCCTAGCTCTTGTAATCCTAACATTGTAATCGTCTTCTTGACTGGTAATACACCCCACCAAACTCACAGTGGACGTAGGCTCATTACCCTGTCGGGGGGCCGAACCACTCTAAATCTTCTTGTCTCTTGGCCAGTCCTATTCTCACGGGCTCGGCAACCATCGAGGTCTTGAGTGCAGCGCTTCCCTACAATACAAATCACCTCCACGGGCACCCCCCGAGGAGGGCTGCTCGACCACCCGTCGACAAGTAAGCTTCAACTAGAGTTATAGAGCAGAGCAAAAAAAACCCGAAGTTGAAGCCATGCCAAACAGGCTCTTATTCACTCTTCTACTGGTGGAATTTTTTTTATAAATAATATATTTTTTACGAAATTTCAATTTTGATATGTGACTTCAAAAAATCAAAAAAATAGATATCCGTGGACACTTCAAGTATCGACACAAGTATCTGTCGACCTTTTGGCTTCTGTCGATAGTAATTGCATGTGGGGACTGGCAAGCTACGCGGTCTGGGAGGCCGCCCGCGCTAGCCACCTGCTCTATCTGCGCCGTGCGCCTGGCAGACCACGTAGCTCGTCGGTCCTTGTGTGTAATTACTGTCGACAGAGTCTTCTATCGATAGAAGCCAAAAGGTCAACAGATGCTTACTTCAATATTTGAAGTGTCGATAGATTTCTATTTTTATGATTTTTTGAATTCGCGTATCAGAATTGAAATTTTTTAAAAAAAATATCTACTGGTGGATCGCTAACAGTTGTAGCGATCGTGGACCCAGCCCATCAATCCTGATTTATATATGGGCCGATACACGAAGGCAATGTACAGGCCCAGCCTGTCAGGGAAGAAGATCGCTTGAATTTTTTTTATTTTTGTGGTGTCTACTTCATGGTCAATTCAGCAACATGTACACCGCGGCAACTAGAGTAGTATTCTATGAAGATGTTAGATAAGTAGACCTGTCCAAGATAACTTGATAAAGACATCTATGTTTTACACGAGAAGATGGGTCGTCTTCTAGTAGGTTGTGATGGATTTACTTTTTGTTAACAAGCTATAAATGGTTTTTTCCTAAATCATTTATCGGATTTGTAATATATTTCAATTAAATTTATAAAACAATATATCAAATAATTATATTTTAATGAAATAAATATGTATGACAAGTGGCATATTAAATTATCACTTGGAAGTTATTTCCCTCTCACAAAACAAAAAATTGGCCTATTCCATTCATCAAAACAAACACTTGCTCCATTCCTAAAAGCATCGCACATAAATCGTTCCATCACATCCAAACTTTACCTTAAACCAAACGGACTAACCATAAATCACTCTATCTCATCTAACCTTGCCCTCAAATTAATTGAATCCCCTCCCCGATGGAACTGACACAAGTCTAAATGTTTCCTTTTCTTTGCCGTATGTGTTGCTCAGCACATTTTCATTACCGGTGATCTTTTGCCCATTTCCAAAACTTCTTGCTCTTCGAAAAATACCCGTCGTGTCAAATCACAAATGCAGTACCAAGTAACAAGCCACACTGCCAAACTTATAATGCTCATGGAGAGATGGATGATGTTAATCACAAAAGCTTTTGCAAGACCGATCATCCGAGCATTATAACATCAAGTCTTGCAAAACTTATAATGGCGTGTGAGGAATTATAGTTTTCAAGAATTAAAAAAAACACCACACGACAATGACTATGGTGCTCCCGTGGACACTAATAATATATTTTTAAAATGTAAAAATTATAACAACAAAATTTTAACTTTCCATTCTCTTCTGGAAAATTCCAAAAGAAAAAGCCCTGCTGCCAAGTTGGTAGAACAACGACAGCTAATGAGCTCACGGAGTCACGTCGTTGTATAGTTTCTGTCATTTTTATAGAACAGTGTTCCTTGCAGGGCCGGCCCTAAGGAGGGCAACCGGTGCCACCGCCCCGGCCCCACGTTCTGGTGGGCCCCTGTATATGTACGTGTAGAATTAGGGTATGTGTAGGATTGGATTAGAAGACCAAACGTCAGACGTGAGGCAATCAGATCAGTAAATCACGCGAAGGAAGTTGCAAATTGCGTATTGTGATTTGTCTTCCTCGGTCCGCCCAACGCAGCAGCGCCTTATCGCCGTCGCCCGTCGCCCGTCGCCCGTCGCCGATCTCCCGTTGCGTGGCAGCGTGGGCGCGTGGCTGCGCAGCCTGCGCCGCTGCGTGCAGGGCCGTGTGTGCGTCGACTGCCGACAGTGACGTGGACTGCACAGCATGCTGCCTGCCCTGCAGACTGCCATCTGCCGCCGACCACCGTGGCGTCGTAGTGCCTGTGCCACGCCCATCTCCAAGATTCTGCTGCAGTGAGTGCAAGGCGAGGCGATAGTTTTGCGGAAGAATGGCATTACCGTGGATGAAAATAATATGAGTGATTATAAGTCTATATTTAATTTAAATGCTATAGAATCTATTAGTATTGATTGTTACTCTAATACTTCAATGGCTTATCGTATCTTTTTTACTATGCTTGTGATTATGGCATCAACCGAAAGAAACTTCTTAAAATTAAAATTGTTGAATAACTATTTAAGATCTACAATGTCTCAAGAGAGATTAAATAGTTTGATAACTTTATACATTAAGATACAATTGTTGGATGAGATTCGTATCAAGGAACCTCAAAAAAAAATTGAGGTAATTTAATATGCATGCATTATTCTATATAAATACTATTTTTGTATGTATTTTAATTATGTATTAATAAAGGCCCTAAAAGTTTAGTTCGTCTAAGACCCCCGAATCTTAGGACTGAACCTGGTTCCTTGTATGAGTTAATATGTGGAAACGAGCACATCGTCCGTGCGTCCATACATGTTTATATATAGAGCTGAATAGCCTAGCACCATGGCTCGTACAAACTCTCAGGATAAGTCGTGTTATCCTCAAACTCTAAGCAAAGGAGATAACAGACTTTAACCTCTAGATAATAATACTCTGGGTACACATTAACACCCTCTCTCAATCATAACCTTATAAGGTTAAGATTGATTCTAAACTTATTTAACAGACAAACTGATAAAAGTTTTGTAAATTCATCTGCAACTTCATCATCAAAAGATACAAAATCAATTTCTAGTAGTTTGCGACTTACCCGTTCTCTGACAAAATGATAATCAACATCTATATGCTTTATTTTGACATAAAAAACTGAATTTGCTGACAAATACTTTGCACCAAGATTATCACACTAAATTTTAGCAGCTTGAGGACTCTTGATATTTAGCTCGGCGAGAACAGTTTGTACCCACATAATTTCTGTTGTCACATTTGCTATTGCTTTATATTCTGACTCTGTACTAGACCTCGACATTATGTCTTGTTTTCTAGCATTTCATGATACTAGATTTGATACAATAAAAACAGCAAAGCAATCAGTTGACCTTCTATCATCTAAGCTACCTGCCCAATCTGCATTAGAAAAACCACTAACAAGTATGGAGTCTGACCTATGTATATTAAGTCTCAATTCGTACACTGCTTTAAATATCTAAGTATCCTTTTAATAGCCATCCAATGTACCGTAGTTGGAGTATGTAGAAACTAACACACTTTATTAACAGAGAAAGCTATATCTGGTCTAGTAAGTGTTAAATATTACAGAGCTTCAACTATGCTTTTATATTGAGTAGCATCACTATGACCCAATAATATTCCTTCGTGTAAGGAAAGTTTTTCACTTACTGACATTGATGTAGTAACAGGTTTACAGTTTAACATGCCTACCTTCTTCAGTAGATCAGAAGCATATTTATTTTGCATCAAGATAATACCATTATGTACCTTGTTTACCTCTATACCAAGAAAGTAACGTAGCTCACCAAGATCTTTGAGTGCAAATTCTTCCTTCAGGTCCTATAACAGTGCCACTGTTGCCTTCTCTAAAGAACTGGCTATAATTATGTCATCAACATATACTAGAACAAAGATACTAATACTTTCTTTGTTTAAGAAGAATAGCGAAGTATCTACCTTTGAAGCACTAAAACCAAGCTTAATTAGCTTCTTACTTAATCTAGCAAACCATGTTCTTAGGGCTTGTTTTAATCCATGCAACGCCTTATCAAGTCTGCATATGTAATGTAGTTTAAAGAGATATTCAAAACCAGGTAGCTGTTGCATATAAACATCTTTTTCTAAATATTCATGTAGAAAAGCATTCTGAACATCTAACTGTCTAAGACTCCATCCTCTAGAAACGGTTATTGATAGAATTATTCTGATCATTGTAGCTTTAACCACTAGACTAAAAATATCTTCATAGTCAATGATATACCTTTGTTTAAAATATTTAGCCATTAAATGAGCTTTATATTTATCTACTGTGCCATCAGTTTTTTGTTTAATTTTATAAACTCATTTGTATCCAATAATATTTTTTCCTTTACGAGGAGAAATGAGATGCCAAGTATTATTTTTAATTAAAGCGTTATACTCAACATTCATTGTTAACTTCTAATTTTTATCGTCTAGAGTTTCTATGTCAGTATTAGATAACAAAAATATTTGATTGTGTCGTCGGTATATATCTTGGGTTTACGGGTGCCATTTTATAATCTAGTGCACGGTCTTGATTGAAGAGAAACAACAACATCATTAATTACTGCAGCGTCATCAATATTTCCTTCATATTGACTTCCTTCTGATTCTGGAACATGCACTTCCCCTGGTGCGGCAGCCATAGAAGAGGGGCCCACAGAAGCTCCTGGCGCCCGCACTTCCCCTGGCGAGAGACTTCTTGGTGCTGGACTCTGGTCTGCATGCGATGTGGGCCCTCCGCTTGATAATGGCGCTGATCTCTGGTCCCAAGGTGGCAAGGTGCATGCGGCATCGAGCTTGTACGTGGCATGGAGTCTCCAGGCATGTTTCCTGGCGTAGGTGCTTGCAAGGCGGGCCCCATATGTGGCATTGAATTTCCTGGCCAGCTCCCTGGCACATGCGCATGCAAGGCGGGCCCCAAGGCAATAACTCCAGCTAGATTTTCTGTAGCCACCATATCTAGAAGTTTCCTGACGACCATTATTAGAAATAATAGGCACATTACTGTTAATAGATGGATTAACATGATACAATACTGATTCATTCCCACTAGTGTTTTGAACAAAAGTAAATAAAAGTTAAATTTCTGATCTAAAACGAGCTCCTACATTAGGATGAAGTTCAGAAAATAGGAATACTATTTCATCAAAGACAACATCTCTGAAATATAGATACGGCCAGAAAAGATTTCTAAACACTTAAATCCCTTGTGTATATGACTGAATCCTAGAAAGACATATCGTTTAGATTGGAATTCAAGTTCACGATTATTATAAGGTCGCAAATTTGGCCAACAAGCTCAATCGAAAATTCTTAGAGAGGAATAATCTAGTTTATGATGAAACATATTTTTTCAAAGGACTGATGTTATGAATAACTCTGCTAGGAATATGATTTATCAAGTAGGCGGCTGCTAGAAAAAATTCATCCCAAAATTTTATAGGCATAGTGGCATGAGACAGAAGGGAGAGGCCAACTTCAACTATGTGTCGATGTAAATTCAAAATTTTTATCCCGTTCGCCCAGAAACCATGCGTGTAATAGGATCAGTTACCTCTAGCCACGAGACGCGCTAGGGCAGCGAAAGTAGAGTTGATAAAACGAGTCCTCAATCGGCTCCACTCAGTTCCGTCTATTCGTCAGCGATGAAGACGACGTAATCTGGCGATCTCCACGGGAAGATCAGCACCGCAGTAGCAGCAGCGCCTCTACGGTATCCACACGTACAGGGACGGGGTCACCTCAAGCCAGTATACTAATACCACGTGAAAAGTTAGGGGAAAGACGGCCACAACCGGTGTAGTCAGGAGAGGTGGCGGCTAGGGTTAGGTCGAAGCAACAACCAACAGCAGCCTTTTCATCCTAGCCCCTCATCTCCTTATATAATGCCTTCTCATGGGCCTTTAATCAGTATTAAAGTCCAACAGATCTAATATGTTCGTCTGGCCCGGAAGTTCTGGTCCAGACCCGAAACTTCCGGTTCGTCCAGAATTCATCTTTCAGGTAGGCCCAGAACTTCCCGATGCTCCAGAACCCGGAACTTCCGACCTCAAGCCAGAACTTTCGTTCCCTAGAATTCTCTTGGGCATATTTTCATCAATGACACATGATGGATAATGCCAATCTTAGAAAAAAATGAGTGAAGAGTTTGATATTCCCCTCCCCAGTCGATCTGCATGGCTAGAATTTTTCTATCAAAGAAACGTTCTACCATAGCTTGAAACTCTTGAAATTTCTCAAAAAACCTATGATTTATGATGTAAGAGGTAAATCCAAGTAAATTTACCAAAATCATCAATAAAACTCACATAGTATCTTTTTCTCCCGAAAGACTCAGGTGTTGGACCCCAAACATCAGAAAATATTGGATCAAAGGGATATTTAGAAACACTAGTAGACACAAGAAAAGGTAACTGACGACTCTTTGCTTATTGACAAGCATTACAAACCGACTCATCTGATAAATTAGAACAGGGTAATTTATTTTTCTCAATAACTTTTTTAACAGTAGAGGACGACGGATGACCTAATCAACTGTGCCATCAGGATTAACTGTACTGTAGACTTGTTTGAATGAAGACTTGGGCAAGGAATAAAGTCTTTGTTTTGACCTCCCTTTAAGAATTGTCTTCCTGGTGACCTGATTCTTAAGAGAGAAGTAATTAGGATGTGAAAGTGTATCTTGATGTATCTAGATCTCTAATTTATTTTGGTGTATTAATGATAATAGTGATCAAATGCTACTAACAATGTTGCTAAGATGAATACAGATATCAAAAATTAAAAGTGGCATTGCAGCTCATTCAAAACTGAAGAAATCGGCTTACTAGCTTTACTTAGGCTTAAATTGTGCTTATTGCAAATAGTTTACATTTTCTTGAGTCTAGATATGTCATACTATCAAGAGGGATACGTTGATCGTTGATCTAAAGCTAAGTGTTCAAATCAAAATCTTTCTTTAAAAGTTTTGGAATTTTTCTATGTTAGTTTTTCCTTTCTAGAAAGGTTGGATTGTCCGAGTTCTAGCCGGACTGTCCAAAAACATGATTCTGTTGTATTTTATTTACATGTCGGACGTCCAGATTCTAGCCGGACAATCCGAAAATATGGTTCTATTCGATTCATTTTTCAAGTCGGATTGTCCGGACTATCCGAAAATTCGTTTTTGTTGAATTTATTTTTGAAGCCGGAACATCCAGATTTTTTGCCGGATGATCCAAAAATTGCTCTCTGTTTGATTTTTATTCCGTGGTCTGAAGCATCCAGACCTTGGTCGGACTGTCCGAAAATACTCTTCTGTTAGGACTCATTTTTGGCCTAGAATATCCGGACTTCGGCCGAACTGTCCAAAACATCTGTTCTATTTTGATTTTATTTGGTCCAGATCATCCGGTTAAGCCCGAACTGTCCGGATAAACAGTGTGTGATTTTTTACCTTAACGGACAGATTTGGAAAAGAGGTATAAATACCCTCCCTCTCCGTAATAAGGGGCGACGTGATTACAAACCCTAGCAGCCTTGCCATTCTTTCTGCCCTTCTTCCTTTGTGCGTTGATTCTTGTTTGGATCTTGAGGGAAGAATAGTGATTTCTCCACACAATCTCCCCGCATTCTCGTTTGATTAATCTCTTGAGAGTTGTGTGGGTGTGTGCTTATTGTTCCTCACTGTTCCTTGAGCACACGGCATCAGATCACGTCAACGGATTTATTACTCTTGGAGATCAAGGTCTCCTAGACGGCTAGGCGTCGATCCACGAGCATCCAAGGTGTGTGGGTGATCGGACGAGTTTGTATAAAGCTTTACCTCGGCTTTAAAGAGGTAACCGAGTAAAAACCAAGGCTTATGAAGGTGAGCGTTTGGTGAGGATTAGGATTGAAAATACCTGGCCCTTTGGGGTTTTCTCAATGGAGATGTAGGATCGGAGGATCCGAACTTCGAGAAAAAAGTCGTTGTGTCCTTTATTATTCTTGCTAGTCGCATTTACTTTTGATCTAGTTGTTCTCTAGCAAGTTAATTGAATTCATGCTTGTTAAGTTTATTGGTTAGTCAGTTTTTGCATTAGTTATCGTTTCAGATCTATTGTGCCCGGATCATCTGGTTATACCTGGATAGTCTGGACCTCAGACAATTTTCTGTTTTATCCAGCATCCGGAGTATCCGACTAAAGTCCTGATAGTCCAGATCCTGGAGATAACTAATAAGTTTTGTTAAGAATTTCAGATTGCCTCACCCCCTCTAAGCAACTTTCAGGATGAAGTTCAAGATAAGCAGAGTTATCATTCACTAAACGATGAACTGAGATAAGACTTTTCTTGGGTTGAGGAACATACATGATATTTTTAAGATGAATGTCATGATTACTAGGGGTATGAACAACAGTATGACCAATACGATTTATATCCATACCTACTCCACTGGTGGTGTGAATATGTTTATTCCCGTTGTATTTATCTTTCACAGTAAGCTTCTTTAATTCTTATGTGATGTGATCTGTTGCTCCGATGTCTATATACCAGTTGGTATCTACACCATAGAAATTGGTAGCTGCTGCAACATGTTTATCATCAGCTACATAATTTTTCTCATACCTATGTCAATGGTCAGTTGTCGTGTGACCACGTTTAAAGCAGACTTGACATGTCGAGCGACGATCACCTCCTCCTAGAGATCTGCCACGTCCTCGTCCAATTCTGCCAGCGCCATTGCCACGGCCACAACCACATTGTTGCTGCTGAGCACCACGACCAGCACCTCTATCACCGTTGTTGTAGTCTCCACGGTTGGCAAGATTGACAGTACCTTCTTAAACTCCTCAATAGAGAGATTGACGTACTTCATAGTTTAAAACCTACGAATAGAGTTCTCCAACCGAGATGGGTTCTACTCATGCACAAATAGCAGAAATTACCTCGCTGAAGTCCTCACCTAGTCTAGTAATGATATACTAAACAAGATCTTCATCATTTAGTGGTCGTCCACAGGTCATTGCCATCTCGTCTTTAAGGGTCTTTATCTTCGCGAAGTACTCTGAGACAGACATGTTGTCTTTCTTGGTGGTAGTGAGCGCAATGTGAGTATTAATCATTCGTGCTCGGATATGAGATGAATACATCTATTCAATGAGCTTCCATGCATCGACTGTTGTTCCACACGTCACAACCTACATAAGCATGTCCTTAGATACAGATGAAAGAAGATAACTCAAAACCTGTTGATCTGATGCCTCCTGATCTTCAAAAGCTGGATTTGTTTTCTTCTCTTCTTTGCCATCGACTGTGACAATAATTTCTGTATCAGGTTATTTGCTGGCACCGGTCAGGTGACCTTAAAGACGTACTCCATGTACGATGGCACTTATCTATGCCTTCTATAATGTATAATTGGTCTTTCCGAGTTTCTCTGAGATCGGGTGACCGTGAAGAAGATTTGTGACGATAATAATGCTTGAAGACGATGCCATGCTTTTAACGATTAATACCACCCTTGCATTTAACTTCGCGACGAGACGCCGCGCGTCACTGCGCCTGGGCAGGATGCGCTGCGCCTCCGTAGAAAATCGATGTCGCGCTGTGTGCTTGGAATCCTGCGCCGTACTGTGCACGGCCTGGATTGAAACGCCGCACGGTGCGCCACGAAGCTGCGCCGCACAGTGCTCCTGACACCAGCACAGGACAGCTCCGTGCCTTGGCTTGATGATGACGCTGTGCGCCTGATCTTCAATCTTGATAAAATCACAGATGTGACTAGAGGGCTCTGACACCATATGAGTTTATATGTGAAACGAGCAGATCGCCCGTGCACCGATACAATTATGTAGTAATACGCTAATTTCTGCCTGATTTAGTACTCGTTACTTTACTTAATTATAAACGGATCTCATTTCCCTAATTCAAGAGGCTTAGAAGGATATTATATTCTTTTTATATATCTCTTTAATCTATCTAAATCTAAATATTGGCTTATTTTGGAACGTGAAAGAAGAGATGAAAAGAATTAGAAACTTTGACCATAACCTCAAAAAACTGTATTTTCAATGAGAATAAAAAAGTTCATGTGGAACCTTTATGAATGAAGCGTGGAATTTTTTTTTCTACGAAAGAAGAGAACAAAAGACGATTACACAAAGCCCTAGGATGGCTAGTGAGGAGCGAACGGTCCAGGTACAAAGTCTCGTCAGCCGTCATATCACAGGGCAACACGTACGTCGACTGATCAAGCTTTGACCTGCGGTCCAATCTGACACGGCCATTCCACTCAAGGGTTCCATCAATCTTCCCCAAATGGACCAGTATGGATTCTCTTCAGTGGGATGGATGCATTCGTTGCTCTTGTCTTCTTTCAGCTGAGACAGGCTGACTCAGACGTCAACCAACCTTCGTCGGCACGGAACTGCGTGCGATTCCACACATACTTGGATGTCAAAATATTTGAATCATTGGTATTTACATTTAATAAATTATAAATATAGATATTTATTTGTATCTGAATTAAATAAAAATATTTGAATTTAATTAGCAAATATGGATATAAAAATAAATATCCAGATTTCTGTTGAATTTGGATATGAAAACAAATACATCCATATGCATTTTAGGTTTGCACACATGTCAGACTTCAGGGACTCAGAGCAACATGTCATCACTATGTTAATATACGTAGTTCATTTATTTTTTATGTAATTATGAAATACTTGATTTAGTGGAGGGTTTCTAGCAGTACAAAGCAGTAGGATAATCAAATCAGTGTTTCTTTTTTGCTTGCAAACAATTAATTTGAATTTGAACAAATTCTCAAAGTGATTGAGAAAATAGGTCACGCAAGCGGTAGAGCATCAACTATGAATATGTATAGTTTAAGTGTTTGATATTGTACATTATTGTTGCATTAAATGTATATTGTTGAAGTATACAATAGAAAATATAACTCCTGTACATTGTTATGTGGCTGAAGTAAAAACATTTAATTGATTAATTGATTATGATCAATTCATAAAATTTTAATTGGTTACATTTGTGCCACATGTTTGTACACACCATTTACAAAATTTTGGTTGATTGATCAAATATGATCAATTCTACCGAAAATTTAGATGGATTTTAAACTTCTCAATATTTATGATATTCATTTCAAAGTTAAACTTAGTAAACATTCAACTGCAAATTTGAATTTGAATTATCTATTTTGTATTCGTATTTAAAAATATCTATATTTATATTTAAATTCAAAATAAAATATGATAAATAATGCTATTCGGATTCGAATCATATATATATCCAATCTGAATCTATCCCTACAGCTAACGTAGAAACTTTCTTCCTCATGCATGAAACTTGCGGTGCACAATTCTCCTCTCTGCAAAAAGGAGGAACTCAGAGGGGTTGTTACTGCTACATTTAAAAAGGTCTGAGGTTGAATCATATTATTTGGATTTCAATTTGTTATTTCAATGCAAAAGGATGAAAGAAATATTGTCTTTCCAGAAAGAAGAACCAGGTTTTTTATTTTCAATACTACTTTTTTGGGAGGAGGAGGTTCTATATTTCTAATTGGATACTCCGTCCATTTCCATTTCATAAAGTATTCAACCTGTTTAGCAACGGCTAAACAATATTGAGGGATCCCTTTCTTGAACCCACGTGGCCACACGTGTTTCCGTGGGTGTCAAGGAGGTAGAGTATGTGTTTCCGTGGATGTCAAGGAAGTAGCCTACACTCTGCCTTTTCCAGCTGCCCACTATTTGATTTGTTGAAAGTAGAGTGTGAACTGGGGTCTACGCTCTGCCTTTCTAGCTGCCCACTATTTGATTTGTTGAACTCTTACTCGGTGCCAGTTAAACATTAGTATTATTCCAAGCTCTCTTCTTCCGTAAGGAACCGATGCTGGGAGGAATAAAGGGACGGCAGATAAAGAATCAGTGCTTCAGAACTTCGACAATTTGTTGTGGTTGTATCCACCTATCACCCACCATTAAATGCATATTTTCCAGGTGAATGTATCTAGTAAAAGTAATGCTAACTCCATTCCATGATATAAGACATAAGTTCTTATATGATCTTCAATATAGAATCATGATTATTGTTATTTTCATTATATATTATCAATAGCTATTATAACAACATATGAAAATATTATCAAATATAAATTTAAATATATGACATGCACAACACTAAACATAAATATTTTTAGTTTAATTATTAATTAAAAGTTATAAATGTTAATTTTTCTAAAAATATGAACGTCTTATATACGGTACGTTGTAATGGTAGTGTCATTTTTCTGGCTCTGGGAGTTGGAACTTGAAAATGTTCTTCACATCTCTTCCTTTTGACGAAGTCATCAATCACATGATCAACCCCCCCCCCCCCCCCCCCACACACCTACGGTCTATTTGGTTTGATAGATATCCCTGGATAAAATAAAGACATCACATCCAATCAGCTGTTTGATTTGAGGGCAAAGGTGAATGGGATGACCACCGAGAGAAATATTTCTTCAATATACTGTATGGAGGGATTCAGCTATTTTTTCTGGACAAGTCCATCCAACATTGGATGAGATGATGTGTCATCTCTTGATTGGTTATGATACATTTAATTTTTTGTTTATAAATATTTAAATAATTTTTTCTCCCAAATCATTTATCCAATTTATGATCTAATTACATCATTGTATTCATTACAATTTAATTTATAAAATAAGATCTCATATGATTATATTTTTGTTAAAAAATATATTTGACAAGTGGATCCCACTAAATTTAGACTTATCTCATTCCAATTATATCCAACTAACCAAACAAAAAATTGTTTCATCCCATCCATCTAACCAAGTACCTGACATGTATCGTTCTATCCCTAAATCCATAGATGATCATATTCTATCTATATTTGCCCTCAAACCAAACGCTCCCTTAGCACCTATAAAAACCCACTCCCCCCTAGCTCCACCACAGTTCAACACCAATCCTCTCCTTCAACACCACTGTACTGTTCCATAGCAATAACAAGAAAGAGGAAGAGAAGTTAATTAAAAGAAGAACAGCAGAGGAGCTAGAGCTTGCTCATCATGGCGTCCTACGACAAGGCCATCGAGTCATACAAGAAAGCCATCACAACAGCAGCATCTGTTGCAGCATCAGTGATGTTGGTTCGCGGCGTTGTGAATGAGCTGGTTCCATATGAGGTGCGCGACGTGCTGTTCTCCGGCTTCGGCTACCTGCGCTCACAAATTTCATCGCAGCACACGATCATCATCGAGGAGAGTGAGCGGTGGTCCCACAACCATGTGTACGACGCGGTGCAAACTTACCTTGCAACACGCATCGACACCAACATGCAGCGCCTGCGAGTCAGCAACATGGATGAATCTGAGAACATGATTGTCAGCATGGAGGAAGGTGAGGAGATGACCGATATGTATGATGGGACAGAATTCAAATGGTGTCTAATCTCACGTTCCTCAAACGACTCCGGTAACAATGGCGGCAGTCAACGTGAGTTCCGCTCCTATGAGATGAGCTTCAACAAGAAGCACAAGGAGAAAGCCCTCAAATCATACCTCCCGTTCATCATTGCCACGGCCAAGGCCATAAAAGACAATGAAAGAATTCTCAAGATCTACATGAATGAATACTCAGACTCATGGTCTCCGATTGATCTCCACCACCCATCCACATTCGACACAATTGCC
Source organism: Zizania latifolia (assembly GCA_000418225.1). Lineage (NCBI taxonomy): Eukaryota > Viridiplantae > Streptophyta > Magnoliopsida > Poales > Poaceae > Zizania > Zizania latifolia. The sequence goes on along the minus strand of KE372955.1, from coordinate 198,285 downwards.
ATGGAGCAGAAGCTGAAAGAGTCCATCATCGACGACCTTAGCAGGTTCATCAAGAGAAAGGACTATTACAAGAGGATCGGCAAGGCATGGAAGCGGGGTTACCTGCTATATGGCCCACCTGGGACTGGCAAGTCCAGCTTAATCGCGGCCATGGCGAACCACCTCAAGTTTGACATATATGATCTCGAGCTGACTGGGGTCAATTGCAACTCAGACCTCAGAAGGCTTCTTATTGGGATGACCAACCGAGCCATTCTTGTGGTCGAAGACATCGACTGCACCATCAAACTGAAACAACGGGAGATAGGGGATGAACATACCAAGTCCAATTCTACAGAAGAAGGCAAGGGAGAAGACAGAGTAAGTACCTTTGAAATCAGAGTGCATCATATCCATAGATATAAACCTTTCCTCTCCTTGTTCCACAATTATCTTTACATATGCAGATAAGAATTTCGTTGATGTCCTCACAGGTGACATTATCTGGGCTGCTAAATTTAGTTGATGGGCTGTGGTCAACAAGCGGAGATGAAAGGATCATCGTCTTCACGACCAATTACAAGGAACGTCTTGATCCAGCACTTCTGCGGCCCGGCAGGATGGACATGCACATCCACATGGGGTACTGCACCCCAGAAGCTTTCCGAATTCTTGCCAGCAACTACCACTCCATCGATTATCATGTCACATATCCAGAGATCGAGAAGCTGGTCAAGGAGGTGATGGTGACACCTGCAGAGGTCGCGGAGGCTCTCATGAGAAACGATGATACCGATGCCGCGCTCCATAGTCTTGTGGAGCTCCTTAGGTCAAAGATAAAGATAAATAGTTAATTTTTTTTCATGTCACTGTCGATTTGTCAGAAATACTATTATTATTTTGCTATTTATCTTCATTCTATTACTATTTTACGATCCTCATTTTTATGTCATTTTCTATACATCTGACGCATATAAGTTCACCTGTAACGCTGTCTTTTTTTTATTGCAAATCCTGTCCATCTTCTTCTTCCTTCTCTTTTTCTTCCTTCAGCTCGCCCAGGATCTTGCAGGTGCTGTTCTGGATGGACGGCGGAAAATCCCCTCCTCGTTGCAGACTTCAACCAAAAAGGAACAGAACGGCCTCTGTCCTCTTCTCGTCTCCCTCTCGCTCACATGGACGGCGTCGTTGGCGGGCGGTAGTCAACTTACCATAGAAAGGGCGGCTTCGTCGGTGGGCGACGGCGTCGGCGGTTTCAGCACCCTCATCCGCCCCTACTCATACTTCCGCCTCTCCTCTCCCAACCCGACCACTCATACCGCCGAGCACCTCGGCGGCGCGGCGGCGGTCCCAGATCTGGAGCTAGGTCTCGGCCTCAACGCCGGCCGTGCCACCATCCACGCCGAGCTGGACGCCCGGAAGCAGCCGCCCGAGTCGATTCAAGCGCACCCCTCGAGCAGGATTCGAGTTCGAACCAGCGTTGATCAGGTGGGGGATGCAAAGAGAGTGCGGGAAACCGAGGGGGGGAGTTGGGCGCAGGCGGCGGTGTCGGCCTGCGGTGCATTGAGGCGAGTGCGGCGGAGCGGTTGGAGTAGAGGACGTGGTTCCCCAGGGCGAGCGCGATGGCATCCGTGAAGTGCCGCGCCTCCTCCTCAAAGCGGCCGGCCGAGAAGGCTGCATTTCCCTTCACCTTCACCTCGCCGGCGGCGAAGTCGAGCAGGTACCGTCATGTTGGCGAGGAGGTAGTCCCCCGCCGTGGCGAGGTCGGCCGTCGTGAGCCGCGACGCCCGCGGCTGGTTCCCGACACCGCCGGTGGCAGTCTCTTGGTCGCTCATGGCGCGCGCGGACGGAGACGACTTACGGCGATCGCTGGTGGCAAGCTAGCTAGCGCGCTTGCGGGCTCAAGGAAGAAGGAAGATGAACAGTGCAGGGGCAAGGGCAATGTCGGCAATACATAACGTTTGGTGTCTGCATAGGCCATAGCTGCCGTGGGTGTATAAAATAGTATGCGGAAATGAATCTGTAAATAGTAATGACATAGAGACAAATAGTGAAATATTAATAGTATTTCTAGCGAATCGACAAATAACGGTAGTATGGGAAAAATTAACCCGACCGATAAAAGATACCACAGCTGAAAATAATGAAAATAAGTGGGTGGGTCGATGAGAATATAGATAACAAAGCGATGGAGGAGAAAAATTATTCCCCCACTGATGAAAGCACTTAGGATTGTGGAAACCAACGATAAAAACAAGAATGCACATATTTTGTAGATAGGTCCTACAGGAGATCCATTTCAAAACATGTGATCATTTTGACTACTAATAACACTATGTTTTTGGAGAGACAAGGTGCACTGGTATTTAATACAAGGTGCTTCCAGAGAAATTTGTAGGTATTGTATCAACATGTCATATATATGCAACATCAGATTCTGTATGAAACATTGGCCAAGCAAGTTAATATCAGAAATCAGGACCTAGTACATCGAGTATTCAACTATGAACAATTCCCAGTTGATTTTAGGGATTTTACATTGCCACCTACACACAAAAATGTTATCTAACATGTGGAATATAGATCCAGTAAAAAGGAAAAAAGAATTTATTTGCAAATCCTTGCATAACTCTTAAGTGTTAGATTGGCTGCAACGCCACAATCCCTCGAACTGGCATTTACATAGAGACTACCTGAGTATATAGATGGGAA
>KE372955.1:184686-195559 GCA_000418225.1 Zizania latifolia | reverse complement strand
GCTGCCAATCTGCCATCTCTATTGAAAACTATGGACGGATTGGACGCAACAATAGGGTATCAGCAAGGGAGTAGCAACACAGTTATTATTAGAGAAGAAACGCCCCAGTACTCCTATTACCTTGAACAGTTGAACTCCAGTGTTTGTTCTGGCAAATAATAACCCTGGTGTTGTTATTAGAGAAGAAACGCACATGAACAGTTGAACAGTTTGTACCCGCAACACACCCTTCCGATCCAAATCTTCATGTATGCCATATACTAGTAGTATTTTCGTGTTCAGGAAGAAAAACAAATACCATACTACCAGCCCTGTTGGTTAGTAGAGACGGGGTGGCCCTTTGCTAGGTCCCCAAATAATTGGGGCCCCCAAATCTTAATTAGTATAATAGTATTAATTACTTAATTTAGTCTTCGGCCTATTTAGATCTGCAATTGTTGATTGCTTCTCATTTGTAATATCTGATCAAGTGATTGCCTCTTTGATAATTTTATTAAGGGATCTATGGGTCTTCTCGATATTCCGAAGTATTTCAAACAATTTACTAATGTTATTATTATATACAAAATTTTGTCAACCATTCCTGCGGCTGTTGCATCTATCGAAAGGAGCTTTTCTAAACTAAGTTGTTAAAGTTCCATTTGTGTTCTATTACACAAGAAAGTCTCATGATGATAACATCACTTAAAAATGATGTCTTGGAAAATATTAAATATGAAGATATATTAAAATTTTGTTTCAAAAAATACTAATAGGATGATGTTTTTCGATAGAACGAGATGTCTTTATTGCCTGAGTACTAACTTTACTATTTTAGCATTAATATTGGATATATTTCGAAGTACGGTAAGAAATAACATATATTTAAATTAATTATATAATTAAGTAAAAATATATTTTGGTTATATGAATTTTCCAGCCACATTTTGTATTTCGCACCGGTACCTCAAATTTATGGAGACGGTACTGCATACTACTATCAGGCATACGGGATAGATCAGCACATTTGAAAACCAAAAAAAGGCTAGCTGCCCTAGAATAGATGGATAAAAAACACTTCACCTCTCGATCAGGCATCTCCCGCCTCCATCGCCTCGTACTCGATCCCACCATAAGCGGCGAAGAAGAGCAACAGCAACCAAGTAAGTTAGCAAGGAGGTAGCTAGCTAGGCGCTCGAGCCATCCACCGATACAGTCAGTCATGTCGTGGTCCACGGACTACGAAATAAAAAAGAGCAAAAATGGACAAAAAATAAGTGCTATCCGTTTTCGTATTTTTTAACAAAAACAGAAACGAATACGAATATCCCGAAAATAGATAGTATCAAAAACGAATATGAATTGAATAAGGAACGGATACGAATACGGAACCGAATATCTATCAGAATAAAAAACCCTTTCTATATATAAAAAAGTATGATAAACCAATAAAAAGATTCGATTTGCACACATATTAATAAATGATAAATATATATAATAAAGTAAAAATAGGTTTTATAGAAAAGTTTCGGTTCTAATGAACATATATTATTTATTTTTAGCAAATAATTATATTAATTTAATTTAAATTGATTAATATTTCACGAATAAAAATTGGTTCAAAGTTTTACATAATGTAAAAAAGCAAAAGCTAATATTTTATATAGTGCAGTATAAACAGTGAAAACAGAAACTTTCCGTTTTGTTATGCAGAATATTCATTTTCTATATCCGTTTCTATCGAAAATCACTGTTTCGTTTCCGCTTCCGTTTCCGGATAAAAAACATGTTTCCATTCCGAGGTATTCCCTTTTCGTTTCCGTATAACCCTCGTTGTTTTCGTTTTTTCCGAAACGGATGAAAACTTTCCGCTCCGTTTTCATCCCTAACGAGAAGTACACGACGATGGCGGAGGCCGTGGCGGAGACAGCGATGGTGGTGCGCGACGTAGTGAGTGAGCTTGTCTCCAACGAGGTGCACAAACTGTTCCATTCTGCCGCCCGCTACCTCTGCACATGCGTCTCCTCCACCCACACCGTCGTCATCGACAAGACCGAGGGGCTCTGCACCAACTAGATATATGATGCCGTGCGGATAAGGATGAAAACGGAGCGAAAAATTTCCAGCCATTCCGATGAAAAACAGAAATGATGAGGCTTATACGGATGCAGAAACGGAATTTTTTGGAACGAAAACGGATATGGAATTTTTTGTTAGGAAACAGAATCGGAAACGAAACGACGATTTCCGCCGAAAACGGATACGGCACCGGATATTCCGCCTAAGTAAAAACGAATAGTTTCCGCATCAAGCCCACTCCCAGAAAACAGCCCACGCTCCTAGAAACACATCCAGCCCATCACGCTTCAGGTTCCTACCTTTAGCCACCCTCGCCGATTCCCCAATCCCCATCGGCCATCGCGCATCGCCCCATCCCAATTCCAAAAACACAGCAGCACAGCCAGCACCCTGCACCCGCATCCCTAAACCCTAGCAGCCGCCGGCATTTCCCGTCACCGATCCACGGCGCCACGGCGCCGCCGCCCCCGAGCTGTGCAGCACCGACGCCGACGACGCGTGACGCAGTCCCCCATCCGAGCCGTCACTGATCTACGCTGCCACGCCCCCGAGCCGTCGCCAATCTACGCCGCCACACCCCCATCTGGCCGCCGCCATCATCCTGTTCCTAGTTGGTACATCCGTTCATATCTCATTTTCTTTTCCTCTAGTGCCGCTATCCTTCAGCTTTCGTTGTATCTAGAGGAGGCAGAAAAGTGGAAAGTGAGTTTTAGGCCGGCTCCTCGTCGGTTGCGTTGCATGGCATCCTAAGTATTTGATTTGCTGTCTGATTTGTTTTGGCCTATGTAACCTCACTGTCGTTTTCGACAGACACCGCTCTGCATGTGAAGAACTAGTGAAGCTGAACGTGAAGGACTGAAGGTGGGATCCCAGGTTTGTTTCGCTGATATTCTAAGTTTCTTGCATGCAAAGTTTAACAGCTGGATTGATAGGTGAAAAACGTGAAACTGTGCACCTTCAGAGTGAGAGGTAATTATGCTGTGCACCTTCAATGTAACTGTGTAAGTAGCATGACTACGGAGTACAAGTTGTCTAGAAATATAATTTGAAATATGAAATTAATTCAACTATATATGCGAAGCGGATAGTTCACAGTCAATTGAAATCTGACATTAATGAAACTAGGCGCTTTTACAGTCAATAGATCTCTGCAAGTGGATAGTTCACTGTTTGGCATCACGGTTTGCTGCTTTGGTTTAATTTTAAAAATGTATTATATGTTAATTGTTTATCAAACTGATATAAATATTTATGGCAATTTTTCTATTTCGAAATGAAAGTTCAAACTATTTCTATTTAGAAACTATGTATTATGATTTATGAGTTGATACTTGAAACTTTGTATTCCAACATATATTCGATCTGTATCTGTATCTGTTCCTTATTCGATCCGTATTCGTTTTCGGTACTATTCGTTTCCGTTTTCGTTTCTGCAATATCCGCTTTCGTTTCCGTTTCCGTTAAAAAATACGAAAACGGATATAGTAGCACCCATTTCCATCCGTCCCCGTTCTGTTTTCATCTCTACGAAACACTGATATGCAACGTCTCCGCGCCAGCTACGTCGACAACACCTAGTCGCCTAGGACATTATGATCACCATGGACCAGGGCCAGGTGATGCTCTACATCCACGACGGCGTCAAGTACACTTGGTGCCTCGTCTCCCTTGAAACCCCGACAATACTGCCGCCACCCAAGCCGGCTACACTGCCACCTACGGCATTGCCAGCGCCAACAATAGGAGGGGCCGAAGAGCGCCCAAGTCGTACCTCCCCTTCGTCGTCAACACGGCCAAGGCCATGAACAACCAGCACAGGTACCTCAAGATGCACATGATCAAGTGCGAAGCCTAGACCTAGACCGTTGTCGACCTCCGCCACCTATCAAACTTCAATTTATCAACACGCTTGTCATGGACAAGTGCCTCCGTCATGGACAACCTTGAGAGGTTTGTCAAGAAGGGCAATTATAGGAGGATCAACAGGGCATGGAAGCGGGGATACCTGTTGTATGGTCCACCTGGCACCGACAAGTCCAGCCTGATCGCTGCAATGGCCAACTGCCTCAAGTTTGACATATACGATCTTGAGCTCACTGAGGTCAAATCCAACTCTGACCTCCGGAGGCTGCTCGAAGGGATGAGCAACCGATCCATCCTCGTTGTCGAAGACATTGACTGTAGCAGCAACTTGCAGCAACGGGAGGAAGGAGAGATCAAGCATGCCAAGTCCTCCTATTCAGGAGAAAAAAACGAAGAGAGAGTTAGTTATATGATTCATAAACCCTGGCACTTCTTGAACTAATAGCTTCCTTACCAATGCTGATGCTAGTTTGGGTATTTTTACTGAACAGGTTACACTGTCTGGGATGCTGCTCGACTTTGTTGATGGGCTTGTGGTCAACCAGCGGAGAGGAGAGGGTCATCGTCTTCACCACAAACTACAGGGAGCGGCTCGACCCAGCACTGCTTCGACCTGGCAGGATGGACATGAACATCGACATGGGGTACTGCACCCCAGAGGCTTTCCAAATTCTGGCTAGAAACACTTACCACTCTGTTGAAAACCATCCCATGTATTCAGAAATTGAGCAGCTGATTGAGGAGGTGCTGACAACGCCTGCAGAGGTTGCAGAGGTCCTAATGAGGAATGATGATGCATTGATGCCGATGTTGCACTTCTAGTTCTTGCTGAGTTCCTGAAGGCAAAGAGGAATGAAGCTAGAGACTTCAAGATTGAAAATAAGAATGGGAATCGCAAGATGAATAAATATGAGCAGGCAATGTTGTAAAAGTCATAACCCTACTGATCAGTGCAAATAGGATTATAGAAACCAATAGTGATTATGCACTTTGTCATGTAAATGTAGTACTACAATCTACGAAGAACATTGCAAAAATTATCTGTTTTGACTATGACTGACAAGTGGAGAGCCTTTTTTCGGAGCTATATTGTACAACTGCACTGATCTTCTACAATAGTTGTTACTTGTCACATAAATTCAATGATTTTTATAAAAGTGGAGAAGGTGCCAAAATCACCGATTTGCCTTCTAAAAAGACACTGATCCTAAACTTCTTCCTGAGGAGAAGTCAAGTGACATATAAATTATGTATTTTCTAGTAAAGGACGAATCTTGTTTTCTCAGGTAACTTTTGAGTTTGACCATAAGTCCACAATCAACTTCATAACAGCTTCCTAGGTATTGAGTCAAGTGGCAGGAACATTGTTTTTCTCAAAGAAAGGTGAAACCAAAGTGCTTCTGTAAGTATATTTGAACTGTTGGATCAACAGCATCAGAAGAAAGCCAGAAACAGATGTATTCTAAAACACAAAACAGTCTCAGGTTACTTTAGATGACTGCATAAAGTTGATAAAGTGCTGGTTAGCATTCAAACATGTGTATTAACTCCGATTGCAGCTTCTTGTTGTTTAATATATGGTGATCCATAATACTTACCATAGACATTATTAAACCAATGGATCAAAGGATGTTTTCTGTAGCTTGAACGACTTGTTGAACTGAACACATCAACCTCCACCATACTGTTCATGTTATCTTTCTCGTAGGTCATAACTCCTGCTCACAATTTAGAAACATCTGTAATCATGTACATTTGGCATGTTAGAACAAAGATTGAGAACATCATGAGCTAATATATCGATTTAAATCCTTTGAACACCAGTTGTAACCAAAACCCTGATGGCAATGCTTCAACTACACCAATTGATAATAGAAGACTCCAAACTTGCATGGCAATGAAAATCACGTAACTTGTACATAATTGCTTATTACGGATACATGTAGGCACACATGCATAAGAACATTGCAATAAAATATTGTACTGAACAGAAAATAGTCCCGCTTTCATAAAGTACAGAGTCTATACAAATATTAACTTTCCATGTGTGCAGCACCATTGATCGTATTGGGTTTTAGGTTATATTCTGATGTACACAAATAGTTCGGTCTTCGAATAGTTGAACTCAGAAGCTTGTCAAATTAGCAAAAATACCAGTGCTGAATACTGCACTGTATGTGATGACTATAGATAGATAAGTAATGAACAATCCACAGTCTATACTCCTCGCCTCCTCGGTGAAGTAACAGTACTAGCAAATCAAAATTTGCTCCGAAAATCAAATGACAAAACATCAAATTAATCTATCTCGCCGTGAGGGGCACAGTAGCGAACCCTAAATCCCCAAATCCCACCCTGGCACTATCGCACAGAAAGTATGCAGGGAACAAGGCAATAAATCCCCAACCCAAACAACAATCTCTCGAAACTAGAAGATCCCGAAGCCCAGAGAGAGATCTTACCTCACCACAGCCGATGCCACGGCGGGAATGTAGCGTGAGGGAGACGGGCCGCCATGAGAACCTTGGCCACAAGAAGCCCTGAACCCTGAGAACAACCTGGCCGGCGGAGGAAGCACAGGACGGAGGGTTCCACGAGAGCAGCGTATGGCGTTGTGGATGGCGGCGCCGTAGCGCGCTCTTACCCGGCGAACGGCCGGACGCCGGTGGCGTGGACGTCGTCTGGGTGAGATGGGCCGAACGTTGACTTTCTTCTGAGCTGTTTTGATTGGGTCGTTGTATGCCCAATAATTGGAGTTCTAGCTAGTCCAAATTTAATAGCTACCGTTGCAAATCGTATAGCCGTATAGGCCGAATGGCCGATCTTGATCGCTACCAACGGCAGCAATGATAGGCCGAAGTGGTAGCTACCAATGGTACGAAATTAGCCGGTAACAAATGGTATTGACCCAACTTTAATGGGTTTGTTTTATGAAGCGCGATAACCACATACATACATGTATATATAGTTAGCGATAGAGGTGGCAGTTAACTTAATGGGTAAGCACTTTGTAGGACATACTCGATTTAGATCAGTTTAGTTTTTTTATTCATACGTCTATCGAGTCGGCGTCTGCATAAAAATAGGTAGGTGCAAGTCTAGGTCTATCTTTTTAACCTGAGTCTTCGAAAGATTGTGGCTTTACCATGAATTGCACCACCACACGCTCATCGTTTGTTCTTCTTTTTGTCCCGATGTCTTCTACATGTCAGACACCACTATCCTTACCACACGGCGTCAAGAATTGCAACCAATTTCTTGTTGCTGCCACTCTTGTCATCAGTGGCGGAACTCAAAATGAAACTAAAACTACACACGAAAATGCACACGCTACAATATGAAAAAAAATAAGGCAAAAAATAAAATTCAATTAAAAATTAACCGTCAATCATAACGTACATAATAAATGATATGTATCAATCTTAATCAACACTAGGTATAAATCATGAAGAAGAGTTGAAACCTAAAAAAAATGCATTGCATATGTGATATGTGATATGTAAGCGTTGCAAAATAGCCATTTTCATAGCATCAGCCACAAAAATGTTACCCCTGCCATCCACCGTAAATCCCTTTGGATGGTTCATCCTGGCCTCTCGAAACCTCCAATCAACATGACCAGGAAAATTCATGACTCCAACCAACCCACAACATCAGCATCATTCTTATCAAACACTAGACAAACATCCAATTAGCAGAATGCCAGAATGGCAGAATCCCACTGAGCGTTAGCACTACCACATTCCAAATTTAGGAGGGCAGCAAAGAGGGGCTTACTCACATCGGAACAGCGACAGCGCGATCCTGTAGATGTTGCTGTTCATGGAGTCCATGACGAGAAGCTCGCCGCCCTAGGTGACCTCCACGGTGTACGGGCGTACGGCTCGATCCCCAGCTTGCTGTCGTCGAAGACCGTTTCCACGGTGTACCTGCCCTCGTACTTCACCATCGACTTCCCTCCGCTCCCTGCTCCCACCCAGAGAAAGAAAAATTGCTTTAGGCAACCCAAAGCAGCAACCCGCGAGAAACGCTACAAGCAACAGAGAGATTTCAGCAATCACCTGTCTTCGTGGTGGATTTGAGCGACCACAGCAGCTTCACCACCGCTTCAGCAATCACCTGGCCGCGCGAGCACTGGCCGCGCGCTGGCCGGGCGTTGGCCGATGGCGGTGCGGGCGCTGGCCAGGGGCGAGGCGCAGACGCTGGCCGGGGGAGCCGGGGGGCGGAGGCGCGGAGTCGGCGGAGCTCACTGCGGAATTGGGGCGGCGGTGGGAGACTGCACGGGTTGCTACATGCTAGGGTTGTGTTGTTGCGCGGGATTTGAGATGCTCTACGGTCTTACGGTCTGCCCCTCCGACTATAGAGGATAGTTGCTATTTTCATATCATTCGATCGAGATTCGATGGGTACTGAAAGAGACTTCGTATATGATAGGACTTATCCTCTCCGACTATAGAGGACAGTCGCTCTTTCCACACTATTCGATCGAAATTCGACGGGTACCAAAGGAGACTTCGCACGTGGTGGGACTCATCCTCAAATAGTCAGAGTGGATCCATACCGTCGGATTCACGCTGGACGGTGTGAATCGATGACTGCAGAGGGAGTCGGGGCAGCGACGTTAGAGAAGATGAATCCGTTGCGTGGTGGGTCTTGTGTCCGGTGGGCTGCGCAGGTTTGGGAGAAATGAGGTCTAGCTCCCGTTCAGACTGCGCTGGAACAGTGGGACTAGGCTTTTAACATTTATATTTTTCAAAAAAAATTGCTAGGAGTATTCTAAAGTAAAAAAAAATGAGCCTGAGGCTAGAGCCCAAGTTACTTCAGGTATAATTCTACTTCTGCTTGTCATAGGTTTGCGGAGATCTGATAAATCTAAATCCAAATTAGTATTTCAACCCACATAAAATATATGTTTGCGTCTAAATACAATATGACTATTTTTACATCTGTAATAGTATGTATGGATTACACACTCTCTCTTAAAAAAAACACGTCTGGATTGCTACTAGCTAGCTGTTGTCGTCCGTCCATCGTGGATGCGATTCCCATGTCACTCATCTATATATGCACGAACCATCGTATATCGTCCTCCAAGCCAATCACATGCTTGCATCCAGAGCTACGTCTCTTATGCTAATCTAGTTTAGCATTAACAAATACTTCCTTCGTTCCTTAAAATATTCTAAAGTCTTAAAATAGTTTAAAGTTGATAAATTAGCGACGGTAATAAAAATAAATATATTATCAATAATAAGAAAATATTATTGAAAGTAGTAGGTTAGGGATATTAAAGAAATAAACTAATTAAATTTCAAACCGAGAGTATATAAAGAAATAAAATAAAGTATTTTAGGACAAATTTGAAAAGACAGTTAAATTCTTTTCATAATATTTCAGATCAGATATTATATATACTAGACATCATGCACGCGCGCTCTATCTACAAGCCGAGCGTAATAGGTAATAGATATAAATAGAAGACGACAGTTACTTAATTGTCTTAGGTGGTAATTTTTTAACGTACCTATGATAATCACCCTTGCAAAATTAATCTCCTTGCAAAATTAATCTCCTGACGAAATTAATCTCAATCAGGTTCCAAAACGGCTGATCTATCCGAGGAAAAACAACGCAATGGAACAGATTTACCAAATTTAATATGAGCTTGAGAGATCCAAATTAACAAGTGATTCCTATGCATATTTGCTAGACTTCATTTTACAGGTGCAGGATTTTACAGTACATTTTGTGGAATATCCGCACCACTGAAACCACTTGTTAAATTCAAAGTACACATTTTGCTAGGTATAATCTCACCATAAACTCCATCTTACATAAGTACAGTACACATTTTGCTGGTTATAATCTCAAGACAAACTCCAACCTTTCATACATTTAGACATTTTAGCGAACAATGATTCACTTCAGCTGAACTCTCTGTCGTTACTTTCCCATGTTGAAAATTTTCCAAGTTTCCATCACTCTGCATTTGATAATTATATTGTTGTTATACTGGATTAAACATCTACCCTACTATATAATTGGTAAAGTTGAGTGTCCATGTGACCAACCCTCTATTTAATCTTAGCCTTATGTTTCCTTGCGTTAAATCTTAGCCGTTCGTGCTAATCGTCCTCTCCTCAGCAACCACACGTGCCTAGAGTTCTGTTAAAGCGCAGGTTACCGATTTTACGGTAGCAAACCGAGCGAAACGCCCGTCCATGCCTGGCAGCTCCAAACCAGAGGCCATCTCCCCCAGAAATTGGAGTAATTGCCATCGAATTATTCTCCCAACAGCACGCCGTCCATTCCTCAGCTGGAATTAACTGACATCCCCTACGTCGCTGACGCGTGGGATCAATATAGGCGCCCCACGCTGCTTCGTCGTCGTCGTCGTCGTCGACTTCCCCTGCAGCCCGTGGAGTCAACACGGAAGGAGGCAGCGGAGGTCCCAGTAGCCGCCACCAGGGGGAGAGGGGGATGGCGGTGGACGTGAGTTCCGTCGCAAGGCTACTGCGCGGCGAGGCTGGGAAGAGAGGCGCCACGGCTTCGGCGGCGGCGTCGGAGGTCGTGACGATGGATCTGCTCAGCTGGTGCGACGGTCGGCGACGCTGGCAACAGCTGTGACGGGGAGGATGAGGTGGTCGACCTTGAGGTGAAGGTGCCCGCCGGGTGGGAGAGGCAGCTTGACCTCATGGTGAGTCCTCTTCTCAATCCTCCTCGCGATTACGCGTTTGATGTTTTCGGTTTGTGTTTGTCCATTTGTCCTGATGAAATTTGAGAGAACTGTTCCATTGCGACGAGTTATTGTTTTTTTTCTTTGATCTATAATAAATTTCGCATTGTTTGCAACGAATAGAGATCGATTGCGAGAATTTGAAGGTTTAGTTCCAAGTATTAAGGGATTAAACACCTTGTTCATCATCTGAACAACATAAAGATCAAAAATTTC
>KE372955.1:118532-169937 GCA_000418225.1 Zizania latifolia | reverse complement strand
GGCAATAGCCAGCGCGAGCAGCAGCAGCAGCAGCAGCCGGAGCGCGGGCGCGGCCATCATCCGTCCGACTCCGAGTCTCCGAGCTTGGAGAGACGCGGCCGAGTCAGACTCAGACAGACTCCCACTTTGGTTTTATGCTTGGGCGTGCCGTGCCAGGTCGGACAAGCCCTCCTGGTCCTGGACCTGGGTTGGATTGCCTGCTGCCAATCCACACCGCCCAAACAACCAACGGCCCCGATCTTTTCTGGCCGTCTCTTCGCCCTCCTCTGTCCTCTCCAAAAACACGAGACTCATCGACATTCTGGTCAAGCAGTGTGTCATCTACTGACAGCGCAGCGTCCCTTCTCTGACGATGGTTTACAGAATTACAGTTGATTTGTTCCATCTGTGAAGCAGTTAAGGTCACACAGGGCTCCATCCCTCGCCGACACAGACACACACAGGAGCAGCGGGCTCCAAACGAGCCGATTCATTTTTTCTCTTTTGGTGTCTAGTGAGCTCGCTATCCTAACATTTTTTTAGCGTATGCGATCGAAAAAATGTAAATTGAGACATCCTGTATATTCTTAAAAATAAAATATAAATGATGATGTACCCTAAGACATGAACGATCAATAAGAAGCATAGTTATATAATACGTAGTTCATGTCCTATAAATAATAATAATAATAATCTAAATTAATGTATTTACATTGTTACATTCAAATAAAATAGAGAAAATTCCGTATATGTCACTGAAAGTTTACTTGCTTTCATATATACTACTAAAAATTTATTATTCCTATATATATCACTGTTTTAATTTTTTGTAACCATATATATCACTGCCGTCAGTTTTAACGTTAGTCAACATTAATTTTTTTTTCTAAATATCAAAACTATCCTTAGCTCATAAAGCTAGCTAGCTTGTTTTGCTCCTGGCCGGTCTCAGTTGTGCTGGATTGAATGAGTGATTGGCACGCGCGTGTCATCCGGAGCAAGTGCTAGCTAATCACGAAAAGCTAAAATCATCCTTGACTTTTAGTGAGCTGAGAACAGTTTTGACATTTAGAGAAAAAAATAACGTTAAAACTAACGATAATGGTATATATAAACATAAAAATTGAATCAGTGGCATATATGAGAACAATAAATTTTTAATGACATATATGAGAATCAATGAACTTTCAGTGACATATATAAAATTTTCTCAATAAAATATCTTTGCGAGTTAAAACTATAAAATACGGATCGTATTTAAGGACCAACAAGTAACTCACGAGTTAGCTTAAGCTCAGCTTAGTTTAGTCCAAGACTGAACTGATTTTGCAGCTCCTACCGACCAGCAGGGAGTGCATGACCGGTTTTAATCTCGCCCGTCACACGTAATCAAGCACGAAAGGAGGGAGCAAAGTATCATACTGTAGTAGTAGTACCATCCAGCTAGCTCCAATCGATCATCTGCAACGTGCATCTGCATTCATGAAGCCTCTCGGATTCGAGCCGTAGGTGCGTGCATGCTTGGTTCGGAAGCAACGGTGCCCCCGCCGGCGCTTAATTTGCTGCAGCTAACGCTTGTTTTTCCTTTCCAAACTGGCTGCGTTTTAAAATTTATGATTTTTTTCTCCATGTCACGATGCCCTAAGTAGCAAAAGTCGGAGAGTTAAAACTAATAGTTAGTTGACTAAAATTAGTTCACGTATGTTTAGATACTTTGAATTAATAGATAGCTAAAATCAAGTTTACTTTTGCTATATTACTCGGTTCCAGTGGGACAAGAGGCAATAGAGTCTAAAGTTTGCTATTAGCTCATATTGCTATATTACTCGGTTACAGTGGAACAAGAGGCAATAGAGTCTAAAGTTTGTTATTAGCTCATATTACTATATTACTCGGTTCCAGTGAGACAAGAGGCAATAGAGTCTAAAGTTTGCTATTAGCTCATATTAGTCTAGTTTTATAGACTAATAGGTTAACACTTAGTCAGATAAAGAGCTAACAATTAATCAATATATTAGCTTACATGTTTAAATTAAATAGACTAATTTTTATCAGCTAATTATCAGTTCTATGGATCCCAACAAAACCTAATACTATACGGTTAAATATAGCCCTAAACCTAACTTCATAAGGCGGATCTCGGATCCCGTCAGGTTGATTGCTCTTCTCTCCATTAGGCAATTGTGGCGATCGATTAGGATAGGCGACGGCCTGAGCACTTTCCTGTCTCAAGAACGGACTCGCGTATTGAAATCCAGGTTTGGATCGCTCGCAGTCGCCGCTACGGATGTGTACCGTTTATCAGCCGCATCAGTGTCTCAGCTCTCTTGACCTCTGAACCCACACGGTTGTTTCGCTTGCACGCAAACCTGAAACTGAGGAAGATATCACTCGTTCTCTTCTCTGATGCATCATTTTGCTAGTCGGCACTAGACCCTGTATATGATTTTTACTGCCGTGGTCTGGGCGAATTGGCCATGAGCTGCAGCATGATGGAATGGATTATCAATCAATGACGCGACAGCGTGAAGCCCAAAAGAGAACACCACTAGTAGCTTATGTTTTTCAGTGTTATCCACAGCTAGTTGAGCTTCATGATAATCTTGCTTCTTCATTTGCCTAGCCGTTACAGTCGTACAGATGTACTCCTATACCAATGCTAACATAAGGTACAATACAATAATCTCCTTCGAATTCATTGGACGTATGTACATAGAATTTTTAAACTATAACTCTAAAAAATCTTAGAGCTAGAGTTATTGATGGATTGAACATATTTACTTAAACAATATTGTTTTATTTTAGACTTAAAAAAATCAAACCACTTTATTTTATTGTACAAACTCTAGATACAACATAAATCTTTGCTGGAGGTGTAATCTCATAATTTTAGGCTATGTTTGACATAATTCTAGATCCAAGAGCTAATTAAACATAGTTTTAAAAAACCTTGGTCTGAAATGTGGATAGATTATCGATAAGTTGTCTGATTTTTATTTTGAAAAAAAAAATCTAACTTATTTTATCGTATGAACTCAAACAAAATCATGTGGGAGGTGAAAAAGCTCAGTCCGGAAGAATAATAATAAAATAATCAATCAAAAACTGACAGGGCCCACAACACAGCGCAAACCATGATTAAATCATGTTGAGACAATGATGGAATGATTTCATATACTTTACTTGACAAGTTAAACAAAGAATCACCTTTCTACTCCACTCCACTTCCACGGACCACGGCGCGAGCCGAGAGCCCGAGAGCATGGGCCTCCTCGGTCGCCGTCGCCGTCCCCGTCTGCCCGCCTCCGGTGGTCCGATGGATAACTCCGCTCACTCCACCGGCTGGAGCTGCCTCTCCCCGCCGCCCGAGTCCGCAGTCCGCTACTCCAGGTCATATACCGGTTCGCCCATCCCTCCCTCCCCTCTAACGCCCGCGCCCTGTTACTTCTTAGGGTTCCGAACTGCGTCGCATCGCATCATCGCCCAAATTGGATCAATCTAGCTATCCATGTTGTTATCCCTCTTAATTCGCATCACTTCTAGTTATTTTTTCCTCTTTTTGCTCAAATCATGGGTTACGACTTACGAGTTACATTTTTCACTTGTAGGCTCTGGCAGAGTCGCGTCGCGCTTGCATTGCTCAGCGATGAATCCATCAGCGTGTCCGACCCTGTTTCCTGTGGACATGTTTGACTTGCTTATATAATCACAACCATGTTCATGTCCTACTTAAGCCTATCAATGTGCAGCGTTCAGTTCAACTTCAGTATGTTGCTTGGAAATTCAATGTACACGGTAAAATTCTTTCTTAATGGAAACTCACAAAGTAGACCACTACTGACAGTCTGAAACAAAGAAGCAGCAGAGTATCTTTAGTCTATCCTAGAAGTCTCAAATCATGCGCTTGTCTTGCTCTGTATTGCAGGGCATGGAGTATGCATCATGATCACTTCATGGAGAAATAAACAGCAGCCAAGACTCATCAACTTCATTGCTACATTCCTAGCTGCAAACGCATATTGTCTAAATTTCCTGTCAATATCTCTAGTGAGCACCTTTTCCTGCTTCAAAGTCACAGAACTTTTGTTGTGGTTTCTTTCAGTAACCTGACAAGTGTATTATGTGACCTCATATTCAACAATGGGGGGTTATCTATTGCTTTTGTCTTTGAGACACATTGGAATTGTCAAAATGAAGGTGCTGTCTTTAGCAGGTGAAAAAGACACATTCCAATACACTGTAATGACTATGATAGTGACTTCAGTTTTGTGATGCTTTTGCGGGGTGAATACGCTGAAGAGGCCATTCACAAATCTATATTTTGTTGTTGCTGTTCCTACAAGAAAGCAAAATGAATCATTTAATCAAGCATATCACAAGTATTCACCTAACACAATGCTGGCAGAGTATTTTTGTTGGACAATTGTTTTTCATGTATTTCTTATTCAAGGTATGACATCAAGCTTGGCTGTCTTACATTGTGCCTGTTAATGATCCAGAGATGAGGTTTGAGAAAATTGTAAAGATTGCTCATGCACGTGGAGGTAAAATTCTAACTTCATCTACCAATTTTCTGAGTCCTGTTGAAGTTATGGACTGTAAGCTGACATTGTTTGACATATCTTTCATTCTTTCTTATTCAGTATGCAAGCAGCAAGACATTATCTCAACAATGAAGACTGAGGTGCTTTCACATCTTTGCACATACATGGTGCAGTGTTTCTAGGTCTAAAATGGAGCTAATGATTTCTTGCTTGTCTATAGCGGCAGCAAGCAGTTCAGTGCATGGATGCTTTTCTATGTGTGCTCTCCTCTATTCCTGGTATTGACAATCATGATGCCCATGCATTATGCACTCAACTATTTTAGTGTTTTATATGACAAGATTTCTTGCTTACTTGCATGAAAATGTTAATCTTAAGTCCCCTTGCTTGATTGCAGGTTTTTTCTCTACGGAAAAGGGGATACATACATTATTTGCATATAAGCATCTGTACTAAATCATTTTAAAGGATAAACATACCTTTATCCCATAGCTAATTCAGGGTATACAAGCACTTAAACACAGTTATTGAACCTTCTCATGCAAAATGCTCCCTTTTTCAACTTTTCAAGAATGAGAATTGAGCATTTTTCTATTCCTGGTAAATTTATGTACTAATCTGTTGGGATTTATTTTTCTATAGCCTCTCCAGTAGGTATATAGTCAATTCTCAAGCTTAACACCAGATAACATTTTTCTGTATTTTCGTGTCTATGCCCTATTCATACCATGTCATGCTGATATTCATGCCACACTTGATTTTCAAGCTTGCCCAAGCTATTGGCTCTATTGAAGCAATTGCACAGGCATCGAAAGGATTTATTGTAGGAAACAATGACCTTTCGATGGATGAGGCAGAGACAGTCGTCAGGTTCTCTAGAGATCTGAAGTATTACTGAAGCCCTAAAATTAACTAGTTTTTACAGGTATCTATTCTACCCACTTAACATTAGTAGTTCTATTGCAAGTACACTTTTCTGACAAAACTGTCAATGTATCACTTTTCTTCTTCTCTTGTATTGTCATGCGAATTATTCTTGAGACAAGTGCAGAAACCAATTCATGGTGATAGTGTCTATCCATACTTCTGCAATTTTACCTAAGTGTTCTATTGTCATCTGTTTTGTGATGTAAAATCTTATGGTCTGGCTTACCACACCACATTTACCAGAGGAATGTCGGACGCACAAACGATGGAAGATTGCATGATTTGGTTTGTTCAACTGTATTTTTAGGGTAGTCCCTTCGGGTAATAAGAAACTTGTGTTTCCATGCTAAATTGGTTTGTGCAGAAATAGGTGTGTTTTATAGTTGGAACTTGGAAGTCAAAAAAGGGTGCATGTTATGATTAGACCCTGATAGTGTCTTCACTCTTCAGTGGTAAATGTTATCTGCCTTTCACCTTAAAACTCAGAAATACATTGAAGTGTTCATAGGCTCATAGCTTAGCCGTCTTTTCTCTTCTGTACTAGAACTAATGCCTTGATGCTACCTCTGGTTTTCTAGTCCAGCAAGCGCCTCCGTTCCCTTGTGGTTTTTGCATCTTCGTGTCTTGCATTCTTGTCAGTCAGGCTTATCATTCGCACTACTGAGATTGTTTCTTAATTTGGCAGGTGAAGGTGATTGGTTGCGATTTGTGAACCTGAGCTATGGTGCGAATTAACTGGGTGGAATGACTGCTTGTCAAAGCCATTGCACGGCTTCTCTTGGTGGTTAACTCTGTTAATTTTAGACTAGGTATATGTGGTGGATGGGGGATTCTCTGCATTCCGACACGTCAGCCGTCAGTGGCGGCTACTGAACCAGCGGCACTGGCTGCAGAGGATAAGATGTGTCAGAGAGAAATCCCGATGCTTGTGCTTAGTTGTGTCCCCTCGAAGATTCCTGTCTGGATTAGCATGCAATCCCAATTCCCAAATGCAGTGACAATGCAACATTCGTGTGGATGATTTACTGCTGGAATGGCGTGATTGATTGACCTGCTGGAATGGCAATGCTCATATATGTCACGCGGACAGGCCCAAGTAGTTAGGGTGAGGCCGTCGGTCCCTTCCCCTTTCTGAATCTGTTGTCGAAGCTGCTGCAGCGGTGGTACATTGTATAAATCAACACAAGTCACTTCTTCATCTCCGGGATTCCGGTAAGGTACTTTTAGAACACCAATGGGCATATTATATTAATATTGTTAAATTTAAGTAAGAAAACTACTCCCCTCGATATAGAAAAATATAGAAAAATAAGTCGTTTAGAATATGATTTTAGAGACTAATTAGAGGGTGTTTCTTTTTTCTTTGCCCATATTAAATAGTATGTAAAGTTATTTAATAATCTCTTTTTATCTCAGTGGTTAATGACGCCAACTTTGAAGCTGCATGTCGAAGTTCGATTCCACCACGCGGAGAGAGGAAAGCACACATGAGATGAAGCGATGGACTAGGCACAAGTGGAAGAGAATTTTTTGTATGGCCAGGAGCACGCGTCTGCGCAAGAGATGGAGTGACGCGACGCTGCATGGCAAACGAAGCTAAAAATATAAATGATACGGGTATGTAGCCAGGAATAGAATACGAAGAAAAACCATATGTTAACTAAAATGACATGTTTTATGTGACTTCAGTATAAAACCAAAATAACTTGTTTTTTTTATACTGGAGGGAGTACACCTTAATATGAAAAGGTAATATGGAAAGGTAAGAATGGAAGAGAGAAATCCGCAGTTTTTATGTAACAGTTTTCTACATATCTTCTGTCGCCACGGCAGCAGCAGACAGGGCTGGCCATAATATTTTGTTGCTCCTAGACGAAACTAAAATAGAGACTATATTAAATATAAATGAACATTCTAGTTTGGGGCTAACCAAACATAACTAAAACATTTTTATTGTTTGTTGATTATGTACTGAATCAAAGTAGCAGGCTTATGAAAGAGATAGAACATATCTAATATGTATACTGTTATTTGATAACCTATTTGATAACCTATGGTTTAACGTCTAAAACCAACTTGTTATATTTTATAGTCACATTTAAAGAGAAGTCCCTACGTTTTCCCACTCGCCCTGGCCGGCCCTGACAGCAGAGAAAGAGCTCAGACCTTTACTCCCGCAGTCCCGCTCGGTACACCTTCGCGAGGGCTGCTTTTGAAGAACACATGCGAGAGGGCATATGAAACAGGGACCGGGTTAAAATTGAAATATTCCGGACCGAGCTGAAGTAATATGGGCTTCATTTGGGCCGTCATTCTATTCAGAATCCAGTACAATCTCCGTAAAGCTTG
This sequence comes from Zizania latifolia, assembly GCA_000418225.1. Lineage (NCBI taxonomy): Eukaryota > Viridiplantae > Streptophyta > Magnoliopsida > Poales > Poaceae > Zizania > Zizania latifolia. The sequence continues at coordinate 162,138 of KE372955.1, read as the reverse complement.
TTGTCTTAACAAGTCAACTCGGCTCGCTAGGGGTGGGAACTAGCCGAGCCAAGCCGCATGTTGAACGATCTCGGCCGTCCAGGCAAGCTGAGAATGCTGCTCGGCTTGGCTCGCCAGACAGCACGCAACAAACAAAATCGGTATTCCAGGCTCCCAATGAACAGATCGCCATTCGTCAGGTAACAGTGCAGCACGCAGCAAAGCAAAAGCAAATCAATGGAGCGGGCGACGGGCTCCAGGCGGAAGCCTTGAAAAGGGGCCGACGACGCCACGAGGGTGGAGGGGGCGGCGACGGTGAGATCCGGAGCGGTGACGGCCAAAAGGGCAAAGGGGGCGGCGACGACGACGGGATTCGATGCGACAGTCGGCGGGATCGAGGGCGATGGCTAGCGGGATCGAGGGCAGCGGCGACGACCGGCAGGATCGGGGGTGGCGGCGGCGGCCAGCAGGATCGAGGGTGGTGGGCCAGGACAGCGGTGGTGGGAGAGGCTTGTTGCCTTGTGTAGTTTGTGTGAAAGTTACTGCCAGGCCAGTGGTCTATGGACTGGGTCTTAGGCACTGCCACGCATGTGACGGTTGTTGGCCGAGCTGCCGAGACACTTGCGAGCTAGCTCGGCTTGGCTCGGTCAACTACCGAGCTAGGGAGGGCAGCTCGAGTCCATCTCAAGAGCTCTCCGTGACTTGGCTCGTCTGAGCCCGAGCTAAACTATCAACCCTACGACTCGCTTATTAGCATTGACGAACTAAAAAAGCGAATTGGCTTGTTAGTCTCGATAATAAGATTTAGCCAATTTGTATTGTTTTTATAATTTAATATTTGTTAACCCTAAATCCTTAACACATGATAATCAATCTCAATAATTAGATTTTTCAAACAATTTAAATTATCTAACCAGTAACGATCAGTGACATCATCCAGTAATTGAGATTTTATTATAATTATGATTGTTTTAAAGAGTCAAAGGCCGGCCTGAGTTTGACTAATGACTACAATTCCTATCAGTAATCAGTACTACCCTACTCAAGTGGTAACCTATGGTTAAGATAAGATGGCCATTAGTGGTATCTCTCTCCCAATGACCTACTCCGAAAGATTTGAGAATTTGCCACTCTTAGGAAGTGGCTTTATATTTTGTCATCTGAACCTACTTTCATTAACTCAGATGATCCTACATGTCAGCATCAGAAATGGTAACATAATCAAAGTGCATATCTTGAGAGTGATAAATTATTAATTTTTTCACCTACCAGTCTCTGCTCTTCAACTATTAGTTTATAATATACTAAATCAATAGTAAGTATTAAGTAATAAATTAACATAGATACAAAGTAAATATAGATTATGTACAATTAATAAACGGCGGGAGTAAAGATATACGATGACCTTTGGTATAAACGAGCTTAACAAATAACTCGGCCCGACTTTTTATGATTAGAGTTCGAGCAGATCCAAAACGAGCTGATCGAAGCCAGAGTTTTAGGTATTTTTATTCCACCACCAACTGAATCCTATGGCATGGCGCGGCGGCGGGTGAGGCGGAGTCGTTGGGGATGAGCCAGCGGCTGGGGCGCTGGGCGGCCGCCGGCCGGTCATCGGCAACGTGTCGTGCCTGCTCCTCAGCCACTCCATGATCGTCTCTGTGTCGGACAGAGGAAGTATGATGGAGCAGAGCCGATGCATGATGCCTTCGCCGTCCGACGACAGAGACGACCACATCGAATCCTCCACAGTGCCGCGCACACCACACCGTAGGTCTCGCCTCCTGCTTGCTGGAGAATTAGACAATTATAATATTAATTTTTAAATTAAATAAATCATAATATCTACAAAAACTAGCATGAATCGATCTAGCATACTAATTAACATGAACAGTATAACCATAATCTTACTAAATATGATTAAGAACCGTACAGAAAAACAACGCACGTACTGTACGGTAGCCGAAGATAAAGCCGCGACTGGTGCAGAGTTTCTCTTGTTGGTGTCAGATCGCAGTACCCAACGGCGACCGACGGTTGATGTAGACGGAAGGCGCGCCGTGATGACGGACATAAGCAGTCACGCGGAGCGCTTCCCCAAAACCTTATTCCCCCTCTTCGGGTGTAGGATCACACGCGCCCCCCGGCCCTGGCGCATGCCCATGCCTGAGCTCGGCGAGGCGAGGCGAGCGCGCGCGCGTGTGGTGCTCCCTTTCTCTTTCCCATACACATAGCTTAGTGGAATAGAGACTACCATACTATATAAGTTGATTATCCTCCACTACACTAGCAATATAGAACTAAAGGTTTTCATTATCCTCTTCACTGCTGTGTACCAGCTCTTGCCTTTCTAGCTGCTCCATCTCCATCGCCTGCCTGCCTGCAACCTCTCTGGCCATGTACAAGGTTCCTCCTAACAAATCCTCGGATCAAAATGTAATTCCAAACAAAGACAAAGTCGGAATGGATAATATATATACCTAATGGATTTTCTGAGCTTAATTTTGCTGTGAACCTAACCAAAATCTTTGCTCATATGATGCGGTAGTTGAATGTACACCTACTTAAAGTCTTAAAGAAGGAAAGAAACTAGGGATGGTCTAGTTATTGTTTCCAATGTCTTTTGGTCCATTTGCAAGACAAGCCAGACCCCACATTTTGCAGAGTGTTGACTGTTGGATGTTCTTTCTGAATTCTGAGCTTCACTTTTCCCCTGATTGACTTTGGAAGCTATGCATTGACATTTTACACACTAGGAACTCTAAGTCTATAGGCCACATCTGACAGATAATGGTCTGATTCTTTCACTGTTTTCAACTTTCAGTATGTTTTCTAACATCTTGGATTCGGATGGATACTCTTTGTACTCGACATTGTTGATTTTTTTACAGTCTCCGAGGTATGATTGCCTATTCTTTTTTATTAACTTGTCTTAACATACAACATACTTTTTAGTACTATGGAAAAACTTTTAACAATTACTCTGCCGTTATATGTAGACAATAAAAGTAGTTTTAGGCATATGTTGGGGTGATGCTTGAGAGCACACATCCTAAAATGTCAAACAAAAATGAAATGAGGGAGTAACAAATATATAAAATTTCCTGCCTGGAAGTCTGGCATAATATGTATTGATTACATTCCATTCTATCTTTTATTTTATGTCTCATAATTTGGTTCAAACAGGAAGTGGTTAACACAAGCTAGCTTGCTTGTCCCAAGTCAATTTGAGAAAAATAAGGCGGTAACATGGCCGATTAACTTGTTGTTGTCTGGATGCTGAAGTTACAATATCATGTATGCATATTCCTTTAAACAGAACAGCGATAGAAAGCAATTGCTCAATCATAAATATTCTGTTCTGCTCGCATTCTTTTGCTGGTGTAATGCATGCACCTAGAAATAGCATTGCTTCTGATGCTGAGCAGAAGTAACATTTCACATATTGTAGTCGTGAAATTATTTGATAAGTCAGTGTTATGGAAATTATCCAGTAGCTGAAGGCCCAAGAGTCTAGGGGACCTACGTCAAAGAGTTGTTATTAGGGATAAGATGTTAGTTAGTTAAATAAAGTTATCTATTAGCTAATTAAGAAGAGTTTTAGTAGATTAAAACTAGAGTCATTAGTGTATTGTATTATGAGTCTTTAGAATACAAATTAGGTAGAGTCCTTAGCGTATTGTATTAAGAGTCTTTAGAATACAGATTATGTATCTATCTTAGCAGGTGTATTTATATCATAGGATTGATGTTCAACTAAGATAAGTAATAAATTTGTCTATTATTCTACCTTCTACTCAAGCCAGCTAGGGCAAAGCTTTCTACCGTGTCTACCTATTCTTTTTTGAATGAAATCAGTAGGAGAGGCTCCTACTAAGATTTGTTTTAATAATAAAAACATAAAGGGAGTACACCAAGGTGACCAAAGAAAGAAGGGGAGGTACAGAGAAAGACAGAAGGGAAGGGGGTAGAAGGTCTATAAAAGATTAAGCCATTGAAGTAAGGACGATCTAAGAACAGTTAGAAATCTCTGTGTCTGAGCCGAGAGCTGCACCAGAAAAAGAGCTTTCCAGCCTGAGAGGGAGATGGATTGATTGTCGAAGATACAACGGTTACGATGCAACCAGATAGACCAGCAACCAAGCTGAATAATCTCCATAGCGAATGGTTTGCCAAAGTCAGCCTTGGCTTTTGCAATCATGTCCGACAATTGAAGGGCCAGGTCCCAAATTAGTCCAAGAGATGACCAGCAGGTGCGGCTGAAGTTGCAGGCAAAGAAGAGGTGTATTGAAGATTCTTCAACGTTGTCCGGACAAAGGATACAGTTAAAGCTGGTTGCATTGATGAAGATGTGCTTCCTTCTAAGAATGTTTCTGGTATTGAGTCTATCCATGCTGAGTAGCCAAAAAAAGATTTGAACCTTGCTAGAGCACTTAGAGCGCCAGATCCATTTGTAAAGGTGATGAGATGGGAGATACTTGTACTGATAGTTGTAAAACCGCTGGGAAGACTAGTCAGAAGAACCCCAAGCCTAGCTCTGCCGCATCTATCTAATCTTCTGACGATAGGGGAACAACCTCAAGCCTAGCTACCTATAACTATTGGCTGCGAAGTTCTAGGTCTAAAATCACCAAAACATAACAGAGGCAATAACTCGTTTTCTTTTTAAAAAGATTGGTAGGAGTTCTGCCCTTTCTATTAAGAGGAAAAGAGTAAGATATTTTAATGTTAGAAATGCTGTAACAGAAAAACATGGAACTACTGTAGTACATTCGACAAAAGGGAGAACTGCAAGTAAGACCGGATTATACCTGATGAGACACTTGGTAAGTCGGTAACTCATGGATTACCGGGCTGTTTATTTGCCAACCATAATTTTCTACCATTTGTCAATAAAAGTTATCATACTTATTTAAGTTGAGGTTATCAAATTATTTATCACATCTTAGCAAGTCTAAAAAAATCTTGCCACACTTTTTAAGTCATTGACTTGTGTGACCTAATTTATTGAAAGGAAATCTTATTACTATTAAGTTATATGCACTAATTAGTTCAACCCAAAAGCTTAAGCTGATAAAGAAAGACGGACAATTCACCTTATATTTTAACACTCCCCCTCACGCGAGACCTCATCAAGTCTCAAGCGTGGAATAAAAATAAGCTGTAATTTTTATTTAATTGCCAGGATTTGAACTCAAAATCTCTAGCTCTGATACCATATTAAGTTGCATGCACCAACTAGTTCAACCTAAAAACATAAGCTAATAGAGAAAGACAAGCAATTCATTTTATATTCTAACAATCACAACTGTAATTGCAACTAAACACTTGCTAAATTAGTCAAACTTGTCTAATCTTAAGCGTGATAAACTATGGCAAAGTGTGGCTGATAACCAAATAACCTCAACATTCCAATTAGCGTCCTCGTTGAGTTTAGATCAACCTAATCACCATAGCTTTTTTGAACGCAAGCGAGAGGATCGCTGCTATATATTAAGAAGAGGACTGTTGCAGTGGAAAAATTACATAGAAAGAGAAGGAAGGAAACTAGAGGCTCAGCCCCAGATGAAAAGAAAAAAGAATGGAAAAACAACTAAGCATGCAAATAGTCGAAGTCAAAAGAAATCTGCTGGACCACGGAGTTGATTGAGTCGAAAGCCGAAGAAGAGATTCGACAATTTCGCTCCTCCCAAACATTCCACTAGGTGTAAATGAGCAACCCGCTAAAAAGTTTTCGCTGATCCCGGTGCAGCATCCTAAAGGTGTTACGCCACCAGCTTCGGTAGTCTGAGCCTGCAGCAAGAGGCGGAATGCCAACCAAGTGATAGTGAGCTAGAACCTGCAACCACACCTACTGCGTGAAAGGACAATCGCAAGCAAGATGATGTGGCATTTCTAGCGCAGTAAAGCAGAGAGAGCAGAAAGGATTACATGGCCACCCTCTTTTCATTAAATTGTCTGTAGTGAGCACCTTGTGTTTGATCAAAATCCAAGTAAAATTTTTGCATTTTGCCTCTACCATCCCTTGCCAAATCTCTTGGCTAATAGCGGGAGCAAAGCAGCCTGAAAACTGAATCCTGTAAGCTGTTTTCACTGAGAATGACCCATCGCTCGTCCATCGCCAGGTGATGACATCCGGGCGGTGCTGAACGAGTACCATGTTTTCAATTGCCGCCGCAATAACAATGTATTGCTGAAGCTGCTGGAGAGTGGAAACATTTCGGATCCCCCAAATCCAGGTGCTGTTCTGGAGCGCCTGTCGCACCGATAGGTCTTTGGTTCGACAAGCTTGGAATAGCTCAGGCACTGTAGCAGCAAGAGGTGCCACCCCCAGCCACCCATCGCACCAAAAATTTACACGCTCCCCATTGCCAATCCGAATGAAAACAGAAGCATTAAACATGTCTACTTCTTTTTGCGAGCAGCTAAGTGACAGTTGTGCCCACGACCAGTGCAGATCATTCCAACACAGCCAAAGCCAATGAAAACGGAGGGTGCGGCACATAGCTTATAGGTTTAATAGACCGAGACCACCCAGATACTTCGGCAAGCAGGTAGTGTGCTAGTTTACCAAACAGGAGGCACCGAAAGCGTTCTGGTCGTGGCCTCTTGCCCAAAGGAATCTTCTGCGAATTTTATCAATTTGCCTGAGAAGCCATCTGTGTTCTGGAAATACTGCAAGATGAAATAGCGGAATAGCCAAGAGGCAAGCATGTATCAACGTTAACCTGCCTCCTTTGCTTAAGAAACATTTCTTCCAACCTGCCAGCTTCGACGCTGTTTTGTCAATGAGCGGTTGCAAACTGGCTTTGCGCGCTCTGCCGTGATGCAGCGGCAGCCCTAAGTATTTGCAAGGGAAAATAGTTTGATTAGCCAGAAAAATGAGCTTGATTTGCTGCAGATCAATACCATCGCAGCAAATAGGGAACACCTCTGTTTTTGAGAGATTTATCTTGAGCCTAGAGGCATTTCTAAATAATTCTAGGATCTCCCTCATGCAAAGCATTTCGCGTGGGTAGGTGTTAATGAAGAACCCCACGTCATCCGCATAGAATGAAGCTCTGACGTTAATTCCACTAGGGCCAAGGGGAAGCAACAGTTCTTTATGTTCTGCTAGGGAAATCATCATTTGCGGGGGGTCGATGGCTAACAGGAATAGCATCGACGACAGGGGATCACCTTGTCTCACACCTTGTCCATGGCAGAAGGGGGGGCCCTAGGATGCCGTTTAGGATGATGGAGGAGGTCGAGGCTAGAATTTAGCACACCCATCTAGTCCATCTCGGCCCAAAACCCCTATGCCGCAACAATTCTAGCAGATAAGGCTAGTTGATCAAATCAAAAGCTTTGGAAATATCTAACTTCACAAATAGGGAAGGGATCTTCTTATGCTTGAGCTTCCGTAGACTGCTATGCACCAACAGGAAATTCTCATGCAAACACCTTTTTTTGATGAAAGCCGATTGGTTACGGTCAATAAGATTGTCCAAAAAAGGTGCTAGTCTTGAAGCCAACAACTTTGTGATGATTTTTATGAAACTATGCATAAGGCTTATAGGCCGGAAACCGCTTGGGGTGTCCGTGTGAGCAAATTTAGGCAGAAGCGTGATGTGAGACGTGTTGAGCATGTCCATGTGAGGTGAGCCAAAATCCAGTAAGTGATTAATCGTAGACAGAAGGTCTTCTTTGATGACATCCCAGAAACGTTTATAAAAATTATTATTTAAACCATTCGGCCTGAGAGCTTTGTCACTAGGCAGAGAATTGATAGTATCATGGAGCTCTTCAATAGTTACCTGGTGATCAAGTCCTGCTAGCTCTAACTGGTCTGGGTAAATCTCGTTCCATTAGAGGGGGCAAGATCTCGGAGCATGGGCTCCTAGGTGGGCTGAGAAGTGATCCTGCAGGATGCTCGTCTTTGAGCTGTGGTCAAAGTAAACTGTCCCCTCTTTCTCAAGAGAAGGGATGAAGTTGGAAGCCCGACAACTATTTATTTTCATATGGAAGAATTTTGTATTTGCATCTCCAAGTTTGAGCCAATTCAGGCAAGATCGCTGTCGGTACACGATTTTTTGGATCGCAGCCAAACCTAGCAGTTGCTGTTTGAGGCAAGAGTAGAGATCCTTTTCAATCGGATGCAGGCTATGCTACTCCTGTGCCTGGTCGAAAAGCATAATAACCTCGGATGCAATTTGGAAATAGAGTTTTATATTTCCAATCTTCTTTGAATTCCAACTACTCAGGTGCTTTGCTAATCATTTTAACTTGTAACCAAACCTGAGAACAGGGTGTTGGCCTGTCTCCAGCAGCGCAAGCCAGGAATCTGCAACCACTTGAAGAAAATCATCTGACAGCAGCCAGAAATTTTCGAAACGAAAACGTTTGGTAACTGCCGGTCTTGGTGGTTAGATAAGCAGCAATGGAGTGTGGTCTGAAACTGTCGAAGACATGCACCAAAAAATGCAACCAGGGTTCTTGGGCATCCAGCCACAGGAGGCAAAACCGTGGTCAATTCTCAGCAAACCGGGGCCCAGGATGGAGGTGATCTGCTGTTGGTCAACTATAGCTAGTTTAGTTTCCTATAAACACACCACCGAAGGGGACATAGAGCTAATATATTGATTGACCGCCCACTGTTTGGCTGGGGAATTTAACCCCCTTACATTCCAATAAAACAGTTTTAGGTGATCAGCAGACATAATAAAGGGCAAAACGCAACAACCATAGCGCGCAACCAAGTACTTCGGCGCGCCAACATCATCAAAAGCCAAAACATGTTGCACCAACAGATCTTCAACGTCCGGAGCATTAGAAGCTTCAGGTGTAGCGGCAAGAGCACGAGGAGGAGTAACCAAAACATGCCGCTACCTGCTCCGACTAGCTGGCCCTCAGGCCACCAGCTGCTATGCTGAGGTTATGGCTGCATCCTTGTCAGCACTATGCATCAGAGCCTGGCCTCCTCCAAATGACACCAGGTCCCTGATAGCTCGAACCGTAGCCGGGCTAATGGGCTGCTTGAAGAAAGAAGCCAATTTCTGCGAAGGGGATTCTGAAGAGTTAGCAGAAAGACCAAGTTTTTTGTTCAGGACTTGCAGCGCAAGAGCAGACGACCCTTTGTCGGATGGGTTTTTCGCCGCCAACCTAGAGCTACGACGAGTGACCGTGGGGATAGTTTTATGCTTATCGATCCGCTGTACCTTGGGCGGTGTTGGCAGAATCAGCTGCGGGAGAGCTGCAGAGACTTGAATCAGGAACTTCTCCAGCCTGCAGTGGAAGTCGTCTGCCCCTATTACAAGGCTTGCCTGCGATTTAGCAACCTGGGGTAGGATTCCTGTACCCTGAGAACAAAAATGAGAAGCACCCAGGCTGTGAGCAGTGCCATGCACGTTAATAGCTTCCAATCTCATTGGGTTGAAAAGATCGACATCTTGCAGGAGTTCTAGCCTGCTTACAGGAGCCTGATCTAAGAAATCTAGATTCGAAAAACTTGTAACTGAAGACTGTTGTACCTTAGGGTCAAGGGTAGGCGCCATTCTAGCTGAGCGATGGCGGTGTCCCCCTGAGTCCCCAGAGATGCTGTGTCCACAAGCCACGGGGCTGAGCACTTCGTAGTCGTCCCGGCATCCAACACGCGTCCAGATGGACTTGGCCCGATGACGGTGAGGGTGTCCGTCATCCTAGTCCCCCTCTCCATCATCATCCTAGTCCCGGCGATGCGCTGACCGCGTATTTGGATTGCACTGACGGTTGTCTAGTGGAGGAGAGCGGACATCCGCACCATCAGGGACCCCAAGACGCCATTCAAAGGAGTGCGCCTATGCTGTCTCGAGCGAGTAGAAAGGAAGTAGTCTTCAACTTTATCAAGGTGGATTAGTAGCTTGTAAGTGTGACCCGACTTTCACCATGCACATAATCATCATAGTTTTCAGTACAAACAAGACGTGTATCAGTAGATTCTTGCACAGGGTCAAGGTTTGTTATAGTTAACCAAACCACTTTGGGGATGTCGTTGGGGTTGGTGCTCTAGGCCCAGAGATCATAGGACTAGGAGAAATTGTTCCTACGAGATAACAATGATCATACCCATTTACCCGTGAGTGAAAACCCTATTAGGGTCTGGTATGTTCCTAAAATCATACCCGACGGGTAAACGGGCATGGGTATGGGTATTGACTACCCATACCCGTTTATCCAATTACTCAGAGTATAAAAATAATTCCTAAACCCTAGCCTCTCTTCTCCCTTCTCTCTTCTCTCCTTCCTCCATCCCACAGCCGTCGGCTCCCTCCCTCTCCCTCTCTCTCTCCCTCTCTACCTCTCACGGTCTCACCAGTCACTGCCGCCTCCCTCTCCCTCTCCCTCTCCTCCTCTCACCGCCAGTGCCGGCGTGCACGCTCCGCGCCACGTTGCTGCCCCGCGCCGACGTGCACGCACCGCGCAGTGCGTTGCCCCACGTCTCCCTGCACGCCTTACCACGTGTGGCCCCACGCGTTGCTCCACGTCGCCTTGCACCGTCGAGAGCCCGAGAGCGTGCTGCCCTGTGTTGGCCTGTGTCAACCCGCGCTGCCCCCACGCCTTCACCGTCGAGCGCCGGCCGATGCCGGCCCACGTCACCCTCATCGCTAGGGCCAGCCGCCAACCCCCACTTCTTCCTCTCCATGTGAATATGCAGTCACACTTCATGGGTAAACGGGTATACCCGCGGGTACATGACGCCCACGGGCGACGAGTATGGGTACAGGTTTTTACCCGTCATACCCGATTGCCATCCCTAAGCTTGACATCCCATGCGCGAAAGGAATACACACGGCCGTTCCTAGCCATTGTTCTCGCTTGCAGCATTGCCTCACGAACTGCAACATCATACATCGTTACTAGGAAGTCTTCCGGGAAGAATCGGGTCACCTGTAAGCGCATGTGGTTGACGCCGAAGAAGATCTTGAAATCATTTGTAAACTAACTGATGTTAGCCTTCTCCCGACCAGGGGGAATGTCTATCTCCCACGCCACCAGCGAATGGTTGGAGAGCCACCCCACCTTATCATCAATCTTGCCAGTCGCTACGACATAGCAAAAGTCTTCAAATGGGTGCACATTCGCAGCCCCCAGCGCCGCCTGCTTAGGGCGGTGAGCAGCCATGGCTGCAGGAACAGGTTGGTCATTGGTGTGGGCAGAGGGAGTGGTTGGGGTGTGATTGCGAAGGGGGGGGGGGGGGACTGGCGGAAGGCACGGGCTTGCCTCTTGAAGGTAGATGGCTCATTCAAAGCCCAGCTAGAGGAGATATGGCCGGATGTGTTGCATCACCAGCACCACATCGGATCTTTGCACTATGCAACTCTATGTGAGGGGGACAGACAATTGAGACATTTACCCCGCATTGCCAGGAGGAACTTTTTCCGCCGCAAACTGTTTTGATATGTCTCTGAATGTGGGGGATCATTGTTATCCCGCTTCTTTTTCCTCCACCAAAATTTTGGTCTAACATGAATCCAGGGATCTTCCTAGGCGGGACCAATGCGCCCAGCCAACTGAGAATTGGAAGAAGCAGAGGTGGCCTTTGCGGGGGTAGAATTGTTATCCTTATCCTGGACACCGACATGAATGCCCAGCAACCTACCTTGGGAAAATTGAGCTTTATCGCTTGCCTGAGACCGACGCGGTGGTAAATGCTAAGCTACCAGAGTTGATAGAAGTGGCCCTAGTCTTGAATGAAGCTCGTGCTTGTGGGAACGCGCTGTGGTGAATGCCGACTTCGCCAGAGGCTGGGTGAACTGCAACTGAGGATTTGAATTTTTTTGAACGACTGTCGCAGAAACATCTGGATCTGAGCATGAGGGGCCAGGGGCAGGCGAGGGTGCCCACTCAGGATGCAGATCTACTAGATCTCCGACTGAAAACTCCGATGAGTTCTAGGGGGAACCCACCGGGCAAGGCGAGCCATCGCTGTCATCCGATAGCCCTATAAGCTTGAAAAGGGAGAGAGATGTGCTCTTCCACTGGAGAAGAGGGGAAGGGTGAGAGTTGGACGTCGGTTGAGGGGAAGTAGGAGTGGGGAGTGGGGATCGATTGGAGAGGACCAGAGAGGATGGCGACGGTGGGGCATTCTCCGGGGAGCGCCCCGCCTCAGCAAGGAGGGACCCCATCAAAGAAAACTCTAATCACCATAGCTCACAGCTTTCTCTTTTACTTTTCCTGATGAGAACAGAACACTATGGCTAGCACCGTCAAAAAACAGAATGGCAGGCAAACGATGAAAGAAATTCCGAGTTTGATCTATGGGAGATCTTATTAGGGATCTTTTATGGTGCCCCACTTACCTCAGGTTAATTCAATCTCAGCCCTTAATTTTATTTAATTAACTAAAATAAAATTCAATGTTAATGCTATTTACTGGCTACACACAGTGATTACTTGGCTTCTCTCTCCTCCCATGCATGCGAGAGAATGGAAAGCACAACTATTTACAGCTTTTCCTCTGATTACGTGAACACCAAAATAGAAGTATAGCTACGCCTGCATGCCATGATTCACTTTTGCATGATAAAACCAGAATTGACTGTATGCATGCGCAACATAAATGGAAGGACAACAACTACATCATATCCATGCACATGATTTTAAACAGAATGGAAAGATAATTTACAGCATACTTATGATTTATTATGCATAATTTAAAAAAACTAGTAAAAGACCCATTTTAAATAGAAGATTTCACAACCTTTTAAACCGTACAACCTTTACATAGTAAATTATGATTTATTATGCATAATTTTAAAAAATCATAATTTATTATGTTCTGTTTAAACTAATAAATTATGATTTGTTATGCATAATTTAAAAAACTAGTAAAAGACCCCATTTTAAATAGAACATCGTATTTATGATTTTAAACTGGAAGTACAACTATCTAGAAGGCAAAAACAGATTTTCCTCTGATTACGCCAACAGCAAAATGGAAGTATAGCTACGCATGCGCATGATTCACTCTTCCATTCTAATTGGGTATGATGTAGTTGATTTATTATGCATGCATGTGAACTCAAAAAACAGAATGATAGCAACTACTTGATGCGCATGATTTTAAACGGAAGAAGATGTGACCTATTACCTCCTAGAAAGTAATAGGTTATCATAATTAAATCTGAAACCGTTGGACGAAATAGAATGGACGGTCCACATGTCTTTGGAGGTACCGTAAAATTTTCCTCATATTATATTTTATTGAAAGGTTACAATATTTAGTGTTTGATTCTTTAGCCCGTAGACATTATGCAACTTACAGCTCATTTTCCCCACCGTCCACTGGTTATATATGTTCTATCTCACAACTTCAAACCAACAAGCAAACAATATTCCCTTTTGTTTGGGATAATAAGATAAATTCTGCACTATGATGACGGTAACTTGACTTTGCATTTCTTATCTCTTCTCTCTTCCGAAGTGCTTTTCAGAAGTCTGACAATTAAAAGAGTATGAAAAAAGTAATAGTACATGAACTGTCAACTGTATGAGATAGAAAGGATTCTCTCAAGAAAGTATGAAATAGAAATGAGAGGAGGAGATTTTGCTAAAGAATTTCAGGAGAGATCAAGTAATGCAATTAGAAGCATGCAGAAGAATACCTTTAAAGGCATAATTCCTCATCTAATGGCGGCTGCAATCTTTCATGTTGCAACATTCCCTCTTGCATACTGGAAGTTGACTTCTGTTAAGCCTTGATGTGGTCTTCTTATTACTGTTATCAATATTTACCTGTTTTATTCACTGATTTGACCTTAGTGGGAGCTGAATCTGGAGATCATACCTAATGCATCAACAATCAGAAAACTGCTTGCAACTTTGCAAGGAACTGCAGCCACAAGAATTCCTTGTGTGCCAGTTTTCGCACTATACCACATCAGAACCTGCATATTAGCATATCACCGCTGCCCTTTGTATCCTTTTAACAGCTGTAGTACTGGAGTGAGCAAACTGACGTATAAAAACCCAGTTAAACATGGAGGAAGCAGAGAACATTTAAACAAGAATATATCTTTTCTTGTTCTCATATCTTAACTGTAAGCTTTTCTAGTAACGACAAATTCGATATTTTGTGCATAGCCTTTTTGAGAATATTTTACCGACTTTACAGAAAACTTCACTCTTCATAGGAGAATGTGCAATAAAGAAGTGAACTATATACATAGGAAGGAATATGCAGGCTCCTAGTACAAGGGCACAACACAATCTTAGCCTATAATTTCTAGTGAGAGAAAAGAAAGATCAGGTGGCTAATGACCCTGTATAATGAAATAACTTCATCTAGCTAGCTGCAGCCTCCAATCTCTGATGCTAAGATAGAGACAAGAATGCCATAGATCACATATTTTGGCTTGAGCTGTCCCCCAGCTTTACCCATCCCAATCATTAGAAAATGAAAAGGAGAACGGCATATGATTCTTACTGTGTGTAGTGGGGTTATCACACCAGAAACCAGATGCAAACTATTTTTCTTAAAGAAGAGATGCAAACTTTTTGCATCATTCTGCTATCTAATTACCAAAATTTCATTTGAGGTCAGTTTTTATTTGGCTTTTGATTTTCTCTAACTCATCTTTAATTTGTATTGTTCAGAATGGATCAACTGCGCTCCATTTCTGAAAGCAACAAGGCATTGGCAAAGGTGCCCAACTTTCTTGGCAAGCAAACCTAGAGTAAGAAAAGCTAGCTCACCTCAAAGGAGGAAAACAAATATAGTTGTCCCACTGGTTTAGTAACATTTACAGGCAGTCAAACAATGCAAACAAAACCAATTTCACTAGAATTCTTGTACCAAGGTTGAGACAATTTCCAGTCTAAAAAAAACCTTTTTACAGAAAGTCAGGAATATTTCTCTTCTGTATTTGGACATTATACACTTTCAATAAAAGCAAGGGTTATTTCCTTTTTGAAAAGAAAAGGTCATGAACATCCAGATGATGTGCCTAACCACTTTGATACAGTCCTATAAACTAATCCAAGGGTTACAATTTAACAGTTGATGTAATTGTAACAGCAACACTTGATGTTAAGATCATCTGTTTCAAGTTACTGAATAAAATTTTTCAATGAGAGCCCAAGACACCCGCGTCACCTAGGGGTCGGCTCGGGCGGAACCCTAGCCACCCAGCCATCGCCACCCATCTTCTTCCCCTCTCCTCGCCACCACCAGAGCACACCACCGAGTTTCCCTTGTGGTCACGAGGAAGGCGGATGCGGGGCCTCTTTCTTTCCCTTTCTTAGGCTTAGAGGCTGCTCAGGGCGTCGGCGGCCGGATCCAGCTGGATCAAGTCGGCTTGCACCTAGCGGGCAGGTTGACGCGTGTGGGGAGCTTCAGCGATGGGCAAGCCTGGATCTGTCATCGTGTCGTCCACTTGGCGCACGCGCGGGCCTTCGGCGGTGGGCATGCCTAGTCGTGATTGGGAGGCTCAGATCTGCCTTCACGATGCCCACATCGAGCTCGTGGTGGTTCTACAGCTGAGGCAGTGTGGGGCCTATGGTCGGGTGAAGCCGGTGACGGTCAGATCCTTGATCGGCTGGCTATTTTCGGTTGGTTCGGTGCTAAGCGGCGTTTGGCGACGTTCGACAGCATGGTTGGCGCGTCTGTCAGTGTCTCAGTAGTAAGATGGTCGCCCCTTTCTAGCTTTATCTTGTCTCTCCTCTTGGAAATCCTCCTCTTCTTTGGCCAACTTCCTTCTCAGTCATAGAACGCTCCTCAGTTAAGACAGAGGTTTGTTTTGGAAGAAGCATTCTCAGCCTGCTATTGTTGTCGTCGTGCGGAAGTGGTGCCGGCAGAGGGGCACTAGCTTAGTCAGGGGCAGCAGGGGTGTAAGGCCCTATGCTCGTTCCTGGGCCTTCTGGTGGAGGGGTGCCGGTGTGGTAGGGCGCTTACTGGTAGAAGTTGTTTTGGTTGTTGGGGCAGATAGGGGGATGTTATCAGTGTAGAGAGAGAAAGCTACAAGCGAAAGCCTAATCCGGTCTTGTTGGGTCAACTTCGATGATGCTTTTGGGCGACATGTTCCTCCCTTGGGGCTTTGTCGAGTAGCCATCCTCTCCCCCCTAGCGAGACTCTTTGGTAAAAACCTTGCCTAAGGTTTCTAGACGGATGATGACGGTGTTTTGGCATCGTGACCTCCCTAGAGACGTCATCTTGAAGGTCTTGTTGCTCGTCTTTGCCGCTTTCCTTCAGGATCAACCTTTAGGTTGTTCTCGTTTCCTAGGGATGACTGAGAGTTCTGCTGAAGGTTTGCTTGTTAGAGTTGGTTTGGAAAGTGTTGACGTCTTTTCTGCTAGCGAGGATCTGTCTCACCTAGCGGTGGCTGGCTTGGTGCTAGTGCTACCTTTGGATCTTGGCCTCTTGGGTTGGAGCTGCTAGCCCCTGTTAGAGTGTTTTTATTTTTTCCTGATTACAATCTCCCATTATTATAATTTTATAATTTTTCTTCGGTTTTATTAATACAAACCTTCACGCTGTCTCGTGTGTTGCTAAAAAAAAGAACATCTGTGCCTTCACGAAGAGTGCTCCACGTTTATGCTGGAACCTGCAAGTGGACTTAGCTTGCATTTCTGCCCGATTTGGTTCCCATATCCATGTTGATTTGGCGTCGACACACTTGATAGACATTTCTAGCAAACGTAATCACCGTTTCTAGACTCCTCACTATCTCTTGATGGTATACCCCAAAAAAGATGCGGTATACAGTTCTTTCTGCTTTGCTTTCTCCCAATCTTGATGCATCGGTGCACAATTCTTTTGAGTATTCCCGAGAAAACAATTCTTTCTGCTTTGTCTTCCGCGGTCGAAATTCCACCATCGGAATAGGTTTTATGTCTTTCTGAAAGTATAAGATTTCAGTTCCATCTAGCAGTATAACTGGTAACTATGACGTCAAAAGAAAGATCAATGGCTGGAAATAAGGTCACCTGTGCTTATTCCTTGCCATTTTATTTAAGGTTGTCATATACCAGTTGCACCAATTTGTGGGCAGAAATCAGTGGGCATGAGCACTCCATGCAAGCATGAAACGAGAGGAGAAATGCATGGTCGACACAAAATGAGAGATAAAGGGATAGGAAACGCCATTTATATATTGTGGTTCCCTCTCCACTGCCAAAAACGCATCATGATCATAATCTGTGTGCTAAATGCATCATTGGCCACAGTTTGCTTGCATGAAACGTTTAGGCGTCACTGTCACCGTGTGTGTCTCTGTGTGCAAGCTACGCTGTAAGCATCGCACAGGATTCTTTCCTCTAGAGCTAAAGGCTTCAGTCTTGTTTATCCTACCCATCCCTTGAGCATTCCAGACTCCAGATGCTCCTCCCATGACAGCATGCAGCGAAAAAACCGCACTGTGCTGCGATGCAGATTCAAGGGATCGTCCAAAACATATATTCCCTCTTCAGAGTTTCACTATAAATGCAGCCCAGCTGGGGCTGTGGCACTTCATACTCTTCCATACGTTCAGTGCACACGCACAAGTAGCACTGTAGCTTAGCAGCATCACTGCACAGAGACACTTGCTGCAGAAACATCATGAGCTACTATGGAAGCAGCTCTTCTGGTAATCATCCTCCTCCATTGTAACCCCAAGCCCTCATGATCATCATAGTTGCCAAAGAACAGTGCTGAGAAGCATGTGAAATAATGGTGATTCAGGTGGACGGGGCGGTCGGAGAGTTGAGCACGGGAGGACCTATGTGGTGAGGCCAAAGGGAAGGCACCTAGCCACCATTGTGTGGCTTCATGGCCTAGGTGACAACGGTGCAAGGTACTAGCTACTGTGCTGCTTGTTTGATATACAAGCCACTGCTTCTCGATCCCATAAACTTTGCTCGATTGCTTAGATGCTCCTCCTTCAAGCATGCATGCTTTCTTCTGCAAATGCAGTAGCAATGCGAATAAACTACACTTGTCAGGCAAGCAAGGAGGAGAGCTAGATCATGGCAACGTGGATACAAACGCTTTGGGATGATTGGTGTGCCCTCCTTTTTTGTGTGTCCGTGCATGCATATATTCCTAGTATTGCTTTACTCAAAGTAAATGTTTTCCTTGTCCTTGTGCACAGGGCATACCTAATTACCTAACAACCTTCTGCGCCACCAAGGGCATAGATAGATAACGCTCTCTCACTTTCCATTCAGAAGGAGAGATATGGTACCTCCGTTGCCTTCTCCTGAGGGAATAATAGTTAAAATTAATCTAGATTATTGATTAAATATATTTAAAATAATTAATTAAAAAAGAAAATGGGCTAACCAACAATAGCCGGTTAAAAACTAATCTTGCTGCATCCTCTTGCTCCCGAATCCCTCGCTACTGCATGTCTGTTTTGCATGTAATCCAGAAATAATATACCATGTAATCCCTTGTCTACTAATCTATAGACCATGCACACCATGTATTGTATCATTTAATTTGCATGCAATCCAAAAATAATATACCATGCGCCAAGAAAAAATGGAATTTCTGTTTTGCATGCATGATTTACATCACGTAAATTAAAGGGTTTTCAATTGTGCTGCGCGGTCTGTTACGTTGCATGCATGATTTATCGAGTTGATTGCCTTGTTAAGGAAAATAATCTACATGTATGTGGGTCCCGCACGTAAATTAAGTAAATTAAGGCATTTTAAATTGTGTTGCGCGCAGGATTTATTGCATGGAAAGGAATTAATCTGCATGCATGTAGACCCCGTACATAGGAAAGAAAGGTTATATGACCTATTATAGGTAATAGGTCACAAATTTTAAATCTGAACCGTTAGATCATACAGATTGGATGGTCCATAAAATTTTGGGACACCGTAAAATTCTCCTTTTAATATTGAAGAAATGTAGGTTAGCTCATGAAAGATTCCTAATTTCTATTCTAGGTCTGCACAAAGCATGTAAAGAACACCGTGGTTTATGATAAGGCACTAAATTAGAGTATATTGGGTCTCTGCATTAAAACAGTGTTTCTAATGGCTAGTATTAGCTCGCAAAGAAACAGAAAAGTAAGCTTAATTAGCTTCCTTTTAGTTTGGTACGATGCATGTGTCACAAATTCTTTAGGAGTTTAGTACGCACTTGCCAAGCTCAGCTCAGCTGCAGATGTTCGTTGCCCATTCTTTTTCATTTACTTTCCCATTATCTCCATCTGAAAAGATCACCAGCTGGGATACTTAGACGTTATTAATCTAATTGTTTTTTATTTTTAGATAATCTAAAGAAATTCGAATCCAGGCTGCTTGCTCAACTTGTGGCAATTTTTTTTGTTCAGTACTGTACTGTTGTCTCTTCGGTCTGATCTGATGAGTTCCAGTTTTTAGTTCCAGTCTTCCAGATGTTCTTATCTCCACTCTCCCCTCTGCTCTTTCTCGCGGATACTTTTGGACGACGCCTTCTGTTTATACATATACGATGTGTTAATCCATAAGTTTAAAGAGAATCTGGAACTGAATATCTTTACTAGTTGCAGCTGCAATGCTTTTCCTGGTACAGAACACTGATCTGTTTCGTTCATTCTGCATTTTTCAGCTGGTCCCAGCTCCTGGATTCTCTTTCATTGCCAAATGTAAGCATCGATTCCCCAATCAACACACATCAGTCTCTCTCAACACCTGTAATCATCGCCAGATCAGGGTAGCTTATCATGTTCAGTAGCAACTAGCATCTAGCAGCAATTTTTACTGCGCCCCAGGTTATTCACCGTGAAGCTTATGCTGATGTAGATCAAGTGGATTTGCCCCACTGCAGCAACCCGGCCTGTCACTGCTTTCGGTGGATTCCCTTGCACTGCATGTGAGCTCCTGTATTCAACACTACTATGCTAATGCTACCATCTCTGTGAAGTCTGAAAACTTGCGAACATTACCATTTCTCTGAAGTCTGAAATTTGACTGATTAGCATTTCCATGGACACGAAACAGGGTTTGATGTGGAGGATACTTCGGTGGATGGCCGTGACGACATTGAAGGACTGGATGCTTCAGCTGTACACATTGCAAACCTGTTGTCGTCAGAGCCGTCTGATGGTATTAGTTCCAGGACCACTTCATTCTAATCACACAAGCTACTCCTAAGTGCCATACATTATGGTCTTGTCGTTTTTTTTCTTTTTTCAAAGTGATCCTTATTAATTCGATTAGTGGAACTAGTTAATTCGTGATTAGGTAATCAAACACATGTAACACCAGTATATGTACAGAACTAGAACAAAGTGAGATACTAAGATATGTTCTTCAGATACAGAACTAGCCATCACTCACTCCTTCCACTGATCTCCACACTTTGCGAGTGCAGTGAAGCTTGGGATCGGCGGTTTCAGCATGGGTGGAGCTGCTGCCCTGCACTCCGCCGCGTCCTACGCTCACGGCAAATTCGCAAGCGGCATCCCCTACCCAATCACACTCAGCGCGGTCATCAGCTTGAGTGGCTGGCTCCCTTGCTCCAGGTTCACCCCACTTTGCTATCCAATGCAGAAACTAATCTATCAAGCACTTGTTGGCACTACTAATCCCTGAATCTATTGTTTGTTTAGGACCCTGAGGAGCAAGATGGAGAGCTCACACATGTCTGCAAGAAGAGCAGCCTCCTTTCCTATCTTGCTCACTCATGGAAGAGGTAATAACAAAACTGCTGATCCATGTAGCCTTATACTAGTTATCACCAGTCAATGTGCCAGTTTGTTCTAAATTAAAATATGTGTGTTCTTGCAGCGGATGAGGTTGTATCCTACAGGAATGCTGAGAGGTCGGCCGACACTCTGCGTTCCACCGGGTTCTTGCATCTGAACTTGAAGCCCTACAACGGGTACAGATGAATGCATACACAACACATTATTGTTCTTGTTTCCTCTCCCCAAACTATAGAGGGATTAACAAAGTTGGTGATGATGCAGGCTAGGTCACTATACCATCCCTGAAGAGATGGACGACGTCGGCAAGTGGCTCAGCTCGAGGCTTGGCCTCGATAGATCCCGCTAATGGAACCTCACCTGTGTTATCTGCGTGTGCCCTGCACTGTGGCGCCACTGCACATGGAAGAGTGTAAACTATGTAGAGGGGAAGGTTGGCTTGGTAGCTTGTAATATTACTAAGGGAGTAGGCAGCATACTATAACGCACCTTTGCAATCCTCAACACAGCATCGTTCAGCACAGAAGAGTAACCTGACCGTATAGCTGCTAACCGTCGATGTGCTCTAGGAGCCAGCGAACAGTGCAGCCGCACATCTCCCAACGCGCAGCAGGGCCCCACCCACAGGGAAAGAACATACCTCTGAGCGAAGGACCAGAAGGGCAGAGCGTGGACACAAAAGTTGACCCCGTCAGCGTCTGTCGCCAGCCGCAGTAGCCATGTCGGCGGGAGGCGGTGGCAAGCGACCCCCTGGGAGGCGACGACGAGCGCCCAGGCCGGAAAAGGCGATGGCAACCTAAGGGATTGCAGATCAGGGTGACGGATGGGCGGCAGGAATGGAGAACGGCGCGGCGGCCAGCGGCCGGTGGGTGGAGGACGGGGGTGGGGAGCGACCCCGGCGACCGGCCGTCGGACCAGTCGGTCTGGCGACAGGCAGGTGCAGGCGCAGGGTGTGCTGCGGTGCCCGACGCGTGGAGGAATGGGGGTGGTGAGCGACCAGCGGCCAGGAGCGGCCATGCCAGCGGGAGGCGACGGCGAGCGGCTCCTGGGAGGCGGTGGCGAGCGCCCAGGCAGGAGCGGAGAGCAGATCGGGCCAAGAGCGCACAAGTGAAAAAAATAATAATTTATCATTCTTGACATAACTCCTTTTATTACGATGATTTATGAAATCATTTAAGTTAATGACAAGTGAGTTAAAATGACAAAAAACGAAGCTACTGATAAATTATCAAATCTCTAGTACATATGTGACCTAGTACTTGTTTGACATTTTTAATAATAATAATAATGCAATTGGAGCTGCAATCATGTTAATATTTCATATTGTTTCCCTTTTTTAAACCTTTTGGATTTCTTGATGGGCCATTTGGAGGGAACAGGGAACTTGAGTTTGAGCCAACCTATCAACTGGGCCGCCATTGTCCGTGGGCCGGAAGAGCACACGACAAGGATAAGGTCATCCTCGTCTCATCCCCACTCGCTCGTCTCATCGCATCGCCCTCTCGTCTTCCTCGACGATGCCGCCGCTCTCCTCCTCTCCTCCCTGCTCGGTTCCTCTCATCTCTCCCCGCCTCCATTGCTGTACATGATTTTCTTTCTGTGTGTGTGTTCAAGCACCTTCCCGTCCCAGCTGATTCTTCCCCAGAAAACAGCAAGTGTGTGCTGCAAGTCTGCAAAACCATGGCGGCGGCCGTCCACTGTGCAAGGTAATGCCCGTCGCTTTCCATTTTCCCCATCTAGTTTCTGTCCAGTGTGGTAATGTGGCGTGGCTCGGATCGTTTTCGAGAAAATGGTCAACTTCAAGAACGCATCTGGCCCCGGAAGCAACTAACTTTGACAGCCAATATTTCCCTGATTGACCCAATGTTTAGGAGTTCTGCTCCGTTCGAATTTTGGAACTACGATACTAATGCACCTAGTGACTACACGAGTTCCACATTGTAAGTGAAGTAATTTATCAATTTATAGGACGCTGTATTGTTGCATGGTTACATGAGCAGTTTACTTTTTCGTGCTTGAGAAAAAAAGTTGTTTCCTTTTGCGTTATTGAGCGCCCGTTAGACTAGTAGTCGTCTCCCCTCTTCTTCTGGGTGTCTGCACCCGCAAAAACCTGAACACTCTTACGGAATTTTCATTAATAAAAAAGTTGGGAGACGACAAGCATAGTTCACTGATTAGTCATTTCTCTTATTTTTTCTGCTACCATGTCGATTACGGCAAGATAGTAACATTCAGTGCTGTAAATCAAAATTTTCATACAGGGTGGGAGTGCCTTCTATGACCTTTGAATATGGTGCTAGCTCGTTCTCACGAATCAAATTTTCGTGCTATAAGTACTGTGCAGCCTTGGAGCCAACTCTACAACAGAACAAATTCCGAGAATACAATCGATTAGTTCAGTATCGGGTATTCATTTTGCCACAGTCATCATTAAAAGAACAAGCTTATGAACAGTTGGCACCCCACGACATTGATGAACAATGGTCCCATCATTCTCGCTCACACCCATTTTCAAGTGCACAACCATCTACAAGAAAGAGAGATGTGCAGGAGCTAGTGCAAGATCATCAACCTTATCTGCCATCAACTATGCAAGGCGATGCTTATATTACTGGTTTGCCTATGAAGGAAATTGAAAGAAGACGGAAAATTGGCGCAGCAAACAAGGGGAAGGTTCCCTGGACAAAGGGGAGGAAATTAAGCAAAGGTATGACCAACCTCAAGCTGATATTTTGCCCTCGGTAGTTTTACAGTTCAATGGGGCGAATAGGCAGTAAGTTATTGCAGTGCAATGAGGGAGCTGTCATTCTCCTGTAGAACACAAGGAGCTCATCAAGCAACGGACTACTGAGGCTCTTAGAGATCCCAAGGTGATGTCATGTAAGAAACCTTCACATGCCACTGTTGCATCTGCCAAAGGCCTTCTTGGCTGTGGACTGTGAACTAATGCAGAAATTCAATTCAAGTTCTTTCCTTTTCTTTTATATTCCCAGGTTAGGAAGAAAATGCTAGGGCATCGTCAGTTGCATAGGTAAATGCATGTTTCTGTTATGTAGATGGCTGTATAAAATGTGCCTATACAAATTCTGAAACAATTTGTGTTTGATATTGGTTCAGACAAGAAAGCAAAGACAAAATAAGTGCTGCATTGAGAAATATCTGGGAAAGGCGAATTGTATCTGTCAAAGCAAGACAGATGGTTCTTCGGATATGGTCAAATAGCATTGCAGAAGCAGCAAAACAAGGGGACCACTGCCAAGATAAGCTGGATTGGGACAGCTATGACAGGATGAAGTCTGAGATGATATCTATGTTCCTATGGAACACGGAGAGGGAAAGAATAATGAAGAAGCTTAAAAAGGCAGAGGCAAAAATTGTAGCCAAGAAACTTCAAGCAGCAGAGAGAAATAAACTGCCGATTAGAGGGACAAAGAAATTAAAACGTGAGAAGTTGGTTCTACAAAAATCAGATGCTCAGCCAGCACGGGTGGTAGTAACTACGAGAGCAAAGCTTAAGGAGAGATTAACCAAGGTAATTACCATGTATTCAGTTGATTGTATTGCATGACTCTTGGATGAGCCCATATATTACTAAAGCTTCCTCTTTCTAAAGTTAGGCTTATTGTTTTTGTGGTACATTTTTGTACAGAGCTAGTCAGTGATGTATTGAATTCTGATGTATTCTTTTATTGGAAAAAGGTCACTAGTGTCATCATTATTCAAACCAATAATTTGACCCCAAATAAAGTCCCAGATGTAGTCCTCATTCACTGATTTGGCATTGTTTCTTGCAATTTCGCACCTGCTTCAATATGCTGCTATGCGTCAATTTTGTACTATTCATTCTTTAGATGAATTGCCATTAACCCCAAGTTCTTTTGTTCTGTGTTTATGGCTAAAGTGGCATGGTCGCAAAAAGGAACTCGAAACCGTGATAAGGTCACGGACAAGGAAAGGAGGAGGGCTGAAAAATCCACCACCAAGGCGAAGAACAGCAGAAAGGCGGACAGAAGTGGATTTGGTGGAGGAGGTACGCATAACCTGCAAAGATAGGCTTCCTTGCCCAGACACTTGACAAGCCTAGGCTATTGCGCGGACAGTAGCTAGCATGCAGTTTGAAGTTAGAGAAGGGCTCATGACAGCATCAGTGATGCAGTGAAGGCGTGGAGCATTACTCTTGGAGGATGACCATCGTATGTGATATTTTGTTTCTAAGGTTTTGCTTCCAATGGTTAATGTGTATCAAGTGCTATGTACTGGACATGAGCTTTGACAGCATCATTCAGGATTTTAAGCCCCAATACTGTTTTGCTTACATGTAAGGTGTGTTGTGCTGAATGGTTTGATACATTGTTCGGTGGCATACAAAGTATTTGCAATTTTACATGTTATGTATTGCTCCGTACTTGAGGAGGAATGCACATACTCTACGAAGAGGCTCGTTAAGAATAATTAGCCTATTGGGCCTTGAATAATTAGCGACAGCCACCCATAACTCATCAGAGCGTCCTCCACCTCCAGCTGGGCACCGGCGCACCCCTCACGCCGACGGGAGGCGAGCAGGCGACTCCCCAGAGGGGACGAGGCGGCTGACCGGTGGGTCCGTGGGGGTTGAGGGTGCGCCGGTGCACTCGTGCTTTGATTGCTGGATAGGATTCTAGTCATAATGATCTACCACTGCTCAATGCTAATTGGAAATGGTGAATTCATGTGTAGTAAGAGTACTCCATTAGTGTCCATGAGTGGTGCAGGTGCACTCTGCAACTAGTTTAACCATTAGTGATTTAGGTAGTGTTTAGTTGTTTGAATTAAATTAAACATGTATAGGATAGTCATGGATGGGATAATACAAGTAAGGTGTTTGGTTGCTTGTATAAGATGATACATAATTTTATTTAGTTGTTTATATAAAATGGTATGGGATGATCTAAGTTTGTATTTGGTTGGTTGAATGGGATGGAGTATAATCACTTCCTCCTAATAGATGGTAGCTTTAACTCTTCCTAAGAGTCTGCACTGCCTAGTGATGATTTTCTCATGACCGCTTGAAATGCATGAAGTTACATATGAATTAACAGTGTTTTGAGAATCTGAGTCCATCTAATTCAGTGATCGATGTATTCTTTTCATTTGCTTCCAGCAATGTTTTTCTCGCTAGGAATTGAGGAGGCAACTGAATTAATCAGGCTTGAAGAAGACATGGTTTTTACCAACACAATCTTAAACATCTAAAGTGCATCTAAAGCCTCGTGTTGTCCACCCCATGCTTGCCCGCCAAGATGCAAAAGCAATGAGCAATCAGACCTTGGCTTCTCCTTCTCCTTGAATAGATAAGCAGAGATACACCAAAGGGCAGAGACCTTGACAACCTTGAATAGGAACAAATCCAGCAATGAACACCTCGTCTTGGATAATGACACAAGAAGAAATAAGTATAGGTGGCAGTGCATTCATTGAAAAAAAGTACAGGATGAAGAATATACATTTTTCTCAATGAAGTTCAAGGAACCATTATTGGGCACAAAGGCAGCAATCTTCTTCCCATTCTTCACAAGCTCACACGAGCACACTTACGGATGGCAGGAGGTTGGCTGCTTGGCAGGTGAGAGGCAGAGAAAGGGGAGGACGGGCTAGAAGCAGCGGCCGCGGCAGCAATTAGGCCCAGCTCCGTCGCCAGGAGAGGGCATGGTGGAGTGGACGGGCCGGTGCCCAGCGCCGCCGCCAGGAGGGGGAATGGGAGAGAGAGCTAGGCGGCTGGCGGTGAAAAAACAGTGGAGAAAAACAGGCGGTGAAAGGAAGCCAGAACTTGCGCCTGGATGGATTCGTTCAGCGATTTTGGCCGCACCACGCCATACATGATGGGAATGGAATATGCTAGGAATCTGTATCATATCATCTAGATGAAACAGTTCAATCCCAGTAATTAAACAGGTTAGCTGCATCAAATCCAGGACAGGATGGTAGAGAAAGAGTTGATACATCCAACCAAACATAAACTTGCTACTACCGTGCTACCGGCCGATATGCTCTAAATCAGCACCAACTAGCCGTTGCCATAGACTGCTGCAACCACGTCCTGCTGTTGGTCGCATCCTTGTTGTTCACCTCTGTCGCTGGCTGCATGTACTCCTCGTATAGGGCTGCATCTAGAAACTGCAATGCTATAGCCACCTCTCTTTTCCTCTATTCCTCTAGCTGTAGCAGCAACAACTCCAGTAGTGGAATCGACCGATCACTGCCTCCATCTCTAGCTCTAATACTATAAAAAAACTAGTGGGGAATTTTCCCTTTTGTTTTGGAATGCTCTAGAGCCTTTCTACTACTATCTTATATATACACACACGCATAAGGCGTATGGGCCCTTTTGGGTCTAGGCCAAAGTACACGCATAAACACCACATATAGCCTAACAGGATTAATGCTTTTATAAGCGGTCTTTACGGTACGATATATATCTTCTAAAAAGTAAAACATTTAATTAATTCTAGCCCTTGATTATATGTGATTAAATAAATTAAATATATAATAAATTTATAGTAACCGGCAAGATATCAATGCATGCAGAAAAAGGGTAAGAAGATAAGAGATCAATGAATGCATGCATGCATGAAACGGAAAAAGGGCAAGAGATCGATGCATGCATGCACGCATGAAACGAGAGATCAATGCATGCATGCACGCATGAAACGAAAAAAGAGCAAGAGATCAATGCATACATGCATATAGGAAACAGAAAAAGGACAAGAGATCAATGCATGCATGTAGGAAACGAAAAGAGCCGGAGATCCATGCATCCATCCAGGAAACGGAAGGAAATCTGATATTGGTAATATGTTACCTTATTTAAATCGGAGTTTTTAAGATAAAAATAATAAATGGTTCACAGTTATTTAATTATACATTAAAATTATCCTTTTATAAACTTGGCTTATTTTCCATCTGCAGATAATTGAACACTTGCAAATTTGCTACATCCTTTGTTTATGTTATTTCATCAATCTTCAGTACATAGTCTTTTAAACAACACCGTATTTGTGCTAACCTTTTTGATTCAATGGGTAAAGTAAGCCAGATGTGTTGTCACCTAAGTTCTTTGTTGTGCACTGGGATCTTCACAAAAACAAACAAAAAGATTCAGATTATTAGATTGTTACATGTAAGTCCTATATTCCAATTAATAACATTGGATGAGTAATGAGTTAACATTTAGATACCACGGTTACATGATCGGCTTTAAGATCCTCGTAAACCATTTCAGTACTCAAACAGTTCTGCTCCCCCTTCATTTCACAATCAGGATCTGACATCTATAGCAAGAGAGAGCTAATACAAGGATAATTTTAAGGTACAATCAAATGATCATAGACTGTTCATTATTTTTTCTAACGGTTTAGATTTAAATAAGATGATCTATTGCCTGCTAATATTTTCTTCTATTTTTATGTGCATACATGCAGAATTATATGGTACTAAATTAAATGTTAGAATTAATTAAAAGTATTACCTCCTTATATGTTGTACTGTAGAGACCCCCTACTACAAAAGCTGAGGCAGCACCTAAAGAGGCGTGATGAGATGATCATGGAGATGCAAGCTCAGATATCTGAATAACCTGATCTTAAGAACTCTCTTGGCATCCAGGTGACGCAGACCGCCAATTTGCGGTTTCAGTTGGATGCTGCTATGAGAGAGAGAGAGAGGGAGGGAGGGAGGGAGGGAGGGAGATTCAGCATCTAAGATCACCGCAGATCATTGTGTTGCAGAATCAATCCCTCATGATAAGCCTTTGCAAGCTGCACATTGGCAATTAGATGTTACCAAAGGACATGCTAATGTCTATGCCGACAGCAGTGTCGATGACCAGGAGCTGCATTGCGTTGGTATCGACAAAAGGAAGGGAGAGGCAGCAGAGAGGGTAGAAATGCTCAAACGAGAGGTCGGTGAGTTCAAGGAAGTTATTGAAGGAAAGGACTTCATCATTCAGAGCTACAAGGAGCAGAAGCTGGAGCTCTGCTCTAATACCAGAGAATTGCAAGAAAAGCTCGATCTCAGCACAACTTCCCAACATCTTGTAGAAGTTGTTACATGGAGCAGAAGGTGTGGAGTACTGCTTCACATCGGGCCAGTGATTTGCCGGAAAAGATCTCAGAACACACGCCGAACATATTGCTAGGATCTTTGCATGATGTTAGGCTATTTTCTTTTTTTCCACCAGTTGCTAAATGCTAGGCCTAGGTAGCTGAACTAGTGATTAACTTGACACGTACGGTGTTGTACAGGGTTTCTGAATTGCAACCAAAGTAGTGCAATATGCCAACATGCCTCCATTTTTCGCTTGGTAAGAAGTCTTGTTTGTGGTGTCTTATCTTTGACTAAGAGATCACCTAGAGAAATTTTACTTGATTGATATGTTTCAAGTGCTTGGATCGATTTCACTTGGTTATGGTTACGGACGTCCATCGTCTACTATTTCAAAGACAAGGCAATTCTTTTGCACTGTGCAATACTCCAACCCCTACAGTGTTGGCTTCATATTTGTTCAGACGATTCCCAAGCTGGGTCCCTTGGCGATGGGCCTAGCTATATATGCTGAGACAAAGTCGCCCTGATCCGATTTCCAATTTGTTTTGTCATTGTGATTAGAGACTACTGTAAAACAGAAAGCATGTTTGGCGCTTTGTTTCATCAGCTAGCAGATCTAAGGCGGGTATCATCATTTCTTCATTCTTCTGGCCGTATTATATTGTATTTCTTGTTCGACATTGTTCTGAATTTCTGCCAGCACCAGAGCAATAGCATTTTCTGTAGCTTACATATTCAGTGGAACACAATACCGTAATAATATGCCTACTTTACCGAAGCCTTTTTGTGGCATGCGGCCGGGATCAGGATTGTGCAGTTTTATCCAGTTCGATGAGCACCAAGAGAAATGGGCACTCAGAAGATGGCAAGCTGGAATTCACTCGCCTAGCTGCGAGATCTATCTGACGATAGATCATTATGGGAAGGCTAAATGCTCATGCAGGTGCGAGTAGGGCAACCAGTCAGCACGTCAACTCACAGCAAACCATAGGCACACCTACACCGATTACCGATATACTATCATACGTTGCACTGACTGAAATGTTCAGCTTTCCATGCGTGCAACAAGCTAGACAGCCAAAGCAGGGGAATTCCCAATGCAGGCAGCCTTGGATTGCTAGAGCTAGCTATCCGATAGGATCATCCGAACCGTCCGGGCTCCGGCCACCGACGGCTGGGCTTTCAGACCGGTTGGTTGGCCGTTGCCATCAGCCATGCAGGCACCCACATCACAGTTCGCTGTTCGAGCTGTAGCTGGAAGAAGCAGTGCCCTTACGGCACAGCTTCTTGGTATATATTACACATTTATTTTGATTAGACCGTCTAATCAATCCATGCATATATATAAACATACACGCTGTCCCTTCATGCATCCGCCACGCCTTACACATGTCGCCTCTGTCGTCCGTCCATGCTAGACAAGACGCGCGCCGGCCGCTGCCGGTGAGCTAAGCTAGCCATCTATCAACCTAATCTCAATCATCAGTACAGGTTGATCCGTTGATGGCATGGCATGTCATGCAGCTTGGAATTGAACTGAACCGAATTGAACGATCGAGAGGCCCACTGGCGCCGGTCCTCGATCACATGCATGACTGATAATACATACATGCATAGGTCGATCGACGATCGACGACGACGCGCGGCACTTCCGGTTTTCCTGCGCCTTGATCGGCGGCCACACAACGTTCCTCGAATATATCCCGGATCGCACAGTGCCTATTAGTTTTATAGCAATCCACGCAAGACGCAAGACAATGGGTTTTTATTAATTATGTCTAAAAAAATTACAAGATTACAATCATGAGAGATTGTAATCAGGAAAAACAAAAATACACACCACACAGACCAGCAGCAACCACCCACAAATCAAGGACAGCACTAACATCAAGCAAGTCATCGCTAGGCAAGACCGACCAACGTTAGTAGGAGAGACACTAACAAGACCTTTAAGACGATGTCTCCAGGAAGGTTACGATGCAAAAGCACTGACATCATCCGCCTAAGAGCCTTATGCTAGGTTTTTACCGAAGAGTCTCGTGACGGGGTGAGAGGCCTGTTACGCAACAAAGCCTCAAAGGAAGAACATGATGCCCGAAGGCGTCATCGATGTCGGCCCAACCAGGTTGGGCAAGGCTTTCGCCTGAACCGTTCCTTCCAACCCTGAAAATGCCCTCAAACTACCCCAAACAACCACTGGAAGCAAGCGTTCTGCCCCCAGAGGAATCTAGGACAAAAGCAGGACCTTGCAACCCTGCTGCCCGACCAAGCCAGTGCCCCACCACCAGCGCAACTCTAGCACGCTAACAAAATAGCAGGCAAGCAAAGCTTCTTCTAGGCTAGAACTCTACCAAAACAGAGGAGCGCCCCACGACCGAAAAGGAAGACGACCACAAGAGAGAAGGAGCTCCAAGGAGAGGGATGAGAGGAAGCTAGAAGAAAGCGATCGCTGCACTGCTGAGACAAAACCGACCAAGCCAACCATGGACACGACGAGGGTGACGCGAAGGGAGAACACAACCAGACGTGCCCGCCACCAAAGGCCCATCGCGCACCACTCCATGACGTCTGAAACAAACCAGAACTGACCCTCCTACGACAACCTTGAAGCTGGCACTCAGCGGGTACCAAAGAAGATGCCACCAAGACGGGCGACCCTTCGGCAGGAAGAAGAAGACCGCTAAGCAAGCAAACAGAGCCAATGCCGGGCTCAACAGGTCGATGCAGCGAAAGTAGAGATTTGAAATCCCCACACCAGAGCAAAACACGTGCACCAATTCACCCCACACTGAGGCACGGCCATCGGAGCAACACCAAGAGCACTGCCGCACAAGCAGGAAGGGTCGTTGGCCCCCTGAGCCCCGAGCCACCACCTAGATAGAGAAGGAAAGAGAGCAACTACTACCAGGGAGGGAGGGGAGGGTGGTGGCTGCAAGAGAAAAGAGGACCACCAGATCCATGACCTGGCCGACGCCACTCCGCATGTAGCTAGCACCGCCAACTCATGCCACTCTAAGTGTACGCGCTGGTCGGAAGCCAGCCAACTTCACGCTAGAGCAGACCACGACACCTTGGTGCTAGCCTTGAGAAAAGGCAACGAGGGAAGGAGAAACAGGGGCCTCGTCGAGCGCCGCCCCGAGGCCGCCATATCGCCACACGCCGCCTAGCCATCGCAAGCTGCCCCACGACCGGCGACCACTGCTAGGCCACCGTGTGACGCGTCGCACCACGGTCGTCGCACGCCACACCGAGGCCTTCGCGCACCACCTGGCCACTGCACGCTGCCGCAAGAAGGTCCTTGGCGACAGAGGGGATGTGAAGCAAAGGGAGGAAGAAGCAGATCTGCTCGCATGGGGAGGAGAAGAAGAAGGGGAAAAGAGGAGAAATGCCTCGCCGCTTCCTTCACCGCCACCGCCCGAAGATCCGGTGGATAGCTCCGACGATGGTGAGGGGGAGGTAGGGGAGTGGCGGCGGTGACTGGGGCATTAGGGTTTTGCCAGAGCCACCGCCCGGGACGACGCAGGCGCAAGCCTTCGAAGTATCAATGATGCAAATTGATGCAAAGGATGCTCTCCTAATTCTTCTTGGTTAGTTAAATCCCAAAAAGCTAAGTCCGATCAAATTTGGCACTGGAGCGACGAGAAGACTCATTTCACTCATCGCTCACGCAATATTCGCTCCAAATCTTCTATATAGAAGATCGATCCAATGGCCTCCTCTCAAGATTCAATGTCGGTTAGTGGTGAATTCCCTTATTTATTGTGTTCAATGCTTTATGCTTAGATTATGCATTAAGTTCATGTAATCCTTTTAACACCAGGGACATGATAATGTGAGTAGAAATAATGCACAAGGCAAGAGCCGATTCGATCGACACTACTGCAGAAACCATCATCAATGTCAGGTCAAAATCACTATTAGTGGTGGGTTTTGAACCACCACTAATTAGTCAAAACTGATACTCCCTTTCAGTGCTGGTTCGTAATAGAACCGGCACTGATACTCACTTTCAGTGCCGGTTCGTAATAGAACCGGCATTAAAAGTACACAGCATACATAGAGTAATAACTGGTTATTGCTCACATGATTTGTTGATTGGTCAGTCAGAGATGTGGATGAGCTCCAGATACATTCATTCATCCATCTTTAACTCTGTACATTCATTCAAGCACTTGATCAAAAGACGATAAAAGATGGTGCTTATTTTATTTATCTTATAACTTCATGTACATAGAGATATCTTGTAACAAATTCATGTCACCATAACTTCACATGCACCCAACCACAAGACTAGAGTATACACCAATACATACACATGTATGCCTTTATAATCTCTTTTTACAATACTAGAGTATAGGCATGATTAGCTATGTGCCATACATATTGCGATGTCTCTGGACTTTTATCTTTTGGTCGCTACATCAACAAATTAAAGGAAGGTGAGATAAGAAAGAAAAAAGTCATAAAAGCTTTTCTAAAGAGAATATATTTAAGAAATTTTATACGTAGGATTTGATTGCTTCTTGATGTCGGCGAGCCCGTGGCTATTCATGAATAGCTTCACATCATCTCCGACGAACCTCTTCTCTTCTCCTTCTTCATCTTCTCTGTGCTCACCATGGTCACTGGCTTCTTCCCCGATGCTTTCCTTCTATACAACAAGGAGTAGCAAGTGTCAGATATTGAAAACAAGGCAACCAGTTGAAATGGTTAAGAAGAAGAAGAGAAGGCAAGAAAAAGAAGAGAGGGCAGTGAGCAATGGCCTCATGAGATGAGTGGTTTATATATATAGGTGATAGTAGCTATTAGAGCTGGTTGGTAATAGAACCGATACTGATAGTGTTACTATCGACACTATTAGTGGTGATTCATACTAGAACCGTCACTGATAGTGCCTATGAACCGATAGTAATAGTGAAATTTAAAAACTTAATGTTCTCATGTTTACGAACCGATAGTGATACATTTTTAGTGTCGGCTCAGACATAACCAACATTAAAGAATCGCTACTTATAACATGTTTTGTGGTAGTACGAATAGAATAGGACCCGGCCATATATGACAATGCAAAGCTCCAGATACCACTACAGGAATAGACGTCAGTGTTGGGTCAAAATGGCTATCAGTGACAGGTTCTGAACCGCCACTGACTAGTCAGAACTGATAGTCGATGGCTATCAGTGGCGGTTCTAGAACCAACACTGATACGCCCATATCAGTGTCGGTTCGTGTCATGAAACGATACTGATACACGCGTATCAGTGTCGGTTCAATAATACAACCGGCACTGATACCTATTATCAGTGCCGGTTTGGATCACGAACCGGCACTATTGTGTATTTCACGCTATTTTTTATATATAGACCACGTTGTATTAATTCTATATGCAGATGCACATATATGCTAAAT
Organism: Zizania latifolia; assembly: GCA_000418225.1. NCBI lineage: Eukaryota > Viridiplantae > Streptophyta > Magnoliopsida > Poales > Poaceae > Zizania > Zizania latifolia. Next base: position 128,029 of record KE372955.1, on the reverse strand, counting down.
TCATTTACATAGCTTACATCATATGACATATATTAACTTAAAATATCAGAACACATTTATATAAATGTTTTCATAAGTTTTAAATGTGATATCGTTCTTACAGACTCAAACACAAGCTAAATTACTCCACATACATAATATTGAGAATCACCGCAGGACACTATCAAGCTCTTGATATCGCTCTTAAGGAATGCCCTAGAGGAAGGTCTACAGCACAAGCTCATATTTTACAAGTTAACTTGTGCTACAGACCATCCACTAGGGCATCCCTAAGAGCGATACCAAGAGCTTGGATAATATCCTGCGATGATTCTCTCTGTCTACAAGCCATGAATTGCTTAAGATTGTACGATAAATTACACTACATACATAACAGCCTCTAGTACACCGTTGTTGATGTGGAAATAAAAAGCACATACTGTGCCGACAACTAAATTGTTGGCTTGCAGAAATTGACCAAAGCCAGTCATCAGGTAGCACCGTCCATCTGTTGACTTATGCAATGAAACTAGGATTGCTGTGCTTCCTGCTGCTGTCACTTGGATCTGCGAGGTCTATTGTTATAGGTGAGGTGTAATGTACTTCTCACAATACTGCCTTAAAAAGTACTGTTATGAATAAAATATGTTGGTAGCTAGTTAGACGAGACAAGTGCAAATATATAGATGTTTATAATTATGATATGTGTAAAGTGCTTACCATCGATTTCTTGTTCACAATTGAGGGATTGATTGTGCATACATATAAGGGAGTTCCGGAGGATAGACTCATCGAGATGTCTTATAGAAGATCCCTCCTTTCTGGAGTCACATCTGTTTGATTTCTAAAATGACAGATGTTCTTCAGTTGGTCCATTTGCTCGGTGTCACCCTGACTGGCTATCTGTTTCCCCTTCTTCGTGGTTTGCTAGTGCCCTCACCTGCAATTATAAAAAACCACTTTAATTACATAAACAATAGCCATACCATACTTGTGAACCTTCATACCTTCGGACAGTCATACCCATTGATATCGGAATAGAGGAACCTTCAACTCACCATATTCAAACTCCCATATCTCTTCGATGAATCTGTAGTACGTCTCCTTACTTCCAGCGTGGTCAAATGCATCGATACGAACACCGATGTTTTGGTTAGTGCTCATGTTGTCTTGTGCTCTTGTATAAAATGTATAACCATTAATCTCGTATGCTTGGAATGTGTGAATGGTACTTGACGGGCCATGACCTAGTAGTTGTAATATTGCATTGTCGGTATGTTAAAACGCCATGTGTTTACACAACCAGATATCGAATGTATTTCTATGCTCTCTTGCGATCCAATCTTGTGACTTTGTTATATTTGCGGTGGTTATTTCATTCACATGCATATTGACATAAGGTCCAACTACAACTGATTATTGGAGAACAGCAAAATGTGTTTGGGTGAATGCAACACTATCTCTGATGTGGATACATGCATGTCATATTGTCCCTTTCCCCGTTAGCCTCCCCTCGTAGCGAGATGTAGGCAGACTAATCAGGTTTAGCTTTATGTAGTCAATACAGAACTCAATGACCTCCTCTGTACTCCATCCTTAGGCAATACAACCTTCTAGACGACCTCGGTTACGAACATATTTTTTTAGAACCCCCATAAATCTTTCAAAAGGATACATCTGATGCAGAAACACAGGGCCAAAAATCTTTATCTCACCAACAATGTGAATAACTAGATGGACCATTATATCAAAAAATGTTGGAGGGAAAATAGTCTCAAACTGACATATAGTGTGGATAACGCCGTTCTGCAGCTTTACCAAATTGTTTGGATCCATGATCTTCTGTGATATTACATTGAAAAACAAACACAACTTTATGATTGGGTCTCAAACCTTATCAGGCAAAATACCTCTAACTGCAACCGGAAGCATCTACGTCATCATCACATGACAGTCATGAGATTTCAGGCCAACTAACTTCTTGTCTTTCATGTTCACTAGGCTTCTAATATTTGACGAGTAATCGGTTGGAACTTTAACATTACGCATGCAACCACATAGGCTAGCTTTCTCTTGTCTGCTCATTGTGTAGCAAACTGTTGGCAGCTTCTTTTTCCCGCTGATTAGTTGTACATAATGTAGGTCTTTCCGGAGGTTCATTTCTTGAAGGTTCAGCCTTGTATTCAGTGTGTCTTTTGTTTTGCTAGGCATGTCTAGCAAGGTACCAATCAAGCTATCGAATACATTCTTCTCGATGTGCATTACATCTATTGAATGTCGAATCATAAGGTCTTTCTAATATGGTAACAACCAAAATATGGATCATTCATAATTCTAAATACTTGTTCTCCGGTACGAGCCTTCGGAGCTTGACGTGTCTCCACCATCCCATCGAAAGCTTTTTTGTTCTTACGGTATGGATAATTGGCACGAAGGAACCTATGGTGACCCATGAAGACCATTTTTTCAGCTGTTGGACAACCAACGTCCTCTAGTTTTCTCCAAGCACTGAATACAACTATTGTATCCTTTTACAGTCTACCCTGATAGGTTACTAAGAGCAGACCAATCAGAGATCGTTACAAACAACATTACATGTAAGGTGAAAGTCTCTCTTTTGTATTCATCTCAAACCCGCATGTTGTTTTTCCATAATACAAGTAAATCTTCTACCAGGGGTTTGAGATATACATCGATATCGTTACCTGCTTGATTTGGCCTACTAATCAGCAAAGGCATGAGAAGGAAATTTCGCTTCATACACATCTAGGGCAGAAGGTAATAGATACAGAGAGTCACCGGCCAAGTACTATGAGTACTTGTATTGCCAAAAGGATTTATCCCATCTATACTCAACACAAATCTTATATTTCTCACTTCATTTCTAAACTATTTGTATTTTGAATCGAACCTTCTCCACTGCATGCCATCAGCAGGATGTCTAAGCATTCCATCTTTCTTTCGCTTCTTAGTGTGCCATCGCAGCAGCTCACTGTTCGTTTTATTAGCGAACATCCATTTCAAATGGGGCATTATTGGAAAATACCAAGCCACCTTAACCGGTATTTTCTTCTTTTGTCTCCCAGCATATGTAGTGTCTTCGCTCTCGCCACTATCAGTGCTCCGCTTGTACTGTGGTGCATTGTAAACGTGATACGTATCTAGGTCTGTGTCCTCGTTACGAAACAGCATGCAGTCGTTTACACATGCATGGATTTTCTCTACCTCAAGCCCTAACGGATAAACAACCTGTTTGGCATAGTAAGTACTTTCAGGCAGAATATTTTTCGTTGGAAGTAAATCTTTCAAAAATACCAATAATTCGTTGAAACCCTTATCGGACCAACCATTGCTAGCCTTCATTTGTATCAGTGTTAGCACCACATTCAACTTATTGTGCTCATCTTTATAGTTCGGGTATATTAGTATTTTAGAGTCAGTTATCATACGCTGAAACTTTTCATGTTGTCTGTCACTAGTGAAGTCTCCCTCGCCATCACGCAACATTTGATCGATGTCTTCATCATTGACATCAAATAATGTGTCATCTCTGTCATGGTCAACTATAGTGTTGCCGCATGTGTTTTCTTTGACTATTGGCTGCTCTTCATACACACTATCATCAAGTTCACCGTGTTCTGTCCAGTGGGTATATCCTGCTTTGAAACCTCTAAGAATCAAGTGTGCATGGATTTGCTCAACGTTTATGAATTTTTTCTTATTTTTGCAATCGACACAGGGATAACATATGTACTGATGAGACCTATCGTTATTTCTATTTCTATAAGACTTAACACTTCGTACAAAACCATTGACAACATTAATGAACTCGGGCCCACGATCATTGTATATCCATGAGCAGTCCACCTACATATCATTATAATTAATCTCACATAATTAACTTGCCTGCACATAAAATTGCTGATTTTTTTGAAAGATCGATAGTGATAGTTTAATTACCTCATATCTTGAACCATCGTTGTTTGCCGGTACTTGTTTCGGCCTAGAGAATCTACCTTCGGAACGTTCCATTCCTATAATATATAAATTTATTAGTCTAGCGTTTCATTTTTTGATTTAAAAAATATTTCCAAATTTTATTTTCAATACTCTCCTAGAAAGGTTGTGAAAATATATGTTTCGACATATAAAATCTACGTTCAGAATATTATGAAGATCAATCACGTAATCGTACCATGTATTAAGCCATTAGTTTAGTGCTTCCTTTTTTAATTTAAAAAATAATTTCAATTTTTGATTTTTACACTCGCATGGAAAGGTTATGAAGATTAATCACATTGATGTTGTATGGAGGTCATGTTAAATTTTAAAAATAAATTAAACATGACCTCCATATATTTATTACCATGAAGAGTAATCTATAAAGCTAAGAGTAATTTTCATAAGATTAATATTGCATTCATACATTCAATATATTCAATCTATTAAGAATAACCCATGGCCTCTATACATTCAACATGTGTACAACCACTAAATCATCACGGCCTCCGTACATTCAACATGTGTACAACCATGGCCTCCATGTATTCAATTCCATGGAGAGCAATTAATATCTACAAGCACTAAATCAACATAGCCTCCATTTATTCCATTCCACGCATTCAATTCCATCCATGGAGAGAAATAAATGTGTGCAAGCATACATTCAACATAACCTCCAAACATTCAATTCGATCCTTCATTCCATTCCACGTATTCAATAAAGAGAAATAAGAGCATGTACTGTGCACACAATTTAAATGGTAAGAAGAAAACGAATAGCAAAATGGCTTACCAAAATCTTGTCTTCACAAATCTTTGGCCTCCGACACTATTCTGCACTGTACTGTTCCGATCGTCTATCCAGCTCGTGCTACTGTTTTATAGCAGTATACATTAGTGTCGGTTCGTGGCTAACCCGGCACTGAAACATGCGTAATAATGCCGATTCGTGCCACGAACCGACATTGAAGCATCAGTGGCGGTTCGTGCCACGAACCGGTACTATTGCATACATTTCAGTGTCAGTTGTAGCCACGAACCGATACTAAAGTATCAGTGTCGGTTCGTGGCTAGAACTAGGACTAAAAGGTGCCCAACAGTGTCAGTTCCGTTTAAGTTTGAAAAATTTAACGGCTTTTATTTTTTAAACCGACAGTGATATAGCTTTAGTGCCAGCTTAAAGATAACCGGTACTGATATGATGCTACTTTTAAGTGGTTCTGTGGTAGTGAGACATGATGGATCGAGCTCCTAGTACTGTACCACGGAATCGTTTGCGAGCTGCATTATTCTATATCTTGACCATACTATAGTACTTCTATACTAACATATATAGAGTATACAGTACTAAGTACTCCACTAGCTCGTAGCAAATTAAGTTGTACACTCGTACGTATTTGCTTCTTCCAAATTATACTAACAGGGCCTTGAACTTTTCTTCGGTCTGTATATCTTCTTCCTAGTTCCTCCAATCCTCCTCCGGCTCCCAGCAGGCCAATGGTGATGTCCATTTATTGCGCTCACAGACACAGACGCCGCAGCAGCAGCTTGGAGCGACGCGCGTCAATGCAGTCGTCTTTTGCCCTAGCTAGCTAGCTTAGCTTGCATAAATTTCAGCACAAGTGCTGCCTGCCTGACTGCTGTCCTGCTGCACGAGATTATTTGTTGGAGAGAGGACACATGCAGGCAGACACGCTTAATGAATAGGGATGAAAACGAATCGGATATAGATGGACATCAGTGATATCATATCTTTTTTATATATATTTTTGGATTTAGATTTGGATACTCCGGATACGGATAAGAACCCGAATATTATCAGATACGAATATGGAGCGAATACGAATATGGTTACAGATATTTATCGGATATCATCAGTAATATAATTCTTGATTCACAATCACAACACATAAGTGACAAGTAATAGTTGAAAGGATTATCTTGAAGTAAATTTTAAAATAAATCAATGGTTATGAACAGTGGCGGCGCCAGGATTCCTCTACGCCTGGGGCTCAAAATAATGACTAAATCTACTCATGCCAATGAACATACCGAATATAATAAAATATTCAAGAAAATATAAAATTGTATTGAAAATTAACAATATATTATTGTTGGGAGCAAGGGTCCCTCCGGAGGGTAGGCGCGTCCCGAAGATGAGCCGTTCCCGAAGGGTCCTCCCCGAAGCCGAAGGCCGAAAGCCGGAAGCCTCCGAAGGATAAGCGCGCCCTGAAGAGGAGCCCTCCCCGGAGGCCCCTCCTCCGGGCCTTGGAGGCTTCGGTGTCGCGAGCAAAGGATATGGTGCCGCCCCTCGGCACCGCGAGGAGCCCAAAGCTTCCACTAGGGCGACCTCCGGAGGTCAGGAACTCCGAGCCAGCCTCCGGGGTACGGGCCAAGGGGCCCCTAGGATCCGAAGGAGGGCCCCCGTCTTTCCAAAGACTGGCTCTCTCAGGGAGTGTCCTGAGGAGGCAGACCGTCCCTGTCTGCCGCCCTCGTGTGGGCGGTTCAAAAGAGGAACGCATGTCTCTGGCTAGGTTACAGTGACCTGCGGTCCTCACCTGCCCCTCTGCCCCTAAGTACAGGGCAGGTAAGGGACTGTCCCCTCAGGCTCTGCCAACCCGCCTGGCGCATGACAGGCGGGTAGTTGGGCTGCCAACTCCCGGACCGGGTCAGGGAGTCTGCGGGCCCCTCCCCTAAGCCCTCTAGAGATCACGGAGGCTAATCCCAGATTGATGTAGACAATAGGGCCCGCTTGTCGGTGAGAAACATACTTGTACCCCCACACGGGCACTATTGTAACTTCTTGTTGGCCACGAGCCTATATAAACTAATGCCTTGCCATGAAAGGACGGGTTTTTTTTGGAGAAAAGGGGAACCAATTCCACTCTATTTCTGACACTTCCATTCTCCTTCACGGTTGGGGCATACTTTGTCCCAACAATTACATATAAAATTATACTAGAAATGTAGAAGTGTACATAAGTGTTGCAAAATATAACTAACTTAATTTCTTATGCATATCATAAAACATTATGACAAATTATTAGTTTTGTCTAATATTTTGATCATGGTTCAAAAGATACAACAAAAGATTTTACTGTCTCATTTACGATTCACGGCGGCGTTTCAAAAGAGCCACAACAGTAAAATCATATTGGAATCTTGGCTGTTGGTGCATCTTAGCAAGAGGATTAATTAAAGGACAAATTTACTAGCAGGGCCATTCGATTGGAAGGGAGGGTTCTTCTAGCGACAGAAGAAAAATGTCAATTTTGGATCCCAATTGGGGAAACATGAGCCTGTTTTGTCGATTAAACAACAAAACAGAAGCGAATCTCGATCTAAAGGACAGAGGAGCAAGGGAGGAGAAGGACGAACCGGCTGGGGAACCGGCTAGGGTCTTCCTCTTACAGTCTCCCAAAAATGAAGCTCATGGCGGCGCCATTTCATCGAACAACTCATGGACAATAAAAACTTGGTCAGCCGAGTATACACGCGTGACGCGTATGTGTAAAGCAATCAGCAGGTGAAATACCGGTGACGTCCTGGGCTCTTGGCCGTCGTAGACTCCGGTCTCCGGGGCAGGCGGAGGGCGCGACGCGGCATGATGAAACAACACCGACCGTGGGGGCGCCGGGCGTGGGGCGTAGCGCGCCAGGGTGGGCGCTGGCGGGGCGCGGGCGCTGGCGTGGCTGGAGCCTGGACGGCGGAGGTGCGGAGCAGTGGCGGACTAGCGGAGCTTGGAGCGTCACCGCGACGGTGCGAAGTGCGAACAGGGCACGGCGTGGGGCGGCATTGAATCGGTGCGAACAGGAGCTTGGAGTAGGAACCGGAGTCTAGGGTTTGATTACGTGGGCCTCGCACGCAGATGGGCCAGAGACTCGGGAGAGTGGGAAGAAGGGAAGGAATGAGGCCCAGCCCCAGCCCCAGGCTGGGCCTAAAGAGTGGGGCTGGGCCCATTACTAATTAAATTTTTAGAAGAAAACATGGGTACTATAAAAGAAAAAAAATTAGGCCTAGGGCTGAAGCCCAAGCTGCCCCAGGCCCAATTCCACCCCTGGTTATGAATAACTTAACAAATCTAAAAGAGCCTATGTGATATTTGCAATTTGGTTTAAGCTTAAAAAATTTTCTACGATCAAAATATAACATAGCTTATCTCATATAAAAATTTGGTATTTTTCTGCATCAGTTTACTATTTTTAATTCATTAAGTGTATTTCTAGGATTTATATTGAAATAGGTCAAATTTGAACTGTAAGTACATGAAATAATGAACCAAAATTTATAGAAAAATCATATTCATATTTTTGAGTCTATTTTTAGGCCGTACTCACTAAATGGAAAGAAATTTTAAAAAATCTAGGTTACGACACTTGATTGGCAACGTGGAGCTTAACGGTTTTTTAATTCTAAAAAAATCAAATGAAGTCTAAAAAATATGAGATATGTCATAGTGTTGTGATATGATATGTAGATGCTATGAAAAAAAATTGAAAATATTTCAAGAAAGTTGTCACATAGGATGTTAAGAAAAGTCGGAGATTTTCCGAGAACGAATTAGGATTTAAAGAAGGAATAGATTGAGTTTGAAAGCAAATCATCAGTTAAATCCTCGTTTAAACTTGAAACTTTTTTTACAATAAAAATACAGCGTATCTTATCTCATGAAAAAAATTGGTATTTTTCTAAGTCAGTTAGCTATTTTTAGTTAATTAAGTGTGTTTCTAGGATTTATATTAAAATAGATCAAATTTGAACTGCAAGTATATGAAATAATGAACCAAAATTTATAGAAAAACCATATTCATATTCTTAAGTCTATTTTTAGGCCGTACCCACTAAATATAATGAAATTTAAAAAATCTAGGTTGCGACACTTGATTAGCAACGTGGAGCTTAATGATTTTTTAATTCTAAAAAAATCAAATAAAGTCTAAAAATACGAGACCCGTCATAGTATTATGATATGATATGTAGATGCTATGATAAAAAATTAAAAATATTTTAAGAAAATTATCACGTAGGATGTTAAGAAAGCCAGAGATTTTCCGAGAACGAATTAAGATTAAAAAAAGGAATGGGTTGGGTTTGAAAGCAAATCATCGGTTAAATCCTTGTTTTAACTTAAAAATTTTTCTACAATCAAAATACAGCGTATCTTATCCCATGAAAAAAATTGGTATTTTTCTAAGTCAATTAGCTATTTTTAGTTAATTAATTGTGTTTTTTAGATTTAAATTAAACCAGTCAAATTAAGGAAAATAAAAATGACAGATTTTTAACCTTAAAAAAACTTAGAAATCTTCCTTTTCTGAGAAGAAAATATTTTCCTTTTATTTTTTTATTTTTTTCCTTTTTATTTCTCTTCCCTCTTTTCTTTCTTTTTTTCCCTTTCCTCTTTCTTCCTCTCCCCTCATTCCCTTTCTTTCTCATGCGCAAGGCCGGCAGAGCTGCTCGGGGCGCGGCGGGGCTGCCAGGCAAGGCGGTGGCCATGGCGGGCGGTGGGGAGAGCG
>KE372955.1:78612-99111 GCA_000418225.1 Zizania latifolia | reverse complement strand
GGGATGACCAAATAGATTGCCAGTTCACATACTTGATTGCAATTTCACGTGTTTTTCTGATATGTCCATCAGAATCTGCAAAACACATTACAAATCAATCATTTGCAAGTATTCCTCAGAAGCAATATGGAAAAGCTAAATTAATACTTGGTATACTGATTTGTCTTACCTAAAATCTCCTGGTCTTGTTGAATAGTGGTTGAAAAGGACTCCAGCATCGTCTGGCATTCCTCTTGTAATGCCTGAGCAGATTTTCTTTCCACGCTTGGTATGGCTGGAACATCACCATCTGACCATGTTGGCAGAGTTCGTGCTGCTGCCACGACTCCTCCATCAACAAAGTTAGTTTCTCCTGAGGTCAATGCGGCTGCAACACATTGGATGGTTGATGGTTCAGTTCAAAAGGTTATGAATCAATACATGCTGCTTGCAGAGTAGTTTGTAAGGGGATGTTGTGTTCCTACAATTGTAGTAGAGCTCATCATGCAAGCCAGCAATGTTGAAGACCGATAAGAAGGAGTCCATATGAATCTTGGCAGCACTTGAGAAATTTATAAGCTCCCACGGATTCTGCAGAATTTGATGTGTGGACACAAGCCATATAAGATAGTCCAGAAGATGGTACATTTAAAAGACACTGTTATTCTTTCTATGCATGGTATCACATTAATATGCCTATCAGTAGCATCACAAAATATTAGATGCTAGCTACTAGCGGTATTTCCTATAAGCAGAATCATAATCTCAAAGATGTAACTCTATCTGAACAATATTCCTGAATGCTAAGACCTGACAAGTGAGAAAAGAACGTCACTACAGATTTGACTTGAAAGAAACAAGCATGAATTAGACTCAAACACATAACCATACCTTTGGTGATGAGAAACCATATCTTTCCATAAATGAGCTGTTCACTCCACACATATAATCAATCGTCATCTGTACTGGGTGCATAGAATGCAATGAGCAAACTGTTTTGAAACTTGGGATGTATTAGAAGAAAAGCTAGCAACTTTGGAGGTAATTAAACATTTTCTCATTATAATATGACGTAAACCAAGTCACCGTTTGCTCACAAGGAAGCTAAGTGTAGTCTAATATCTAAACAGTACCTCGTCTCCTTTTTTGATAGCATGCCCAGCCTTAATCATGACTTCAAGCATACGATCTTTGAAACGCCAATGCAGGAAACAATTAGCATCATGTGAGTGATTCAGCATATCTGGAGACAAACAGGCAAGATATAAATCATGACTGAGCCTCAGTATTAGTAATCACAAGCTAGAATTTGCTAGTTGTCAGAACAGCATAGTTTTGAATTTTATGCCTTTGTGATAAGTAACTCAAAGTAACAATAAAGCCTGACTAGAAGGAACAAAGCATAACATTGGTGTCAACCATGTATGAGCCTATGACAGTAGATATTAGTTAGGTTCTTCTTATTTCAACAGAGTTTTGCCATGCAGAAGTAATGTTGATATTAGAACAAAAATATTTTATCTAAAAAGAACAGTAATATCAAACAGTAATATGTAGGATCAGTTTGTAACTTTAATTTACTGTATGCAATCTCAAACAAGGTCATATCTAGAATGCTACACCATCAAACAAAAAAAATAGCATTCACCAGCAGGAAACAAAGTGAGCAAAAGATCCCTCAAACTACAGCCTTGACTCAGACATCTGATTATCATCACAGGTTCAACTGTTCAAGAAACTAAATGTTTATTGTTGATTTTAGTAATCAGTGCCTAATACACACTGAAAATAAAATAAAGAGGAAGACGGGGAATATATAAGGAAAACGTGTACCAGCATAAGGCGCTAGGACATTTGCATCTTGGTTGAAGGCTCCCATTCTGAGTTTGAAGTTGATAGAGCGGGACTGAACAATACTCAGTGCCCATAAAAATCTCTCGTGGTCAGGGGCAAGACGCTTTAGCTTCAGAGGTATTGCTTTGTGCTGGACATTACCCATCAAGCTAGTGTTAGAGGTACCCAAGCCAGCAAAGTTGACAAAATAGTACAAAAGTGTACCCATTGTTTTTGCCAAAAACCAATTGCTCTCTGCTGGTTCTTCAACATTTTTGTGGCAAGATCTTGGTCTTCTAGTTCCATTAGATCCTCCTGGCAAACCAGGCATGCAAATTCATTCACACTGTAGAGTAAGGTTTAAGAAGCCTCCATCTCAAAAGAAAGGCAAAGGAAGAGTTTCATTTTATTTAGCATTAGAATACCTTTGGTGCCAAAAGCAAGCTGGTGCATTCATCAGCACTAGGCAAAAAATCACCATATAACTGCCAAAAGTTGTCTTCTATATCAAATGCATAGAGAAGAAGGCAAGCTAACCTTAGATCCCATTCTGTCTGCAAGAGGAGTAAAAATTGCATTAGCCTGCGGTCTACGTCACTGATGAAGCTCTGACACCATGTGAAGGAAGAAAACAAGTTGAGTGTTGACAGTGATGCTGTTCCTTTCTCCAATTTAACAGCTAAGATGGTTTTCACTACTTTTCAGAACAGATGGAATGCGCAGTCAAACTGCTATGGAAGCTCAATTACACAATGCTCTTCAAAAGTCATTCTGTAGAAACTGAAACGCCCCACGAACTCTGGAATGCACATACAATTCCGACTTTGACACATTATAACTAGAGGACTTTAAACCCATCCCAGAGTGTTTCCGTAACCACAAGGGGGAATTTATTTAATACATGGACCCAACAACTGATTAAGAAAATGATTAGTATGATAGATTTGTTCGCTTAATATGTAAAAGAAATCATGGATAAAACTAACAGTACGGTTTCTCTTAGTGACATCCATTTACCTCAGGATCGGTTGATTCAATGATGTCAAATATGGGATGGTCTAGAGGAATAATGTCAGGGAAAAACATCCAAGGAGGTTTTTTAGTTATAGTCAGCATCAACTCCAATGGAATCTCCATAATCACCTGATAGAGTAAAGTGAATTTATATATGTGAAGAAAAATATAAGCACATTGCATAAACTTAATTTATTTTTTGAAAAAGTAACAACATGCACTAGCAAATGGCATCATAGTTTCAGAAACAGAACAGTTATATATGGTATAATAGAGTGAAGTACTAGTGAACCTTTGTTGCATTAGGAAACTGAAACTCTGAAAGTGAGTAGTGGTGTAACTCTACCACATCTGTATACAATTGTATTGCACAGCAGTACAGCACAAGATATGCAAGCCTAAGTACCTAACCAATTGAGTGATTGACTTCATTTGCTAGTGATCAGTAGAATTTATCAGATGCAATTTTCGTTTTGACAGGGCATGAACCAAACAGCAATATGGCAAACCAAGCAAAATTGGTAGCTGCAATGGGCACTAACTCACAGGCAGTCTGGGCGTCTGGCAACAATGCTCGATGCAGCCACTATACACAAGACGTACATGGACTGACTCTACCTTACTTATGCTATCTAAGAGCAATCCTAACCCATGGTGTCCATGAATAGTGTCTAGAGGTGACAAAGCATAATAAATATCAATTAGACACTACCTTCTCTAATGCATAGTGTCTATAGCAGTTTTTATAGAGAAAAAAATTAATTATATGCATGCATATACTAGGATTAGCTGTGGCAAATTTGTTGTGTAGTCATCCCTATAGTACACGCATTGACAACAATATATATCACATATAAGCAGAAATATGACATAGTCAAAATGACTCAAACATGCATACTAACATAATGTCTTAATTCCAACAAGCAGAAACTTGACACAAAAATGAGATGGCAACAGTAGCCATTTCAAACAAGCAGATTATCAAATACCATCACTTATTAAGATAAATGAATTATCAAATGGAATCGTGAACAGTAGAAAGCAGCAATTACTTATTAGAATAAAGAATCAGACCATCCAGAGCTATCTGGAGAGGATTCTAGCCATTGTGGAAAAGAACTGTCTAGACCTGACGCGCTGAGGGAAGGGGACGACAGCACAATGGATCTCTGGAAAAAAACGGGGGAAGAAACTACAGTCTCCCAACGTGGCTTCTACTAGTTTCACTTTGGTTGGATATCGTGTCGACCCAGTTTCTTGAGGAAGATATGGTTTCTTAAATTTTTCTTCTCTATCTTCATTAATTAGCTTGCCATGTTATATTCTTGCTTATATGACAGTCTAATTAATTCCATAGACACTAACTGATGTGGAGGGTTAGGACTGCCCTATGTCCAATTGCAGTGAACTGGAAAGGTAATGCTCGGATTTCATTAGATAAGACAGGAATCTCACTCTAGCTCTGCGGAGTGGCTCGACGTCTCGGGAGGCATACACGCCCATCCCATCCGAGCCTTCCAAGAACTCAATTCCGTACGCCCGCATCATCCGAGCATATCCTATCCGATAGAAGTCGGGGTCGGCTGGTTCCATCTGCACAAGCGTTAAAACATACATGTGTTGCGGAATGCGAACGCACGCAGCAAATTAATCCAAAGCCAACGTGAGCAATAAAGAGATGAGCAATGAGCACAGGAAAACACCTCGGGCGGGAAGGGATCGTCCTCTTGGGGCGGTTCGAGGAGCCTAAGCGGAGGGGTGACATCCTGCTCCTCGGCGACCTCCTCCACCGGCGGCGGCGCGGGAGGCGGCTCACGGAGGCGAGGGCGGCCGGCGCGGGGAGGACGGGAGAGGATGCGGCGTGCGAACGGAGCAGCCCAGCGGCGAGGCGGGAAAGGGAGGCCCGGGAGAGGAGTGGGTGGGAGGAGCAGGAGAGAGGGGGCAGCGGGAGTCGCCATCGGAGGGAAGCCGAGAGTGCAGTGGCAGCCGAGAGGGAAGACGTTATCTACTACCAAGAGTTGGGCCGGAACGGGATTCCGTGCTACCCTTCTGGCCCAACCAATATTGTCACGTGTCTCAGCCTCTCAGGTGAAATCTAAAATTTAGGTTCCCATTTGTCATAGAAACAAAAAAACATCTGCAACTAGTCAAATCAAAGAAATCTTGTATACAACGTTACGGATAAATTGAGGTATTTAGGAACTATTTCCTATAACTCTAACTCCAAGAATTATATTATATCTATAGTTTGTATTATAAAATAATATGACTTAAATGAATACTCTCCATCCATATATACTATGATGTAAGATTTCTTGGAGCTATAAGTTTTTTAAAAATATTATATTTATAACTATATCATGACATCTGATTTTTTATTTAAAACTAAAAATAAAAGTCTAAAACACTTTATCTTACTATTTGAACTTCAGATACAACGTATATCTTAGAGCTAGAGTTGTGTTAAAATATAGTTTATTCTACTCTAAAACAGCTGTAAATAATTTTATTGTTTTTAAAGTATTGTTTACACATCGCATTGAAGATGCCATAATAGTATAGTATCGTATTGTACCGTGGCTCCTTAATTAATTTTCATACTTCATAGTATACGGCATTTTCTGTATTTTCAAGAGAGAATCACGGTTTGTAAGTAGCCTTACAAAATGTTAGCCACAGTGGCCGTAATCCGCTTGTATTACTGGCATATTTATGTGAAAAGATGGAATCATATCGGGACGAACGGGCCTAAAAAGATGGAAATGATTATACGACTCTCATTTCTCCTGCCACTTTTTCAAAAAAAAAATGTGCACAATTCATCATGATTCATGAGTACACCTTTGTCTCAGTACTCGTATATCTTTTTTCCAGGAGCTATTCGTGTTGATATGCATGAGCGTACTACTACTGTTAGAAACTACGTATTTCCCTTAAAATACCTAGAGCACCACTGATTTTGATTAAAACCAGATTGCGTGCCTAGAAAACAATCGATGTATTTTAGAATAAAAATATACTTATCAATCCTGCCATAACAATCGATATATACCATTTTAGCACTTAAACCAAACAAATATACATAAGTAACATATCGTGTTCTAGTTTTAATAATCAATATTAATAAGTAATTATCATTCTAGCCAATACTATTGATTTTTATTTAAGATAATAAACTATATAATATATAATTTAAGTCATATATATCAAATAAAAATATTATATAAACTTATTTTATTAAACTACAAAACAATGTACCGATGTTAACAGCCAGGCATGCAAATCCGAAACTGACAACTGACCCAGGCATGCAAGCATGGATTATTCCCAATTCACTGACATGTGGTGCCATCCGAAAGCTCCGGCCCACAGCTCAGTCACCGGCATTGGGGACCCTCTCGGTGCCTCACCAACTTAATCCGAACTTACCCCGTCACTCCCAAGTGGGCCCCACACACTTTCTGTCCACCTTGTCAGTGACTTGCCAGTCGAACCAAGTACACACATCAAAAAATAAAATAAAATAAAAACGAAGAAAACACATCTCCCAACGCAACACCGCTGCTTGCTTCTCCTCTTCTTCTCTCCCCTTCTCTTCTCTTCGTCTCTCGTCTCCTCCCCTGATCACTCCCACCTCCTCTCCTCCAGCTCACACCCACCGCCCCACACCACACCTCCCCCCTCCAGCTGCTTGCCACGCAAATCTAGAACCTTCTAGATCCGTCGCTTATCTGATCCGATCGCCTCCGTCGGCCTCCGCTACCACCCGACCCCGATCGGATCCCCAAGGTGACTAGGTGATCTCCCCATTGCTACAGATCGCTCCCGTCGGGCTCCGATTTGAATCCACGCGTGCTTGAATCTGAGCTCTGTGTCTGATGCTCTTAGGCTTTCGGTTTGCCGCGATTTAGATGGTTTACGATGGCGCGGTGAAGGACCAGGAGAGCTCGGCTGACCCGCCGTCGGCATCGCCAGCGCTATCGGAGCCATCGGCAGCGGCATCGGAGGCAGCATCAGCGGCGTCGGAGGCAGCAGTGAGTGCGCGACCGCCTAGGCCTGGCCACGACAAGCGGCTTGGCGTGCGGCACCCCTTGAAGCACCGCCGGTTCCGCGCGGGGGGGAAGATGATGGTGGAGCCCGGGGGCCTGCCGTCCGCCCAGGGGGTGGTGGATGAGGAGGAGACCGGCGAGGTGGAGCAGGAGGCGGCCCCGGTGGAGAGGGAAACTCAGGCTGGTGACGTGGAAGTGTCATCAGCACCGGCAGGGATGGAGTTGGTGGCGGGGAATGAAATGGAGGTGTCATCTGAGGCAGCAGTGGCTGTGGGGGAGTCCGAGTTGGAATCTCAGCCAGGTGAGGAGGACGAGGTCTCGTCGCCCTTGGTGTCTGAAGCGGAGAGGAAGCAGGAGACTGCTGCTGCAGCTCCTGTGCCCGCAACAGAGGAGAACAGGCACAAGGATCAGGAGAATAAAGAGAAGGAGAGGGAAAGGGAGAAGGAGAGGGAGAGGATGGACGAGGTGGGCTACATGAGTGGTGGATGGAAGAGGTAAATACTTGCTTCTCATTTCCCTATTGTAGCCTACAGAAAATTGTTTTTATTGGCGGGTAGTCCCCTTTATGTATTTAATTTAAATTCACCATAGAGCTTATGTTCTGATATGGTTCAAAAATATGAATCAGTGAAAATAGGCATACATAGTTGAAAACATGATCATAGAGGTTGCATGCCAAACATAACTTTGCAAGAGTCAGACATAGCTTAATGCACATTTCAATGCCCCATTGTAACTGGAAATATATTGTGATCGACATATTTATAATTGCACATGGTTTCAGTGGACCAGAACCTCAAGCTTTATGACCTGGGCTTGCATGCAAGCTCTAATGGAACATGTGTGTTGCCTGAAGTTGAATATAAGAGTAACAGATGTTATGATTGTGCTGATAAGCATAATAACATATTTATGTAGTTCAATTGTCTGGTGGTAGATTGCTGGATTTCATGAATTGCTATATGTGGCAACGTCATCGGGAACAAAAGAAAGCACATTTTTATGGCTACCTAGCAATAATTGTAAACATCCTGATGCTACGAGGCAAATCTAGAAGTGTAGATTCTATAATACTCTATCAATCATGATAACTTTAGCTAAAGAATTTATACTGAATCTAGGCATGCTATGCTACAACTGGTGCAGTGAAATATGATACCAGAACAAATGTCTTGACAAAAAGGTGCTTTCAATGCAAAATATTTTAATCGTTATTGTAACTTAGATCTTCATGTAACATCTGGATACAGTATCAGCATGTCAGATCATTAAATGGGTCAACCCTGTATTACTTTTGTTGAGCAAATGAAGTTAACTTCACATAGGATGTTGTGCATATGTCAATTTTTTAAAGGTAATATGCCTCCTTTTGTTATGCTGCATCACATTTGCCTTATTTAAATAATGATTTGTTTGCACTTTGTGTCTAATTCATATTCATTAGTATCTTTTGGTAATAGACATCAATCCATTCCTCTACTGATGGGTAACTTTGGGCTTGGTTGCTCAAAATATAATTTGATGGTTTAACACCCGGCCCAATATTGGAAATGAAACAACTCAGGAATACAATAGACTATCCTTCCCTTTCTTGTTTTGTATAGATGGACTATATAGTTTAGAACAATTTAGAATTAAATAAATCTTGAAGTGGTTGTATGGTAGTAGCAATTATCTACTTCAGGGTTTGCTGTGCTGACTGGAAATCTTTTCTGGGTACTTAATGGTTGGCATAATGAAAACTAAATGGCATTCCTCCCACTCAAATAATTGGTAGCAATTTGTACCCTCAGTCCTCCATATTATTGAAATCCATATTTAATTCAATAACTTTTATATAATTTCTATTAGCATATGGCTTCCTTTTCTTACTCCCAGTAGATTGTCCTTTGTCAAAATAACTGACTAGGACCTGTCCTTTATCAGAATGTAAAGTTAATTTTACCATTATGCCACATGCATATCATAAGCATTTTCGTCTATTTCATTCTTAACAATAGCTCTTGTGATTTGACTGATTTGCAGCGAGGATGGATTTCTGAGTTGTGGATATTCAAGTTTTAGAGGAAAAAGGACAAGCATGGAAGACTTCTATGATATAAAATCATCTAAAATTGATGATAAACAAATAAGCCTCTTTGGAATATTTGATGGTTGGAGATTTTTCTCTCCTGAACAACTCTTGGTGATTATTGGGTGTTTTATTTAAAACGTTTCTTTTGCTTTACAGGTCATGGTGGTTCACGTGCTGCTGAGTATTTGAAGGAGCACTTGTTTGAAAACCTCATGAAACATCCAGAGTTCATGACAAATACAAAATTAGCAATAAGTATGATATTGTTTTTCAAGATTCTGTTGATATTTATTTTGATGGAGTCAACTGATTAATGGTAACTCACAGGTGAAACATATAAGAACACTGATTCGGAATTTTTGGATTCTGAAAGCAACACTCATAGAGATGATGGATCAACTGCATCGACTGCGGTTTTGGTTGGACATCATCTTTATGTGGCAAATGTTGGTGATTCTCGTGCAGTAATATCGAAGGCTGGCAAAGGTGCTTCTGTTTAGAAATATATATTGTTCATTGATTAATATTTGATGTAGTTGCTGCCTTGTTTGTGGCACTGTAACTGCTGAATTGTTGTTAAATATTTCGTTTCCCTCCTATTTATAGCTATCGCGCTCTCTGAGGATCACAAACCAAACAGGAGTGATGAGAGGAAACGAATTGAGAGTGCTGGTGGGGTTGTTATGTGGGCTGGTATGTCCTGCTTTCATCACCCTGAGTACCAGACTAAATTACAAGCATATGCTTCAATCTGAGTTGCTGTAGTTTGTGCCTGTTTATTTTGGAGAAGTTACATGCTTGGGGTGGAGGATGCTTGCAAATTGCAATTATCTTCTTGCTTATAGATGCAAAATGGGCTTTTGCAGGAACTTGGAGGGTAGGTGGTGTACTTGCAATGTCTCGGGCATTTGGTAACCGCCTGCTGAAGCAATTTGTTGTTGCAGACCCTGAGATTCAGGTAACTTGAGCAGCTTATATACTTCTGTTGGTATCTGGATATATTTCTGTTGGTATCTGTCTCAAAATATGGAACACATTGATCTTCCGTGACTTATATTTTACTGCAAACTCTTCATCTATTTTGTCAGGAACAAGAAATAGATGATGAATTGGAGTTTCTGATTTTAGCTAGTGATGGGCTGTGGGATGTGGTTCCTAACGAGGTTAGTTTGCTGTCCGTGGCTTCCCTAGAGGTGCATAAATTCATTTGTTTGCATAAAAGGAGGGATGTAGTATCATGGGCTGTGGGCCAGGGCTGCTAGGCCTAGGCCCAACCACGTGAACAACACTGATGGGTACTGTAGCAGTTAGGGATTAAAGATTAGATTAGTTATTCATTTAAAATAGTACATTAGATTAGAGTTAGTTAAAGAGATAAATCTTATAGGCTCTACAAATAGGACGGTATTTATCAGGAATCAAGGAATCTATGAAGAAAGAATTAGTTTAATCTCGTTCTAATGTTCTTTTCTCCAACCTAAGTCTATCTCTTGTCCTTAGTAGCTGTCTCCGCCCGGCTATCCTCTTGACGGTGTTTATCCTGTCATAGGTTCAAACCATGACACTAGCATGTTTCTGTCACTGGAAGAGTATGTTGCATTTATGGAACTCCCAGCATCTTCACTATTTCTGTTATGGTGGTTTAACTCATGATTGCAATCATTTAGGACTTGGCATTTATTTGTGATCTACATAGAACCTTTACTGATTACAGCATTATTATTGATTCTTGCTCATGTGACCGCTGATTTGTCTTCAACATGTACACATCGTACATTACATTTATCATCTCTTTCCAATTATGGTGAATTGGTGATTTAACACAGATAGTAATCATTTACACTTGTACACACCTGTACTGGTTGTAACATTATTCTCTTATTGATTTCTTACTCATATGGCTGCTAGTTTGTCTTAAATCTGCATACATCAAGTCATAGGACAATATAATTATGTTCCCCTCATCATGTTTCCCTCATGCATGTTGATGCAGGATGCTGTTTCACTTGTGAAGATTGAGGAGGAACCCGAGGCAGCAGCTCGGAAGCTAACAGAGACCGCATTCTCCCGTGGGAGCGGCGACAATATCACGTGCATCGTTGTGAAATTTCAGCATAAGATGGACGGTGATTCCTCACCTTCTGGCGATAAAAGTTGATTCCATTTGTGCTATACATGTTATCGGTCTTTTAACTTTAAGCTGGATTTTGCCAGCCTCATGGTTCTATAATGGCGCAGCTGATACCAAAGACTGACTCCATGTTCGTCGCTTGTCTATATATCCCTAATTTTGGTGCCTCTGGTGGTTTTTTACGAGTTAGTGTTACTGCCTATTGAGTCTACAATAATTGTTGTAGGTGTTATGGAATGAATTCTTCCCTGGGCCAAACACATCTAAAAGCCCACTGTGAGCTTGTTGATCAAGACCGAGTCCAGGCCAGTGGAGTAGTTACATTACATGAGCTTCCAATACCGGGCCATTTGTTCCATCTGGCATAAGAAGGCTAACTGGGCTTTTGTTTGATCTGTGACAATAGCATGGAAACAACTCAAAGTACCAATCATACCATGTGCGCAAACAGGATAGCCAAGACCGGCAAGATCTGCAGCAGCAACAGCCCTATAGGTCGTGAATTACACATGACTGCTCTATTCCCCTGGACCATGGTGAATTACACAAAAAGATGATAGTCCTGCTCCTGGTCCTACACCTCTACACAGCTGAGCTTCTGCTTAAACACAGCACGCATGAATCTCTCCTTGCAGTCAGTTTGGGCCCGTCTGATTGTCTTCCTTGCAGTCACTTTGGGCCCATTTGATTGTCTGAATTTGGCTTAGCTATCCTCGCAGGATGTAAGATTTGGTTATTTAGTTACGCGTGCATAAGTAGCTGGTTTGGCTAGTATGATTTCCGGTTCTCCCCGGCTAGGCTCGCTAGATGCAAGCAATTACCCAGCTAATAATATTATTAGTGCATGATTAGCATATATTTAATGATAATAATACATTTCAAATAATATTAAGAATATAAGATGAATTACAAGCTATAACAAAATAGTTGCATATAATAAATAAAATTTATTGTTTATATATTTTTATCTCACACAATATATCGATATATGAGTAACAGAGTAACCAAATACTATCTCACATTAACCAGTTAGGACGTTAAGTAGGTCCAGGTAACCAGATAAAGAAGCATTGCATACATTCAGCCTAATTGAGTTGGGACTATCTCACTGATACGAGCAAAGCTAGGAAATATAGGCATAAACCTTTGAGGGATGTTGAGAAGCTGGAGCAATGGCATTTTTGAATTTTGTACATGGCGCAGAAAAATAGTTTGATCGGATGAATTCAATCGCGTTGCTAGCTTTGTAGCGTCCGTAAGGTTTCCGGTACGGTGGATTTGGTTTCAGTATCGCCGTTGGGAGATGCCATTTGGACCACTTCCGCCTGTTCCATGACTCCCATCCTATTGTTTGTATGTATGTACAATTACAAACCAGACAATGCATTGGATGGCTCTTTAAGTTGCTAGTCACTGCACTAGATGCTCTAACCAGAAGTACCGCGTGATTGAATGCTGTGTTGCGCTCTAACCAAAAACACCTCACTGAGAAGGCTGTCACTTGATACATGTTCTAACCTGGGTTTAGCGCCCAGGCGCCATTCCTTGTTCATCTTTTGTTCGTCTCCTTGTTTCTTATCCAGAGTTGCCAACATGTGTCACTTGACCTGCCGCACGTGAAATTCCTTGGGCATGGTTTGAATAGCGATCAAAACCATTAGGTTAGAGTATCTCCATTGTGGTTATTATTTTTGACTTGCTATTTCGAGTAATAGCAAGCCTCTCTATTCAAGTTAGATTTCTATTTTGCTATCCACTCCAATATACTTCTTAAATATGACTTGCTACCTATTTCTATTTGAATTCATCTATATTTTATCAATATATTTTAATTATCAATGGCTATATTTTTAGACTATACTTGCTACAAAATAGAGTAGCAAGGGGATGAAAAGTCTATGCCTTGCTAGAAGAAGGAAGTCTAGGGAGGAGGATGAAAAACCACCTAAAATAACAAGCCAAATAACAAGTACAATATAGTTGTTTTTTGAACTATACTTGCTATAAAATAGAGTAGCAGGTGAGATAAGAACCACAATTAAATATTTGTACATTTTACCTGGATTACTCGTATATCTTGGCAATGTTCAACTATGCTGCTGTGTGTGTAAATACTAAGGCAAAATTTACCGGTGAACACTCAAAAAATATAGTCTTTGTTAGAGGACACCGTAAATTCGTAGTTATGCTATAGGATACCACAAAAATAGGGTATTTGTTGGAGGGCACCGCCTGTCTTATTTTAATACTTTTTGGCTAACTTGGAGAGAGAAGATTAGCAAATAGACGAAAATACTCCTTTCTCTCACACACAGCCAACCACTCTATGTAATCGGTTGCTCATGACGTTCAAGATTAACTTGATACTGAACAAATTGTTATCAATTGATGAATTTGGAGCAAATGAAAAAGACGTCATGTATTATGCTTCTGTTGCACCGAACTGATTGAGGGTAATGTGTGTGTGAAAGCGAGCAGGAATAAAACAAACAGCATGTACCAAGGGGTATTTTTTGTCTATTTGTGAAGCTTCTCTCTTCAAGTTAGCCAAAAAATATTAAAATATGGCAGGCGGTGTCCTTCAGCAAATACCCTATATTTTGTGATGTCCTATGATATAACTACGAATTTGTGATGTTCTTCAGCAAAGACTGTATTTTTTGAGTGTTCACCGATAAATTTTGCCAAATACTAAATACAGAGTGAGATTTGAGACGGACCCCAGTAATTAACGTGTCGCCTCCTCTTTTTTGCTACCGTGACTGCGCCTGTCAGCCACACTGATGAAGTGAAGGCCTACTCGACAAGAGCGCAAACCAACCCGATCCGTATGGAAATAGATCCTCTAACATAGCTGGCTCGACGTCTCTCTGCAGTCAGCACAATCAGCGCCGTTCCTTACCATCCAATGACTCCCAGTGTTCTGCAGTGTTTTCTCTCCTCTCCACGTGCGGCCCAACAAAATTGCAGCCCGCTCGGCAGTTTTTTGGCGCAGCTGCTTCCTCTTTCCTTTTTTTTTTGGCGCGCTTCTATGTTTTTGGCGTGGGCGACGGTCTGGTTTTTCCATCTCTGCCCCTGCCGGCGATGATTGACGCCACCACCGCAAGGCACGATGCTGTGGTATGCCTTTATTCCTCACATCTTTCTCTCGCCAGCTCAATTGGCTTCCGGTGGTCTCCAAGCTTGTTTGCTTTTTGGTTAAATTTTAACGATCACAAGCTGCTCAGAGTAGTGATTTACTCCATGAGTCCATGTATAACTCCTCTGCAGGCATTCACTGTTAATGACGTCCTTAATCTTTTTCAAGGAAGTCTTGTCTGTGTGAAAAAGAATTCTGCATATTTGAGATGGAAAAAAACAAGTGCATAACATCACAATTTTCTTTTTTTTCTTTATGAGATGAGATAGATTTTACTTGTTCACCCCCACATCATTTTTTCTAATAGGGAGAGTTTGCTACCTAGTTTGTTACCTCAAGTTGGCATGCAGTTCAATACTATAGAAGAGGCTTGGATGTTTTGGGTAGCTATAGAGGTCAAACGGGCTTTGAGGTTAGAAAAAGGTACACAAACAAAAGAAAGTTAGATGGAAAGGTTAGGTCTTGCAGATATGTTTGTGCAAATGAGAGTCATAGATTGCAAGATAAAAAGGATTATCTAACAAAGTGTCCAAGAGCTGAAACTAGAACTAATTGTCAAGTTCATATGGGTGTTATAATGGACCAAGAGAAAGGAAATTATAAAGTCTCTGATCTGGTTTTAGAACACAATCACACTCTTCAGTTGCCAGAAACCTCGCACTTGATGGTGTCTCAAAGAAAATTTTTAGAGTTACAAGGTTTTGAAATTGAGATAGCTGATGATGTAGGAATTCATCCTAAAGCAGCACATGAGTTAGCTAGCATCCAAGTTGGTGGCTCACTTAATCTTAGTTACACTCTTCATAACCACAAGAACTATTTACGGGGCAAGCGACAACGAGAGATGGCATATGGTCAAGCAGGAAGCATGCTTATGTATTTTCAAGACAAAATTGCCGAGAACCTGTCATTCCAATATGCATTGCAGATGGACCGGGAAGAACAAATAGCAAATATTTTCTGGGTTGATGTAAAAATATTCACTGACTATGCATATTTTGGTGATGTTATTAGTTTTGATACTACTTTTGGAACAAACAAGAAGAGTAGGCCTTTTGGTGTATTTGTCGGGTTCAATCATTTTAGGAAAACAGTTATTTTTGGTGCTGCTCTCATGTATGATGAGACATTTGAGTCCTTCGAGTGGCTATTTCAGACCTTCCTGAAAGCGCATCTAAGCAAGCGACGTGGGAGCTCTTATTCGGGTGATGCCCGAACCATCATCAATGAAGCGCGTGACACGTGCAACACCATTTCTCGCCACCGCAGTGAACGTGAGCGCAGCGAGGTCCGTCGTCATGAGCAATACGACCGGAGCCACGGCACGCCGAGGGTAGATCGGACCGACACCAACATCTCGCGCCACGACGGCTTTCCAGCCTTCTCCGAGCGCCTTCGTCGGATAGTGTAGCCTCGAAACTTCCGTCCAACGGGAGTCACGCCATACGACGGTAAGACCGACCCCTCCCAATGGCTGCGGCTGTACTAGACGGCCATCCGTGTAGCCGGAGAGAACCAAGATGTTATGGTCAATTACCTCCCCGTCATGCTGTCCGCGGCTGCCATCAGTTGGCTGGCCAGACTCCCAGAGAACTCCATCAACTCCTGGAGCGAGTTGTGCGATGTCTTCATTGCCAACTATCAAGGAACCTGGCAAAGGCCGGCCTCACGGCACGACCTACGCCAGATACGTCAAAAGGATGGTGAGTCCCTTCGGGACTACATCCGTCGCTTCTCCGAACGTCAAAACACCGTCGCCAGTATCTCCGATGCCGACGTCATGTCCATCTTTCAAGATGGCTTGCACAAGCCTTCAGAGTTGTTTCACCATCTGGTGATGAACGAACCGACCGATCCAGGCGAGATGATTACTATCGTCGAGCAATTCGCCAATGCCAAAGATGCTGAACGAGAGCAGATGCACCCGAACGCTCAAGAATCCGGCAAAGACAAGAAGAAGAAGGATCGTCGCCGTTCGCCCTCACGTAAGGACCGCGACAAGCCCGAATCCTCCTCTCGGAACAAGAGCAGGAAGCGAAAGGGCAAGGAGGTTATGATTGCTGATAAAAATTCCCGACCTCAGGGCCGAAAGAATTCAGCATTGTAGGAGGTATTGGATAAACCCTGCATTATTCATCTTAACAGCAACAACACCACCCGCCGGTGTTACCAATTGCAAAATCAGATGGTGAAAGAGGTGGAAGAAAACTCCCAGCAAGACAAGCGTCGCCGGGACGATAAAAAGAAGAAGTCTAAAGAAGACGATAAAGACGCCGATGCATCTCCGACGGAAAATGATTTTCAGGAGCCCGCTCGAACGGTCTCCATGATCTTCGGTGGAGCAATCGCCGCCGAATCCAAGCGCAGCAGAAGCTGCTAGCCCACCACGTCAATGTCATCAGCACCACGCCGACTGAACGCCTACGGTGGTCGGAGATCCCGATCACCTTCAGTAGAGATGATCAGTGGACGGACGTTCCCAAGCCAGGATGATTTTCACTAGTCGTCGATCCGGTCATCCTCAAGTTGCGCCTCAAGAGGGTCTTGATTGACGGTGGTAACGGCCTCGACGTCCTATTCAAAGGGACCCTGGCTGCGCTCGGCATCGACGAGTCCGCACTCCAAAAGACGAACACACCTTTCTACGGGGTTGTCCCGGGGAAGGCCTCCATTCCACTCGGCACACTCACTCTGCCGGTGACGTTCGGGACACGGGACAATTACAGAACCAAGCACATCAAGTTTTATATCGTCGACTTCAAAACTGCTTACCACGCTGTGCTCGGGCGGCCATCCCTCGTCAAATTCATGACGGTGCCCCACTACGCCTACTTGGTCCTCAAGATTCCAGGACCGGGTGGGGCCTTTTCAGTAAAGGGGGATGTAGTCACTTTGCACGCGTGCGAACAAGATAGCCTTGCATTGGGCGAGGCTAAGGATATTTCTGTCCGAATGAAAGAGACCATACAGGTGGCCAAGACGACGTTGACCACTAGAGTGGAGATCCCGACCAACACGCCATCGCCATCGGGCTTAGCGCCCTCGCCGGCTAAGTACAAAAGTATTCAGCTCTCGGACGCTGACCCCTCTAAGACGGCGCTAATTAGAACAGCGTTGGATCCTAAATAGGAAATCGCACTCGTCAGCTTCCTCCACGCCAACATCGACGTATTCACCTAGCAACCCTCTGATATGCCGGGCATACCTTGGAAGCTGATCAAGCATGAACTTCATGTATACCCGACCGCCAAGCCGATCAAGCAAAAGATGCGCCATTTCGCCTAGGAGCGTAAAGAGGCCATCAAAGAAGAAGTGACCCGCCTACTAGCAGCAGGGTTCATAAAAGAGATGTATCATCCCGACTGGATAGCTAACCCTGTCCTTGTAAAAAGAAAGAATGGGAAATAGAGAATGTGCATTGACTATACTGATCTCAACAAAAGATGCCCTAAAGATCTTTTCCCACTGCCGCGCATCGACCAAGTTGTTGATTCCATAGCCGGCAGCTCACTTCTTTGCTTCCTAGATTGGTACTCGAGATATCATCAGATCAGCCTAAAGGAAGAAGATCAAGAGAAGACATCATTCATCATCCCATTCGGTGTATATTGCTACACATCAATGCCTTTTGGGCTGAAGAATGTGGGGGCTACATACCAGCGTGCTATTCAGTGCTGCCTGGCTGATTAGATCGGCCACAACGTTGAAGCCTATGTAGATGATGTCATCATCAAATCCAGAAGGCCAGAAGATTTAATTCCCGACCTCCAAGAGACTATAAGCAACCTCCGCAAATTTCGATGGCGGCTCAACCCAGACAAGCTTGTATTCGGGGTGTCGACTAGAAAACTACTCGGTTTCATAGTCAGCAGTCAGGGAATTGAAGCAAATCCAGAGAAGATTTCTGTAATATTAAACATTCAGCGTCTCACAGGCTGTATGACATCACTCGGGTGATTTATCTCCTGACTTGGTGAGCGCAGGATGCCTTTCTTCAAGTTGCTGAAAAAAGAAGGTGATTTCATATGGACGCTAGAGGCCGACCAGGCTTTCGCCGACCTCAAGAAGTTTCTTTCTTCTCCACCGGTCTTGCTTGCGCCAACGTCCGATGAAACGCTGCTCCTCTACATCGCCGCCACGACCCATGCGGTTAGCACCGCCATGGTGGTCGAGCGCCCGGAGGAGGGTCGTGCCTATCTGGTTCAAAGGCCGGTATATTTCATATCTGAGATACTCGGGCCATCTAAAGTCCGGTACCCTCAGATTCAGAAGCTCCTATACGCCGTCCTCATCACCACTAGGAAGCTCAAGCATTATTTTCATGCTCATCCGATGGAGGTTATCACTGAATTTCCACTCGGCGATATTCTCCAAAACAGGGACGCGACTGGTCGGATCATGAAGTGGGCCATCGAATTGGGTGAATATACCCTCGATTTCAAGCCCCGCACGGCCATCAAGTCCCAAGCTCTTGCCGACTTCGTTGTCGAGTGGACCGAGATTCAACTCCCCCCGACTACCGAGTTTCAAGAGCACTGGACTATGTATTTTGACGGCTCGCTCAGCATTGATGGGGCAGGAGCGAGAATTCTTCTTATATCCCCTCAAGGTGAAAGACTAAAGTATGCTCTTCAGCTATTATTTATAACCTCTAACAATGCAGCCTAGTACGAAGCACTCCTTAATGACTTACGAATCGCCATTTCCCTTGGGGTTCAAAGATTAATGGTATATGGAGATTCCAAGTTGGTTATCAGCCAAGTTAACAAGGATTGATCCTGCAGAGAGATTCGCAAGCTAGAAGGCAAGTTCAGTGGGCTCGACTTTCATCACGTCCCTAGGGATGATAATTCAGCTGCTGACTTCTTGGCTAAGCTTGGCTCATCAAGAGTCCCTATGTCGAGCGGTGTTTTTCTTCAAGAACTCCCGAAGCCATCAATTCAAGATGATGAAATTCAATCTTCTGAAGCCGAACAAGCTCCATCCATATTGGTTATCACCGACAATGAAGAAGACTGGCGACAACCAATTATTGATTTCATTCTCACTGCTAAAGCTCCTGAAGACAAAGATGCAACAATTTGCCTTTCTAGAAGGAGTAAACAGTATGTTGTGCTAGGATCAGAGTTATATAAAAGGGCTGCTTCAACCCGAGTACTCATGAAGTGTGTTAGCAAATCAGAAGGGTCAAAAATCCTCAAAGAGATGCACTCGGGCATTTGTGGAAATCATGCTGGTGCTCGGACACTGGTCGGTAAAGCTTTCAGGTTGGGATTTTATTGGCTGACTGCTAATGAAGATGCCAAGCTTCTAGTCCATAGCTACCAAGGCTGTCAATTTTCCGCCAAACAGCATCATCTCCCTGCTCAAGCTCTCCAAACCATCTCATCTTCATGGCCTTTTGCATGCTGGGGGCTTAATATGGTTGGGCCTTTTCCAAAGGCCCCCTAGGGTTATGATCGTCTTTTTGTTGCCATTGACAAATTTACCAAGTGGATAGAAGTCATGCCCTTAAGGACAAGCACAGTCAAGAAAGCCACAGAGTTCATCCAAGGCATAGTCTACCGTTATGGCGTTCCTCATCAGATTATTACAGATCTTGGAACCCAATTTACCGGCAATGATTTTTGGGAATTCTGCGAAGACTGGTGTATTGAAGTCAAGTATGCTTTTGTTGAACATCCAAGAGCAAATGGTCAAGTTGAGCGAGCCAATGGCATGATACTCCAAGGATTAAAAGCCAGAATTTTTGATCCTCTCAATAAATATGGCAGTCGGTGGATGAAGGAATTACCAGCTGTTCTTTGGGGACTTCGCACATAGCCCAGCCGAGCCACCGGTCGGACTCCCTTTTTCCTTGTATACGGATCGGAGGCCATTTTACTGGTGGACATGCTGCATGAGTCCCCCAAGAGTCAACACTATGAAGAGGGCGCAGCCGAACAGACTAGAGAAGAAGATATTGACAGTCTTGAAAAAGCTCGCTTAGCTACGGCAATACAATCTGATCGATACCAGCAAGGTTTGCGAAGGTACCATGTCCGTAATGTGCGTGGTCGGTTTTTTCAAGTCAGAGATTTAGTTCTTCGCCGAGTACAATCTACAGTCGGCGCCCACAAGCTGTTGTCACCATGGGAGGGACCGTACATTATCTCCGAGGTCACCCGACCAGGTTCATATCGCCTAATACGTGAAGACGGTCAACGGATTGCAAACTCCTGGAATATTGAACATCTTCGATGTTTTTATCCTTGATACAATAAGCTAAGTCCTTGTTTTG